>CM070307.1:56807543-57375043 GCA_036321655.1 Quercus alba | reverse complement strand
TACTAGGAGGCCTACTAGTTTATTATTCGTTGCAATCTACTGCTAGGTTAGATATCAAATCCATAATTGTTTGATCTCTCTAACTTGTGAAGCAACCAAGATTTAATGATTTACTGCGTCAAAAATTATTAGATCTTAGGAAGAATGCTCGATTAAATTAAATGCAACCGCTTGTGTTTGTGTTGTTTAGCTTCATCGATCTCTCTAATTCTTAAGGCTGCTACTAGATTAAACCTTTAGCCCTTGTCTTGGGTTGTTTAGTAGTTAGGGTTTATTAGATCACTTGTTTTCTAATTAACTACGACAAAGGAGAGATAGGAAAATAGTTCCAACGGTGAATATTCAAAGTGTGAATTGATATATACTTGCATCGATGATCAGTTGTAAAATTCCGATGGTGGATGTTGACTTAGACCAAGGTTTGTTCTCTTGATTGATTTCGATATTTTAATTTGAATTGTTCCTTAATTTTTTTTCTTAAAATTGTTTTCATTATATTCAAATCCCCCCCCCCAAGGGATAGAACTTAGTTCTACCGAAACCCGTAGGATCGACCTTAGTTCTCCTATACACTGTGGGATTGATAGTAGCTCTCCTACCTTCAAGCGATCGACCTTAGTTCTCCCAAAATCTATAGGATCCACCTTAGTTCTCCTATACATTATGGGATCACCAATAGCACTCCTACCCTCAAGCGATCGATCTTAGTTCACCCGAAACCCATAGGATTGACCTTAGTTCTCTTATACATTGTACGATCAACAGTAGCTTTCGTACCTCTGAGGGATCAACCTTAGTTCTCCAGAAACCCATAGGATAGACCTTAGTTCTCCTATACACTGTGGGATCAACAATAGCTTTCGTACCTTTAAGGGATTGACCTTAATTCTCTAGAAACCAGTGGGATCAGCCTTAGCTCTCCTATACACTGTGGGATCGACAGTATCTCTCCTACCTTTAAGGGATCAAGGGATTGACATTAGTTCTCCTATACAATGTAGGATCGACGGTAGCTCTCCTACCTTCAAGGGATCGACCTTAGTTCTCCTGAAACCCATAGGATCGACCTTAGTTGACCTATACAATATAGGATTGACAGTAGCACTCCTACCTTTAAGGGATCGACCTTAGTTCTCCTAAAATCTATAGGATCGGCCTTAGTTCTCCTATACACTATGGGATCGACAATAGCACTCCTACCCTCAAGCGATCGACCTTAGTCCACTCGAAACCCATAGGATTGACCTTAGTTCTCTTATACATTGTACGATCAACAGTAGCTTTCGTACCTCTGAGGGATCAACCTTAGTTCTCCAGAAACCCATAGGATAGACCATAGTTCTCCTATACACTGTGGGATCAACAATAGCTTTCGTACCTTTAAGGGATTGACCTTAATTCTCTAGAAACCAGTGGGATCGGCCTTAGCTCTCCTATACACTGTGGGATCGACAGTATCTCTCCTACCTTTAAGGGATCAAGGGATTGACATTAGTTCTCCTATACAATGTAGGATCGACGGTAGCTCTCCTACCTTCAAGGGATCGACCTTAGTTCTCCTATACACTGTGGGATCGACAATAGCTTTCGTACCTTTAAGGGATTGACATTAATTCTCCTAAAACTAGTACTGAAAGTTCAAATAGTGTATAAACCACCCTTGAATGTTTAGATCCCTAATAGCAAAAATACCAATTCAAGCTTTATGACAAACAATAAGTGTGCGGAAAATGAACACAAGCTATAAACAGAATTGGTAGACAATCGAAGCCAATTAAAATCACATCCACAGCAAAAAATAAAAGGTAAAGATTAAGGGAAGAGAGATGCAAACACAAGGACAACACAACGATATGTTATTGAAGAGGAAACCGAAGCCCTCGGCGTAAAACCTCTCTACTGCCCTCCAAGCGGTAAGTAATCCACTAGAAAATGTAGTTGGGATACATGAATAGCAATAGACCCTCCAAGCCTAATCTATCCAGTGTACTTAAGCCCTTCAAGCTTCTTGCTCCAACGAGGTTGCGCCGAACCTATTTCTTTTCTAGCTTCCTGGATTCCACTACTTGGCCATAGCATCAACCAATGTGAAATTGGTTCCTTCCTAACTGCTTCCCAAAGCACCAAATAGCCCTCTCACAGTAATGGATATGGTGAGAAAATGTTTTGGTAAAAAGCCTCTCAAGGATTTAACAATGGAGAGAAAAAAAGTAGAGGAATTTGAAGAGCCTCTTATGTGAAGATTGTGGATGAATCAATCTTATTTTTCTTTAGAGTTTCTCTCTCAAAATTCTCTCGGAAGCTCTCTTTCTTTCATGGGTATAAGGGGTATTTATACTAGGGTGAGAATGGAATGTGAAGAGTCAGGTTTTTTTCAAAACAGGGCTGGCTCTCGGCTTGGCCTCACGGCTTGACTGAGTCGCGAGTTCCAGCCGTGAGATAACTGAACGACTAGTTGTCCTATTTTTTCCTATAGTGCTCTAGCTAGCATGACGCTTCTACTTTTGGCATGCCTGGCACGTGTGCAGTTTCTGACGGCTTGCAGCCTCGAGTCACCCACGAGATCTAGTCGCGAGTCTTTGTTTTTCTTGCACAATATTGAGCATATCTTCACACTATCTCACTCACTACCCTTACAAGAATCCCACCTAAATACAGGGTTACTAATTACTGAAATACAAGCAAATTTGGCATGGAATAAAGCCAATAAGATGGTTGATTAAATTCAACCTTACAATCTCCCCTTTTGGCTATTCCATGACAAAACCCTAAAATAGACTTTAGAGTTAACATGTGAGTTGGGAACAGTTGAACATAACTCACTCACACCTAACTCTAGAAACTGTGAAGCTCTTGAATCATATGAACATGAATCTCCTGAAACACAACAATACACCATGATCATTGTATGTAGAAAAGCATGAAATGCATATGAAGCAGGCATGATGTGATCAAGCAAAGATGGAGTTAAGAAACAGACCATGGCTTGATCAAACAAGTAATCACTACAAGGTAGTGACCACAATGCTCATTCACACTTGGAATGAACACTTGGACATACAAGCTAATAAGATCAATGCAAATCACTTGCATGCCCAACACTTAACCAATGCATAATACACTAAGTATATGCATTTAGTAACAATCCTACAAGGGCACAAGAGTGACAGTACTTAAAAGAAAATGCATGACATTTACTTAGAAGCACTGATTTAACAAAGCATAAAGGCTGCATAAAGCATGGTACAAACCATAAAGCCTACAAAATATGAAAACAAACCCTAAAAGCTTACAAAAGCAACATGGGTACAAATACACATTGTATACTGAAAAACATCATCAATATATCAAAGTTTCAAAACCATCCATGAGTTATGAGTTTAAACCAAACATTAACCATAACCACAGTGTATCAAACCCATAATAACAACAATTATCCAAAACATAATACTATAAGTTAATAAGTAAGACACAAATCAAAAGTATGTGTGGAGTAACTCCCCTTATTACTATGCACACTTCCCTTTGAGCTTCCTCCCCCTTACTGTATTCTCTCTCCCTTTTTGGCATGAATAGCTAAAGGCCGTCTTCTAGCTTTTGTTGAATAGCATGTAGCTAATTCTCCATGGCCTCGAGACACATTTGGACTTGGTTGTTGGTGGAGTAGAGAAGTGTCACCATTCCCTCAATGCGCTTCTGAAGACTTTCAAGCAAACTACCTAACCTATCAGTTTGAGGATCAGACTGTACTTGCGGAGTGCTAGTTTGTTGTAATTCAGGGATGACATGCGAAGTTGGTGTGGTATGTACATGTGTCTCTGACTCAGGAGCAGACGGAGTAGCAGGAGAGATGTGTGCACTCTTTACTGTTTTAGAGGAATGACTTTTGCTGGCTTGTAGAGTGAACATGGAAATTGGACGCGGACGGGTAAACATTTTTCCATCTGAGGGAGGATTAATGCCTTCTCGAAGAATGAATTTCATGATGAGACTGCAAAATGGAATACATCCTCGTGCTGCTGATCGAGCCGCAGTCTTCCTTATGGTTTGAAAGATGTGGGCACAGATATCAATGGGGGCTCCTGTAATAAGATCACATAGGAATTGAGCTCTTCCGAGATTGATGAAAGTCGTGTTAGACAGCGGGTAAAGATTGGAGAACATGATCAGCTTTAGTGTGGTCAACTCAAGTGCAAACTTGGTAGTGCTTATGGATGTGACTTTACTAGAGACTTCATGGTCAGGTTCAAGAACTTGTAGAATGTCTTGAGTCTCTGGAGTTCGATCATCATAAGGAGTTAGATCCACATTCTTAGGTCTAGTGATGTGGAGAATTTCGGCTATGGAGTTCGAGTTGATGATAAATTCCTTTCCTCTTACCCAGCAAATTAGCTCAACTCCAAGGTCACTTGTATTAGAGTAGCATTCCTTAATCAATTCATCCATTGGGTCTTCAAAGTTCCCAAATAAGTCTGCCCAATCTCTTGACTCAAAGATCCGAGGGACAAAAGTGGTCCCCAAGGTGTGAAACTCAACCACACGTTCCACTATAGGAGATGCCAAGTCAAAGATGCTTGAGTAGATGTGTGAGTTAAGAGGAGTTCTAAACCTCTCACAATTGGAGTCTTTAGATGACTGAGATATCGAGTCCGTTTAGCAACCGGAGTTGATGGATCATCAGTCACAACATCTTTGCCTTTAGAGGATCGACAAGACATCTATAAGAGAACATGCACACTGCAAAGAACCAAAAGCAACACCACAAAGTATAGATATCAACTTGATTAGAGTTAGAGAAAAATGTGAACCAAAATGGTGATTGTTCAATAGCAATCCAATGTCAAGTGAACACAAAGTTTCAAATAATTGTCATTGTGACAATCTACCATGAGCATGATATGCACAGATTAAGCACAGTTGAGAACTAAGGAAGGATAGCTCAAATTAGACCACAGTAAGACAAGAACAGGTATAAAACAACAATATGTATGAACCGTGGAAACCACATACATGCAAAATAGAGCATATGTCAATGAGGCATATCTTACTGAAAATGGAATGTTTAAAAAAAATTTCAAGATAGAAGCACACACACGATATGGCAACATAAAAACACAGTATTAAAAGATAAACAATCCAAAGCCTCAGACATTCTAAAACACTCAAACTCACATATGGAGTAAAACACAGAAACTCCAAACCCATATACCTAATGAGTATGTAAACCAACAAAAACCAAAGCTCAGAACAAAGATTAGCACAATGAGACTAAAATGTGATAGCAAATGAAATCAGCAAAAAAAAACCCAACCTTAAACAACCAAACCCAGCAATCTAAGTAAAAACATGTTCGAACACAGTATAACTCAAATCATAGTGACAACTCATAAAGCAAGATAATAATACTCAAAACATGAAATATGAAGTGAGGAAGAGAAGACCCATACCTTTTTCTTGAAGATTTTGAGAAGAAATGAAGTAAACATGGAGTTTGTAGAGATTGACACAGAGTGTTTGGGGTAGTTTCAGTTGAGAGAGAAAGTGAACAGTCATAAAAAGTTTAAGGGAAAACTAAAAAAAGTTTTAAAAACTGCCCTTATTGTGCAAAACACGCATTTTTCGCTACTGAGGTAAGTCGCCAGAAAGTCGCCAATATCACCCGACAAAACACTTCAAGCCAAAAGTTTTGAAAAAATTTGCTAAGTGTTTTTCGCGATTGGAAGTCTCACTCACAAGGGAGTCGCAAGCTGAGCCACGAAAATCTCTATGTACCCCTTGCGACTGGACCTTCCACTCGCGAACAGGTCGCCAAAACCAACCCACGAGCTCACGATTGTGGCATGCAACTTGTCTAACCCGCGACTGAGTCGCCAAAACAGGACAACACTATTTTTGAAATTTTCAGTTTTTGTAAGAACAAAATAATTTCCAAAAACAACTAAAACACTCAAAAATCTTTTTGTGTTTGAATCAACAAAGATTGAGCATGTGAAAACACATTTTATCAAGTACAATCACACAAATGAATATGGCATTCATTGAACATAAACTTGTGTGTTGTGTGTGGATATCAATAATGAGATAGTCCTTAGTCTAATGTGAAGCTTCAATGATCAATTCAACCAAGGCATACACAATTAGCACTAGATCACGTGACTCATCTCAATTATAGAAGTATGCATATATGACCTCCCACAAGACTCGATTACATAACTTGGAGCTTTACATTTGGCTCCACTTTCAATCATAACATTTGATCTTTTTGATTCTTTTGAAACAATCACATCTCATTGTGAGAATGATGTTTGATATTTCTCCTTGATGAGATAGCCTTTGGCTTTTGAAAGATTATACACTTTATTTTTGGTCGCTTTCCCTTTTTCCTAGTCGAATACTAGTATATGCGACAGGCTTTTGGAGCTCAATATCTCTTTACATTTGGAGATTTACATTTGGTGAGCTCTTTTTAACAAAAAAAAAAAAAAAAAAAAAAAAGAGTAGGAAGATATATAGGCACAAGTCTATGCATGCCTCAAGATCAACATAACCACTCACTAATCATTCATGACAAGTTTAAAGATCTATTTACAACAGTCACATAGATTTCAAGATTTCTTCCACAGTGATAAGAGTGCAAAGGAACAAGCTACGCTCGTAAATGCACAAAGCCATTAGCACAAAGGTACAAGACAAAATAAGTTTTGAGACAAA
This sequence comes from Quercus alba, assembly GCA_036321655.1. Lineage (NCBI taxonomy): Eukaryota > Viridiplantae > Streptophyta > Magnoliopsida > Fagales > Fagaceae > Quercus > Quercus alba. The sequence goes on along the minus strand of CM070307.1, from coordinate 57,368,332 downwards.
ACTCAACAATGTCGATCAAACTTTTTGATTTTCTACTTTTTATGTGGTTTTTGGAGTTTTTACATGTAAGAAGGAAAAGATTGATCAAAAGCAACATTGAAAAAAATTTAGTGAAAGAATGCAAAAAAAACAAGCAAACTTCAACCCACATAATCAATACACAAACAATCAAACAAAGTCACAAATCATAGGAAGTATTGATGCATGGACATGTTGTAATGCTTATGCATGAGTACCCTTTTTCACCCACACGTCACTTGCGTTTTGGGTGATTTCCTTATAGGATTGGTTACGAGAGTTAGGGCTTTCAAACCTTCGTGTGAAGCTTTCCAAGTAGTTGGTGAATGCACCAATCATCTTCATCACGTCCATCATTCCGGGATCACCATTTCGATCTCTTGATGGTTCACTAGCCCAATTTCTCCTGTCATTTCTAGGTCCTCGTGACCTTGGAGCAGTTGCACTATTCATTGCTCTCAACTTTTGACAATTTGGTCGAGTATGCCCTTGAAGTCCGCAGTGATGACACACATAGTTCGAACTAGGACCTCTTTGTGGTCATGGACGAGACTTGGCTCGGGATTTAGACCTGCCCACAGATTGATTATAGGGGTTGTTCAACATCTGTTAATTCTCCACATTCCTCTTCTCCTCCATCTTGGACTTCTCAGCAGTAGGGCCAACTTTAAATGGCTCTTTGGCCTTTATAAACTTCACTTCTTTGGTGACATTGCCTGATGAGCTACTCCCTCCGGTATATCCCAACCTGAATTTGTCTAAAAAATGCTTTTGAGATGAAATTAACATCATCTAGCTTCCTAGTGGAGACCCTCTTTATCTTGGCATTTGCTTGCACAACCTCTTGCTCAAGAAATCTCACTTTTATGTAGGCTTCTGACAGCTCACCATTCAGTGTCTCTATCTCACATTTGGCCTCCTTATAGCGAATTAGGAGACTTTTATAGTCCTCCTTTGCTTTCTTCATCTTTCTCACAACTGCCTTGGCCACCTTTATATACTCACCCAACTTCTCTAGAAGTGAGTTATAATTCTCTTGTAGATTGTCTGTGCTTTCATCTTCTTCTGCATCTGATTCTTCAACATCTCCCAATGATTCTTCATCACTATGTTCTCCAAGCTCTTATACAAGCAAATTCAGCTTATCTGAAGACTCAACATGGGCAATAATCATAAAAGTATAGTAATTCGCTTCTTCGTCACAGGTTTTCTCAGAATCTGAGTTGGATGAATCCAAGTCACTCAGTGTTGTGGCATATACCTTGCCTTTCGATTTCAAATAATTCAGACATTCTTTCTTAAAGTGTCCATGCCCATTGCATTCAAAACAAGTGACACCTTGTGTAGATTGGGATTCTTTTCCAACTTTCTTTTTGAATTCCCTTTTCTCCTTTCCTGAACTTTGGAATTTTCCTTTATCACCAAATTTAACATTATTCTTGAATTTCAAGAATTTCTGGAAATTTTTCACAAGGTATACAACATCTTTGTCAACCATATCCTCATCCGATGAGTCATGGACTTCCGACCTTTCATTAATGGTCTTAAGAGCAAGAGATTTGCTCTTCCGTTGAGTGGGCAGCGACATTTCATAAGTCTGAAGAGAACCAATCTGCTCTTGGACTTTGATGTCATCAAGGTCCTTGCTCTCTTCAATCGTTGTCACTTTGGCACGAAAGCTTTCTAGCAATGACCGAAGGATCTTCCTTACTATTTTAGAATCCTCCGTTTTCTCCCCCAAATTGAACTTGCTAACAATCACCTCATTCAGCTTGCTATAGATAAAGTCAAAGGACTCATCCTCACTCATTTTGAGCTCTTCAAACTGAGTGGTCAGCATCTACAGCTTGGTGTCTTTCACTTTCTTCGTACCTTTGTAGGTGGTCTCCAATATCTCCCATACTTCTTTGGCAACGATAATGTGAGAAATCCTGTGAAACTCATCTAGAGACACACCACAGAAAATCGCATTAAGTGCTTTACTGTTAGCATTAGATGCGACGAGTGCTGCTTTATCCCATATGGATTTGGCTGCCTCAGGCCTAGTCCAACCTATATCAATAGCATCCCAAACTAATTCATCAATGGAACATAAAAAAGCTCTCATGTGAACCTTCCAAAATGCATAATTACTACCATCAAAATATGGAGGTGCATTTAGGGATTGAGACCGGACCATTTCAAAATGGGGTCAAGGATCACACTATGTTAATGAAACCAATAACAGTGTACTCGCTCTGATACCAATTGAAAGTTCAAATAATGTATAAAACACCCTTGAACATTTAGACCCCCAATAACAAAAATACCAATTCAAGCTTTATGACAAATAATAAGTGTGCGGAAAATGAACACAAGCTATAAATAGAATTGGTGGAAAATCTAAGCCAATCAAAATCACGTCCACAGCAGAAAATAAAATGCAAAGATTAAGGGAAGAGAGATGCAAACACAAGGACAACACAATGATGTGTTATCAAAGAGGAAACCGAAGCCCTCGGCGTAAAACCTCTCTATTGCCCTCCAAGCAGTAAGTAATCCACTAGAAAATGTAGTTGAGATACATGAATAGCAATAGACCTTCCAAGCCTAATCTATCCAGTCTACCTAAGCCCTTCAAGCTTCTTGCTCCAACGAGGTTGCGCCCAACCTATTTCTTTTCTAGCTTCCTGGATTCCGCTACTTGACCATAGCATCAATCAATGTGAAATTGGTTCCTTCCTAACTACTTCCGAAAGCACCAAATAGCCCTCTCACAGTAATGGATATGGTGAGAAAATGTTTTGGTAAAAAACCTCTCAAGGATTTAACAATAGAGAGGAAGAGAGTAGAGGAATTTGAAGAGTCTCTTATGTGAAGATTGTGGATGAATCAATCTTGTTTTTCTTTATGGTTTCTCTCTCAAAATTCTCTCTGGAAGCTCTTTTTCTTTCATGGGTATAAGGGGTATTTATACTAGGGTGAGAATAGAATGTGAAGAGTTAGGTATTTTTCAAAACAGGGCTGGCTCGTGGCTTGACTGAGTCGCAAGTTCCAGTCGCGAGATAACTGAACGGCCAATTGTCCTATTTTGTCCTGTAGTACTCCAGCCAGCATGACACTTCAACTTCTAGCATGCCTGGCACGTGTGTAGCTTCTGGCGACTTGCAGCTGCGAGTCACCTATGAGATCCAGTTGTGAGTCTTTGTTTTTCTTGCACAATCTTGAGCATATCTTCACACTATCTCACTCACTACCTTTACAAGAATCCCACCTAAATATAGGGTTACTAATTGCTGAAATACAAGCAAATTTGACACGGAATAAAGCCAACAAGATGGTTGATTAAATTCAACCTTACAAGTAGGATTGGCCTTAGCTCTCTTATACACTGTAGGATCAACAGTAGCTTTCCTACCTTCAAGGGATCGATCTTAGTTTTCCTGAAACCTATAGGATTGGCCTTAGCTCTCCTATACACTGTAGGATCGACAATAGCTCTCCTACCCTCAAAGGATCGACCTTAGTTCTCCCAAAATTCATAGGATCGACCTTAGGTCTCTTATATATTGTAGGATCGGCTTTAGCACTCCTACCTCCAAGGGAACGACCTTAGTTCTCCTCTACACTATGGGATCGATAATTCCTCTCTTGCATTCAAGGGATCAACCTTAGTTCTCCCGAAACCTATAGGATTGGCCTTAGTTCTCCTATAAATTGTAGGATAACCATTAGCTCTCCTACCTCCAAGGGATCGACAATAACTCTCCTACATTCTTGGGATCGACCTTAGTTCTCCCGAAACCTATAGGATCAACCTTTGTTCTCCTGTAAACTGTAGGATAAACATTAGCTCTCCTACGTTCAAGGGATCAAACTTAGTTATCCTGAAACCTGTAGGATTAGCCTTAGTTCTCCTATACACTGTGGGATCGACAGTAGCTCTCCTACCTTTAAGGGATCAAGGGATTGACCTTAGTTCTCCTATACAATGTAGGTTCAACGGTAGCTCTTGTAAAGTTATGATTTACAACTATGTTTTATGTTGGCTTTATTCCATGACAAAAAGTGTTGTAATTGCTCTAATTTTGTTCCTTGTATTTTGTGGGATTTTATTGTATTGGGTTTAGTATTAAGTTGGTGAAGACTCAAGCTTAAATAAAGAATCAGTGGATTTCGCGATAAGCTTGCGAGAAGCTAAGCCGCGAAAGAGCATGTGAGGAGCACATGACTGGAAGCTGAAGAGTTGTGCCAGGCTGTCGTTTTTGCGAGTGTATCGCGGGTAAGGCCTTCCTGCGAGACAGTCATGAAACATTCTGCCTGGAGGATTTTTTTGTGTACATTCCTTACCTTTCACCCATACTATATATACCTTCATTATCCACAAATGTAAGAAAGGCTATTCAGAGAGAAAAACCCTAGATAGGTTTTCTACCTCTAAGGGATCGACCTTAGTTCTCCCGAAACCTATAGGATCGGCCTTAGTTCTTCTATAAACTGTAGGATAAACATTAGCTCTCCAACCTTCAAGGGATCGACCTTAGTTATCTCGAAACCTATAGGATTAGCCTTAGTTCTCCTATACAATGTGGGATCGACTATAGCTCTCCTACCTTTAAGGGATCAAGGGATTGACTTTAGTTCTCCTATACAATGTAGGATTGATGGTAGCTCTCCTACCTCTAAGGGATCGACCTTAGTTCTCTCGAAACCCATAGGATTAACCTTAGTTCTCCTATACACTGTGGGATTGACAGTAGCTCTCCTACCTTCAAAGGATCGACCTTAGTTCTCCTGAAATCTATAGGATTTGCCTTAGTTCTCCTATACACTATAGGATCGACAATAGCACTCTTACCCTCAAGGGATCGACCTTAGTTTACTCGAAACCCATAGGATTGACCTTAGTTTTCCTATACATTGTAGGGTCAACAGTAGCTTTCCTACCTCTATGGGATCAACCTTAGTTCTCCCGAAACCCATAGGATAGACCTTAGTTCTCCTATACACTGTGGGATCGACTATAGATTTCGTACCTTTTAGGGATCGACCTTAATTCTCCCGAAACCTATAGGATCAGCCTTAGCTCTCCTTTACACTGTAGGATCGACATTAGCTCTCCTACCCTCAAGGGATCGATCTTAGTTCTCCCGAAACCCATACGATCGGCCTTAGCTCTCTTATACACTGTTGGATCGACAGCAGCTCTCCTACCCTCAAAGATCAACCTTAGTTCTCCCGAAACTTATAGGATCGACCTTAGTTCTCCTATATACTGTTGGAAGCTCTCCTACCTTTGAGGGATCGATCATTGTTCTCCCGAAACCCATAGGATCAACTTTAGTTCTCCTATACACTATAGGATTGACAGTAGCTCTCCTATTTTTAAGGGATCGACCTTAATTCTCCCAAAATTCATAGGATTTAAAGCAGCTCTCTTATATTTCCAAACCAAAACGGTGATGGCCACACAAAAAAGAAAGCCTAACATTAAAGTATTTATCTCAGAACTCGTCCAAGCATTGCAACATGCCCCAAACTAGGGACATTGGCTAGCTATGTCAAATTTTTTCAATGATTAACTCTGTCACTAAATGAAAATATTTATTTTGCTGGAACTAGGGTAAAAGACCCATACACATTGGCTCGAATATCCCCTTCCACAAATCTATTGGACCTATGGGAAGCACATCTAAACTTCAAATTCATTGTACCTCTGAGAAGCACGTTCAAAATTTAAATCCATCAAACCTCTGGGAAGCACAACCGAAATCCCCATCTTGTCTTGACCTTAGGTAAGCATGTCTTGTACTCATATTTTATTCAATCAAAAAAAAAAGAAAAAAAAAAAAAAGATGCATGCATGAACTATGTTTAGACCTGATCCTCCCACCAAGAGGTACGTAGGCAATCTCCCTCGAGATTCGGTCCACATTTTGATCCACTACATGTCAATCCACATTTTGATCTGCATTCATTATACATTCACCACGATTAAATATTGATTGCAAAGTTTGGTGTCTTTTTCATACATTGACATTCGCTTTTCAAGCTTTGTCAATGAGGGGCATTCTGTTGACACCCCATTTTGCAACCCGCGTTTAATCTCACATGGAGGGTAAAAGGGTAATTTTACCTTGAAAATAGGCATCTTAATTGTGGCCATTAGATCCTTAATTTCATATCATCAAAATGATCTTGATTGACTAGTCATAAGCCCTGATCGAACCATCAGATTGAAAGTTATCATCAAATTAAGTTTTAATGGCCGAGATGCGCTATCACAAATTGAGTCTAACTATATATGATTATGAACAATTGATTCCAATTGGTTATAATTATAATCAATTTGTGATTAATGATGTGTCATAATTTGATTGGCTAGGACTACATTTCATGGTAAGGTCGCACACACTTAATTAATTAGATAGTCAAACATTAATTATTCAATGAGCAATTTGTGCAATTATCTTTTTAATTAGGGTAAATTTGGAACAAATTAAATCTGAAATGGGAGTGATTAGAGCCTATTAATGTTAATTGGAAACTAATTTGGGACCTATTAATGTTAATTGTGCTAAAATTATTTTCTAACAAATAACCTCTGCTCATCATTAGTTGATATCTCTCAGAATATTTTGAATCTATGAATGAAGTTAATTTTTCTAAAAATTAGACATTCGGAGCTTCAATTTGAGCACAAGAACAAGATAATTTTGATTAGAATTAAGTAAGATGTGATTTTTTGAATTTGGCTCTGCAGGCTATTACAATAGTTTCAGTAAAACCGAATTTTGCTTTCTCCTCACTCCCACCAATCTCTACATTTAATGCACCAGATTTCCCCAAAGTCTAAAATATGGTCTAAGTTCATGATTCTTTTTTATCCTTTGTCAACACTCATTAAATTACATTCCATTTTATATTTTCTTCACCACTACTATATAAACTCCTCCTCTCCTCCATTTCAAGACACACCAAAACACTCTCTCTTCTCCTCTTTTGAGTTCTAGTGAAGTAGAGTAGTCTTGTCATATCTTGGTATTCTTGACACTCAAGGTATTGAGTGAGATTCACTCTCCCTCTCCTAGTTATTCTTTTCTACTCCACCCTTAGGACTTCCACCAAGAGCCTCCTCCTCCACCGTGTGGATCTTGCATTCAAGTATAATCTCTATCCTTAACTTGTTTTTCATGTTGCTATAATGTTAATTTAAGATTAGAGCATTCTAGTGTTTTTTTTTTTTTTTAAATTCCTTAAATATGTTTGAATGTTCTTATATGTTCTTCGCATGTTCATGCATAACACTAGCTTTGATCTTAAATCTACATCAAAAATATGAAACAAATGTTTGTTTCATAATTCTTTCAAATCCTTGAATCTAGGATATCACCATCCACACACATTCACTAGAATTTATTTTTCAATCCAAATGCAATGATTGATAAATTGAATTAGGGTTTATTACATGCACACACATTAAATTCAATATGCAAATTGATTAACATATTGTATAATATGATATGAATGTTGGCCACCATAATTTAAAAGACCGGTTTAACCGGGCAAGGTGGGTGCCTAACACCTTCCCATCTTGTAACATAACCTCCAAGCTTAGATCAAGGGTAGATAGATCAATGCTTATCCTTGTAATTCTCAATTTCGAGATTGTAACTAGAAAACAAAGCCATGTACTTTATCTTAGATTGTATCTAGTACCAAAGCCGTGTAATTTCCTATGATCAATGTAAATTTAACAATTAAATAAGTGGCGACTCCATTATAAAACCCTTAATCTAAAGGGGAAAATATAATCAGTCGAACCTCCATTTTGAGAGGCAATAACACAACTCCACCCATTCACATGGAATTGGCCTAACATCCTAAAAAAAGGGGTCGGGAGCGCAGTCTCTCACATTAGTGTGTACCATTGTAGGTATATAATATATATAAGAAAATCCCTCTACATGACTATGTGGGTGGAGAGATAATCCATTATGTTTCAGAAACATGCATCCTCTCTTGTGGGTGGGTGAGTACTGGAGTGGCAAGTTAAAAACAAGTCCCAATAGAGACAAAGTCCCATCACATTTCAAATTAGTATCAGATTTTCACATGGGCTTAAGGTCTTGAGCAGATAAAAAGAGGGAAAACTGCAAAGAGAAGGGTAAAAGCAAAAGGTAAGAATAATAAAGAAGGAGAGGAGACCACATAGGTGATCTGATTGTTCAAAAGAAGAAGCTTCAGAAGCTTGGGTGATCAACAATGGCAATGAATGGTTTTTCGGTGCTGCTTCTTGCCTTAACTGATTCTTTTTCTTCTTTTTCTTCTTCTTGTCAACCTTCCCCTCTCTCAAAATTTACAAAACAACTCCCTCTTTTCTTAAAAGTTTACAAATAAATCAAAGATTTTTGCTTAAGTCCGAAATGCACGTACCTACCGGAATCCGGTATTTATCTGTGGCCGAAATAGATTCGGTATGGTTGGTATTTAATCTAGCACCAAATGAGAGGGTACTTGTACTAGTGAAGGTGTCAATATGAAAAATTCCGGCTGCACTGGCTAGTATGGTGCGAAACTGGCTTCCTTGTCCCACCCCACCTCTTCTAGAACTTGATAATTGTATATATGTATATACAAGGATAGGTTGTAATAATGATGATGTATGAGTTTGGAAAATATTGTTTCATAAAGTTGTTAAAGTGAAAATTCAAGTTCTAGAATTTTCTAAGTGAAAATTCGAAGATAAGCATTTTCGATCGGTCGAAGCTTTGGCTCGATCGATCGAAATGGTAAAGGAAAAATCCTGGAGTTTCTGGATGTCTTGATCACTACTCGATTCCTGTTCGATCGATCGAAAAGAACACTCGATCGATTGAAAGTAATTTTTGTTTGATCAAAAATCGTGAACGGGATTTTTCTGCAAAATTTTTGGTGACTGTTCAGAGAGTTTAAAGAGGTTTCAAGCCTTGTGAACGGTTTTATGAAATATTTTAACTCTTCGTACATGCCTTTTGATGAAATATAACCATATGGGTATAAATAGAGGCTAATGTTCACTTGAAAAATAACTACCTCCACAAAATTGTAAGTTAGAAAGAAACACAAGAAATCCTGTGGTCATTATTCAGAATTGCTATCTATAGAACCCAACATTTTGGTTGTATCCTAGGGACAAATTTGTGATAGCCCTTTAGCAACAATAGTATAGGGGGCAAATATTGTCTAAGGAAAATGATATTCTACATCCAAGTTATCTATTTTCTATTTTTCTTTTGTGTTAACCTTGTTTTTCCATTATTACTTTGTATAATATCCCCAGCAAATTGTTGGCAATCAAGTAATGAACTTGTGATACTCTTGGAGGAATTCGACAAATCTTTCTAATGGAAAAATTTTTCCAAACCCACCCATAAATACTTCACTCCTCTCTTGACTTTCACCTACCAAGCTAAAGATTGGGTTGTGCAACTAAGAAAAGATTCCTACGACTGAGAAAAGATTCCTTCAAATGAGAGTTCATTTGTATTATACTTATTTTAAAACTTCTAAAATTTGTGTTGTTAGTTTCACTTTTTTAATTTTTTGTCTTGGCTGTGGTTTGAACATTGAACCTAATAAATGCAATAATATTCCATGCTATCTCCTTTGATTGTGTTAATAAACTATTTTTTCCTCAACCAAAAAAAAAAAAAAAAGAAGTCAATAGCATAGAGACATGTCAAAGAGGCAAAGAGAACTACTAAAATAGCTTAGCAGATAGGTAGATGCAGTGAACATTCAGAAGAATAAGAGAGAGGAAAAGAACTAGGCCTCAATGGATGTGAAAGGAAGATTTTTATTTTTATTTTTTATGAAAGTGAAAAGAAGATCTGAACCCAACAATGAAAAGAGGAACAATATATTCATATCTTAATCATAAATGAAAAAAATAATAATAATAACAAATTACATAAAACAGGAATGAAGAATGGGGCATGTTCTCTCTCTCTCTCTCTCTCACTCTAGGAATAGTTTTGTTATTTCTTTCACTCCCACTCTCTACTATCCTCTTGAAACTAAATTTACGTTATAATATCAAAAATACTGTAACAACTTTCCTTTGGCCCATAACTGAAAGAAAAATACTTTAACTTTAAAGTTTTCATTTTGACAAAAATACTTTAACTTTAACAAAAACAAAGTTAAAGTTAAAGTTACCATTGGACACTTTTATCTGCCATGAGGCCCATAATTAAAAGAAAAAGATAAAATTAAGAAAATAGGCGAATACAATTTATGAGAAAAAAAAAAAAGCATTTGTTATTCAAAAATTATTTTTCACTGATTTTATTTCTAATAATTCTAAATCCTTTTTTTTTTTTTTTTTTTTTGGTTGTGTTGATGTTTGTCAGCCAAAAACAAATATATTCTAATATAGATTTGCCTCATTTTACTCTTTCTTTTTCAAATCCTCGCCCGCTTTGCCTTTTATTGATTATCTTTTATTTCTATCTCTTTCGCTATTTTTTTCTCTAGCCAACTAAGCTTTTGTCTTTCTACCGATAAATATATAAATATAAAGGTCTTTATTTTTTATCGAAAAAATTTAGTTACAAAATTGGTTATAACGTAAAGCTACAACCTTACTCAATATCACTGACATTACTATATATTTACAAAATCTAACAATTGGATTACATGTTCTTTACGCTCTTAATATATAAGTCAAATTTTGTATCAATCGGATATTATTTACTATATGACCCAAAACATTATATTTTATGCATAATTTTAAATTACAAAAATTTGCAATTTAAACAATTTATTGATAACATAACTATTAATCTTTAATTTTTTAAAAAAAATTACAAGCATGACGGATATAAGAAGAAAATGTAATCTAATGGTAGATTTGACAAAATTCAGCTAAAAAACAAATATTGGATTTGTAGCTAAACTTTGTCCTTTTTTATTTATATTTCTAAAATAGAGTTCCAAGCTTGAATGTGGACATTAAATTTTATGTATTTGGGTGTTGTACGAGCAAGATTTGGATCCTGAGCCCAAATGATAGAAGGATTCGGGCCCAAAGAGCCCAACACAATGAATTTGTAGAGAGTGGGCTAAAAGACTAGGCTTCAATGGATCGAACAACACACAGTGGATTAAAGATGGTGAGAAGGTAAAGAAAAAAAAACTCTGTGCAAAGAAAGCCCTCCTCGGCAAAGTCCGAAGAGAGTGTTCTTTGAGTATATTTCTTTTAAACTTGGATACAATTTGAGTTCTTGTTGCTACAATGTTTTCTCTGCAAATTTCCCGATCCCCTCTCCTTAGAGGGTCTCTCACATTATATAGCTCCCTTTCAATGATCTTGATCCTTCATTTGTTGATCGTCCAGGCTACTACGTAAGTGCTTGTCCCATCAGACACCTTCCCAAACCCCTTGTGAGTTATGGCAACCAAGGCAACACTGTTCATGAGTCTTCTTCACATAAATGTAGCTAGCAGGTTTGGTGGGATGCATTAAATGTGGTGGCAGCCACCATCCCTTCAGTTATGTCAAGGCTAACCCCTTCTCCGAAACTTTCTCTACAGTATGACCTCCTTTGGTAACATGCCATTAACATGGCCTTACTGTCCAAGGGTGTGATCTCCTTGGAACTACAGTGGCCTCCTTGGCCTCAGGTATGACACGTGGCAATGTAACCTTATCAAATTTCTATTCCCCATAGGTGTTTTCCGTTTCTTTTTTTTTTCTTTTTTTGGTTGTCAATATATAGAATTAGTTATTTTTTTTATTAGATTTTGTATAATTTAAGGTTTTTAATAACTACTAATGAAGTAAAAAATGGTCGTCAGTTTATAGCCTCGTCAGAACTTATGACGATGTCACATTCCTCGCAAAGATGAGAGAGAAAGACACTAAAGTGGCGTTAGCCAATGGTTCTCTGATGATTAAGTTAGTAAGGTTCTCAATATCTCTTAGAGAATAAGAATGTAATTCTGTGTGTTTGAATTATGTACCTTGTTCCCTATGTTTGGTGGCTTATTTATAGTCTTGATGTAGCCGTTGGGAGACTCATTATTAGTTTAACCATCGTTGGCCTTATAATGGCTCTTTTGGCTGTTTGAGTAACATCTGCCTGAGCTTAAATGGAGGTTTGACCAGCTCATGATTGGCATTTCTGTCCGTTGAAGCGCCTTGGTTACAAAACTATTAATGGCTGCGCCATTAATGCCGTATGGTCTTCTTTTCATACGACGACCTTGTGGACTGTATGCTCATCACCTGCATGGACGAGCTTGTGGATTGAAGGTTCATCAGTTATATGACAAACCTATTATTTTAGTACTTGTTAACTACCCTAAAAAAAATTCTTGGAGCTGCCACTAGGGGTGTCCATGTGTTGGTCGTGGGTCGTGGGTCGAGTTTGTGCCCAACCCATGGCCGACCTAATAGAATCGAGGGGAGGAAGTTCAGACCTGTTGTTGACTAGTAAAGGAGTCAGATCAGAGCGGTCGGATTTCATGTTGGAAAGTGGTTGGTTCAGTCAAAACCATCCATGGTGGAGAAATCTAGCTAAAATAGTGCATTTCAGGCGAAATCTCACTAGATCTAGTGGAGATCTTGCTGGATTTGGTGAGATCTTGCTAGATCTAGTGAGATTTCCACCAAATCTGGCTGAGGTCTCACTAGATTTGGTGAGATCACCCCAAATCCGGCATAAATCTCGTTGGATCTAAAGTATTTTGACTAAAAACTTGCTGGAAAAAGCTTGGATAGCCAAATTTTGTTTAGTTTCATGGTCGGGTTGGTTGAAGCGGGTTTAGAGGAGAGAACCCACCAACCAACTCACTAGAGTCGGTTTCTGGGATCTGTAACCCACTACCAGCCACCGACCGCTGGAGCTCTTGGGTTAGTCTTGGGTGAGTCAGTTCTAGTCGATTTCGGATCATGGGTGGACACCCCTAGCTGCCACTAAAACCTCATGAAATTCTTGGTTTTTCCCTAACCAACTCATCAGCTAGAATGACTTTATATCATCATAAGGATTTAAAGCTCTTGAGCAACTCGTTGGCTAGAGACCATGAAAAATGCTTCCCTATCAAGTTAATGGTTTGACTAATTAGCTAAACTAGTCGCTAACTTGTGTGATGCATGGGAAAGCTACTGAAAATGAGATCAACTCTAAAATTAGAATCATTTTGCAAGTTAGACTACAAAATTAGGTAAAAGAATTAATTTCATATCACAGTCTAGTTTTTTATTGGTAGCAGAATCACTTGCATGATCGAATTTGGTCTTAATGGATTAAGTGCAAATCCTTCATCTAGACATTCAAGTATTAGGATAAATGATGTTTTTTGATAGGTAAAAATTAAGATAAAAAACAATTACACATATACACAGAACAAAAAAAAAAAAAAAAAAAAAAAAATGTTTACCAAAGAACCTCAAATATGTGAAATTTGCCAAAAAGATACATCACATATTAATGCATAAACACGTCTACATAACTTTTGAATAATACAAGTGCAGCAATATTAGAAGCAACCTTTAGGCTTCTTCACTATTTCAAGTGGCTCTTAAACAATGTCATATTTACTTCTCAGTTCTATTCATCATTCTACAATATAAAAGTCACAATCAACACATATGCATCTCATCAAATCCATAAGCAAGTTTTTGTTTTTTTTTTGTTTTTTTGTTTTTTAATTTTCCTTCACCCTTCTCAATTTGACTAAAGAGAAACCAAAGTGAATAAAAAAAGTTTTATAATTTAAAGCTGAAAAGTTAAAGTTTACTTCTTTATGGTGTTTCACACAGAGTAGATACGAAACCATGTCTTTTTTATAAGAGTTCAAGTTAATTTCAAAACACAAACAGGTCCAGTTCAATATGATGTAGCAAGAACCTTTGAGAATGAAAATACAACATACTTCAAATAATGATGAAATTGCCCATTTTCGTAATTTGACTCTCTTCCCTACAAATAAGAGGACTCTTAATGTTGAAAGAACTTCCTCTTCTTTTAGTGGGTAAAATAGTAAGATCGAACATTCCATGTGTAACAAATATTATCATATTAAAGTGAAAATAAATTGGTTAAGCAGAGATATTCAGTTGAACACAGATGTACCTACATCTTCTGCATCATCAAGAATCAATACAGCATTTTCTTGGCCAAGCAAGATATCAAGACCCTTTTGATGTTATTGGGTGCCATGCATACATGAAATCACTTTAACACTTAAGTACTCTCCTAGAGGATCAAGTAGCTTAGCCATTTACAATACATAGTGCCGATAGGTGATCACTCATTGTATAAATGTACATCTCAAACATTTCACTTTCTTCTTTTAAAAATGTGTGAATAAAGGGCCTTAGCTTTGTTAAAAGAAGAGGAAGTTCATTAAATATATATATATATATATATATTTTTTTTTTTTTTAATTCTAGACTCTCTCCATGTCTTTGAAAGTTTTACCTACCTTTGTTTAGAAATCTGAACATTCTATTGACAAATTGAAAGCACTCAAATAAAACTCTCATCAATAGATTCCAAACCTAACTTAATCATTCATGTTGACCTCTAAAAGTTCTACAACATGACAAGTTACAATGGTATATAGCCAAGCTTATTAGAGATGATCATACAAACAAAGATGGAATGTCACCATGATACCTGAAAACAAAGATATACAAAATGCTAAGCACACTGCCAAAGTACAATAAAATATAAAGGTAACAGATTTATAAGTTCAAAATTGGTTTACATCTCTCCAGTTGTAATTTAAAAAATAGTTTCATATTAGGGGGATATTACTTAGTGAATGAGCAGTGACACTGTCTTCCATTATGCAGAGAAGGATAACCAAAATTCATAACTCCACCAAATAGTCTTATCTCAAAGAAAGTTTCCTCATGAATGTAACCCAATGCCACACCAGATTTGGCCACAACCTTTGCCCACAAAATGTACATGTTGTCATCTTGCAATTCTTGAAATCCTCAAACTTCAAACTAGTCATCCAAATATCTCTTTTTATTACCAATGAAACCCATCATCAGAATTTATCTTTACCTACCAAAATAAATAAAAACAGATTGGTTAAACTCCATTTGTTCCAACAAAAATACCTTCATTCAGTTCCATTAATGTAACAATTCCTCATGCGAAGAGCCATCCCAAAGCTATAATAAAACCATGCAAAAGAATTATATTGATATCCGTAACCGTAAGGCATAAACTACATCTTCTTATATGAATTAATAAGTTGTAGCAAGTAAAAAACATATAAAGAAGAAATCATACATATTAAAGAGGAAATTCAAAGTCCATAATTCATCCGGATTAATCCAACATCATTCAAAGAAAAAACCTTCCTCTAATAGAGGGAAAAAGAAAACCAAAAAGTCGACCATGAAACAAAATTGATGAAAATCTTCAATTGGGTAGTCAAAATTCTATGGGGAGTGAAGCACAAAATCTGAACCACAAATGAGAAGGAAAACAGCCTCAACTTAAAACAAAAAATTCCTATATCAAAACCAATACACCCACAATACCCAAACCTAAATCACATTTAACGCTCAATAAAGGGACGAGGAAAAAACTTTTCCTATAGCGGTTCCAGCCATCTGATGGTGGCAGTAGACCGGTGGTGACAGCCTTCTAAATTCTCTCCACGCCCTTACAAAGTCTCAAGAAAAAGCACAATACGGTAGCGTGACAGTGTGAACATCAAAGGGAAGGAAAAAGAAATTGAGCCACCCAAATTACACAAACAAACTCTCACTTAGAAGGAGAAGAAGATTAAGAAAGAAAATCCCAAGTATTACAACTGAAAAGGGGAAAACGCAAGAAATTAGTTTTACCAGTAGTGGTTTTGCCAGCTGACCGATGGTGGCAGGCTAGTGAAGGCAGGGCTCTATTCTTTATCTTTGCCGGCTGGAGAAGGTGGAGTCGTTGAGTTGTGGGAGAGGAGGACTGATGGTGGTCTGGGTTTTGGTTTTAGAATAATATCGGGGAAGAGTATTTGGTTTGAGAAAGGGGAGTATACATATTTAATAAAAAGAAATAAATCAGATTTTAAAAAAAATTACTGATATGGAAAATTGTGGAGAGATCAAATGCTTTGGTTTTATACATATATATATATATATATATATATATATACTAGTCGCTAACCCATGCAATGCATGGGATAGTTGGTTAAATAACAATTACAAATAATCATACAAAGCCCGCAAAATATGTTCTTTGATTATAAATGTAGGGTGTTTCACATAACACAAAGATCACACCTTGGTTTCTCTATGTCGATGAAAAAATTATTGCCAACATTCCAATAACTCATACACAAATTTGGGCATAATATGAATTCACATAATGCTCAATTGCAAATCAATTTATAGTCTACCACCAATATAAATCATATAAAAAAATTTATTGCTAAAATGAACATTTAAATGTGTAAATAATCTCATGACATTAGCAAGTCCATGCATTTGCTGCCAGGGAATAATATGCCACATAAACACATGGGGCACTATGCCACTATCTCTTATAAGAAGCAACTCATAAACACAATATTCAAAACTTTGGAAAGAAACAGCTGACAAATAGTCTAAGTATCTCTACTTATCTACTCTTGATGGCCCCCAATTTTGATTATGCTGGCTTCTTGGAAATTGTCGGGGAGATCATTTGCAGCAACATATATTTGTGTCATATGCATCTAATTTCCTTTAGATACATCTTAAGTACATGCAAATAATAGTTGTTTGAAAGTGTGTCTATTTGAAAGGAATCAAACAAAATGCCTATCTATTTCAGTTTCAACTATCTCTATAAACAATTAAAACCAAATTTCATAAACTCTTTGGATACATCTTAAGACAGACATACAAACAATTTCAAAAACACCAAATGTTGGGTTGAAAGTAATACACAATTATTCGAAGCAGTGCTATTAGGCTCAACCAAGCCACTCTCTATGGAAAAAATTTAAAATACAGTAAGGTTCATTTAAATAGAGACAATGCAATAATGTATTAATAGTTATTTCTATGAGCAAGAAAATAAAAAATATTTGAAGCAATTGCTTGAAATCATTTAAGTACATACCATCAATGAAGCTACAACATTAACATTGTTCAAAACATTATTTTATTATTTGTAGCACAAGTTCTTGGTTTGTGATAAGCAATGTGGCCATGTAAGACATACATTGGTGCATGGAAATCTACAAAATCACCTACACAAAAACAAAAAAGGAGAGCGTTAAATTAATGATTGTGTAATAATCATAGTGCAGTTCAGATAGAGATGAATTCTAAATGCAGGTTTAGTCTCCTCCTTTTTTGGGTCTATAAAATTTTCAAAATCATAGATGCATTGCAAACAAACACCAACTGATTTGATCATAGATTGATCAAATTAGAATGGAGTATATACGTTCATATTATGCTATTCTTTTTTATTTATTAAACAAATTAACAACTTTCCTAATACCTAAACAACATGGACTTTTAAAAAGGAAAGAAGTGAGAGGCCAACTACAACAAATTAATATCTTTCCTGATATTTAATTTTTTAAAAGTTGGCAATATCTTTCCTAAGAGACAAACTACAACAAATATTTTCCTTGTTCATGACTTTATTTTATTTTTATTTTTTGTATATAATACAACAATCACACTCATTACTTAAAATTAGGACTCAGATTCATTAACTTATAATTAGGAGATTTTTAATGCACCTATCAAAATGAATACTCATGGCAGTCCCAATTTTCAATTAATCTTGTATTCCCAAAATAAGGCTACATTGAACAAAGCAGAAATCTAACAATGGGGCAAATGAATTGCCATCTGCACTTCAATTTTCTTCAATTGGACAAAGATATAGGAAATGAAAAGATGTAAAAAAAAGACATCAACAAAGACAGATGTAATCAAGAATCTACCTAAAAAACCCTATCTCTATAACTGAAATTTCACAACCAACATTAGGAAAGAATTATAGTTGGATTCAAAATTGGAATCACATATATTACAGCACTTACAACTCATGTTGATATAAGAGTCTTAGGATGCTCAGAACATCCTATGACAAAACTTAAAATTGAATGAAAAAGATGGCATAAAGAAATTGAAACAAATCCTCTAACAATGACAAAACCATAACCTAAATAAAGAAAACTTTAAATTCTCACAAAAGTATACCAAACAGGGAAAAATATTATAACCAAAAAACAATAATTGACAAAACAGATCCCCAGAAATTGGAAAAATAAAATGGGAAATTAAGGTACCTTTAACCCTGGTTCAATTATTTTTTTTGGCATACGACCGAATGTCTGGTACAAAAACAGGGCATACTGCAATTGGAGAAAAAGATGAAAAAGAATGAAAATAAGAAATCAGAAATTAATTAGGAAGATGGAATCTAGACAATAGTGAACAATATAGAAGTATTAAGGCATAAACAATGTAAGAATGGAACCTTTGTTGTTGCAGGGAAGGAACGGCACAAAAGTAGGAGAAGAAACTATATAGCATGAAGGAAGGAAAAAATGGAAAGAAACTCTACAAAGTAAAAACTAATCTAAACCGTAAATTTAAAACTATCTTCACATTAAGACAAATTTTTTATTGAATTTAACAAAACCCACTACGGGCTCCAAACCCATCAATCTAAAAGAGAAAACACTCCCAAACAAAACCCTAAATCATATTTAACGAGAAAACTTATAAAACAAAATTAGAAAACTTACTGGTAATAGTGTCTGAGAAAAACTGGTCTTTGACGGTGGTAAAAAGAAATCACTGAGTGGGCCTAATTTTTGAGCTTTTCTCTACAGCCAACAACAACAACTAAAAATGCAAAAAATTGCAGACCATAAACTCAAACTCAATAGACAAATGGAAAAACACAGAAGAATTAACCCCAAAATTGTTAATGTAGATAGAAAATAAAATTGAAGTATGCCTCAACTTGATATACAAACCTTGTAGATATCAACGGCTCGGCATCTAAAAACTCCTCACCATTAAAGTTGACGGTGGCCTTGAACCTTAAAAAAAAAAATTGTATACCTCTGTTTCTTGAAAACCAAAAAGAAAGAAAGAAATATCTAGAATATAGAAAACATAAAACAAATTGGAAAGTGAAATGAAAATAAAAAAACAAATTGTATTTGGTTTCTAGATGGTTCTAGGGCTTTTATGCTTTGAAGTTGTGTCTCCAAAACCAAACACAACAATAAAAAACAGAAAAGAAGAGATTAAAAAAAAAAAGGAAAAAAAGCAGATCACTACAATTGAAAGGGAAAGCGAAAGAAGTCATCTTTATCAATAGTGGGTTTGCTGGCTGACGGTAACGGCAGACTCTATTCTCTCTTCAAGTATCTTCTCCTAGGGGAAAAGGGGCATTACTGAGAAGGAAAAAATTGAAGAGAAGTTGAAAATATTTATATAGACACACATAAAGTGGTTACCCACTGAAACGGTGTGGGGGGGGGGTTTTTTAAAATAATTTGTTACAATTTCCTCTTTTTTTTTAAATTTATTTTTTAAAAGGCTTATTTGCTGATTTGCTGCTATTTTAAAAAAGTTTTTTTTTTTCCTTGTAACTATTGCTCAAACGAAAAGACATTGTTTTGGTGTTTTTAGATGTAAATGTGTCAGTCATTTATGTAGTCACATGGCGCAACGAGGCACGGTCAACAAAAAGTCAAATGTTTCGGCTATTAGTTATTACTAGTCACAGACCCGCGCGTTGCGCGTGATAATTTTTTATGGTGATCTCATTATTATTATTATTATTTTGTAATTTGAACTAATTTAATGAAAAGTAATGCATTTCATAATCATATTTATCACAAAATAATTTTTTATTATTGTAGAATTGTTTTATTTAAAATTTGAAACCTTAATTCTACCATAGTTGGTTGACTAATTTTTACATCTCTAAGTCAATTAAACACGTTTTGCATGCTACATGTAAACCTTCTTTTCCATAAGGGTTGAAATAATGTGCATAATTTTTTTTTTCTATGGAAGTTAAAAAGAATAAAATTCACCTTGTCTTGATGTTTTCTAAAAATTAAATTTGGAGATTCTCTTTCAATAATTGTGAAAATTCCAAGCAATAATTCAGAAGGTAATACATGTTACATGTTCATGCTTTGATTGTGTAATTGTATGATTGATTTGGGTTGTAATTTATAAGTTGAATATGGTGGTGTATATCCAAAAGGGCCTAACTATGTTGTTTAGGATATTGAATATAGTGTTGTGTGTGATTTATAGAGTAGCGACGGTTGTAGTAATTAAAAATTGGTTTTTCAGTGTCTTTTAAGTTAATAAAAACCTTACATCTACTTTTTTTTTTTTTCAAAAAACCTTTACATATTTTTTTAACGTGAATCTTTATATATACCTTAATAAGTAAACCATATACAGTTCATCTTCTTAGATGCATAAAAAAAAGACATCTATTCCATAATAATAGTGGCTAATTAGTTTTTTCATGTTCTCATTTATAATATTTCATACTATTATCATATTTTACTGGCTGTTGATTTTCATAATAGAGGCATTAAATGAGAGTTAAATTCTTTGAACCTTTCATTAGATTTTAAAAGTCATGGTGTGTGAAGAATATAAGCATTTAAGGACTTTCTTATATATTTTATTATTTATAAATAATGTTAAATGAAATGTCAAAAAAAAAAAAGATTTTGAAATTTTTCATCTTTATTTCTTATATATTTCTATTATTATTGAAGAATGTTTTCCTTTTAGTTTTGATAATAAATATGATTTTCTAGATTAGAGTTTGATTAGTTTCAAGTTTAAATTTTGTATGATTTTATTTAATTGTTGATTATATGATTTAATTAAGTGAATTTAACGATTTATTTATTTGCATTGTAAAGTTTATAATAACATTCGTAGGGTCATCTTTAATTAATTTTTTACTCCTTTAGCCGTTGGTCTCTTTGTTTTCCAATTAACGGTTACTAATTAATTTATTTAATTGATGTTTGATTTCTTTTACTAATCTCTTTCTCTCCCTCTTTGTTAACATCCTATTGTTTTCCCAAATTTGATGATAATTCTAATGTACTAAATATGCATATTGTAACGTTTATTTTTATTTTTATTTTACTCCATTTTGCTACCATGAAGTTAGTACATCCATAACTATTAGTTTATTATTTTATGATATGTTTGGTTTGATATTATTATTATTATTATTATTATTATTATTATTATTATCATTATCATTATAAATTTAGTGTTTCTAAAATAGCATGTTTTTTGTATTCTCTTTTTATATTAATGCATTGTAACTTTTTATGGGAATACTTTATAAGAAAATTGTTTTTTATTTTTATTTTTTTTACTTATTTTAAATTGAGTGTTTCTAAATTGATATTTGTTTTGTATTTCATTTTTCCATTGATGCATTGTAACATTTCATGGGAAGACTTTATAAGAACAATTTTTATTTATTGAATAAAATATTATATGTTTAATTTTTAAAAAAATGAGACAAAATATAAATAATTATGATATGGAGAATGTTGCTAAATTTAAATGTTGAATAAAATAAGATGAGAATAAAATAATAAAGATGAAATGTATAGCAATAAACACCATATTATTTTGGTTATGCTATGTAATAAAATAATATTATATTTTTATATACTATCTTTATAATACAATAATATAACATTTAACAACCAATGTGAATAAAAAAGATAACAACATAAAATATAAAACTAAATCGTATCAAGCTGGATTACTTGTCAATTCTAATTTTAGCAAACTAACTGACTTCTAGTAGTCTAAAATTGATTTCTGTGATACATTTGGTGGAGCTTTCAATACTGCATCAGTATGTTTTGATGGTCAACCTGTTACACTAAAATTAAAATATATATATATATATATATATATACATACCAAAAATTGAAGGAAAATATATATATATATATATATAGAGAGAGAGAGAGAGAGAGAGAGAGAGAGAGAGAGTGGGCTTTTGTGTGTGGAAACATAGAAATTATGCATGGAATAAGAGAGAGAATGACAATTTTATAGCATGATGATAAGAATAAGAAGAGTAAAAAATAAAGGAAGATAAAAAGATAGAATAATATTAATATTGAGAGTAGTGGGGATATGAAAAGTTGAAATGGAATGAGAAAGGTTGAAGAAAGTTAAGGTAGAGAGTAGTGGGGATATGAAAAGTTAAAATGGAATTGAAAATTTAATAATAAATAAGAATAATTAAAAATAAGATAAATTAAATATGATATTTTGATTGTAATATAATAGAGTTTTTAATTTACTTTAAATGTTAAAAAATTGTATAAAAAAATTGAAAAAAAAAATTTGATAATGACATAGCTGCTGACGTGGCTCAATGGAAGCGTAGCAACATTAAATGCTACGCTTCAACTTTTAGTAATATATTGATTAGTGTTTAACCCGTGCAATGCGCAGGATCATTTTATGATTTAGGGTCAGCTTTACAACACTCACCATAAAAATCCTTTAATAGGTTTGGCTTTTGTCTTTCATATAAGACATGCAATATAATACCTTATATATATGTTGTTGTCATTAAAAATATTGATTTCACATGTCATCAATATGTGTTGCAATATAAAAGAAATTTTTTAAAGAAACGTAAAGGTTATTATAATTTTTTTAAGTTTTATAAGTACAATTGATACCTTTGTCTCTAAGTTCTATTCCAAATCTTCTATTTTCGTGAAATGTCACCTTTATAAATTTTCACAATAACTTAAGTGACTATTACAATGAATGACCCTTTATATGTTTTGTAGAAATCATAATTTGTCTTATCTACCTTTATGCTTTTACAAAAACATGTGGAAAGAAAAAGGTATTTAGAATGGATGAGGCTCAAGAAATTGAATTTCATTTATTGTATGTATACCAACTTAACAATTATAATTATCTAAAATCCACAAAAGCTTGTTGTGTTTAAACAAATGAACTGTAAAAACACTTTTGAACTTTATTTAACACCAAACACAATTTTAACTATTTAATTTAATATTCCCATTTATATTAGAGTGGATAATTAAGTCACAAAATATAGTATATATGCTTGGATAGTGAAAATAAAACTGAACATTATCTTGATGAAGGAATTAAAGAGAAAAACACAACCATAAATTTCCATATCCAATCATTTTGACAGGAAGCCAACTTATTTAGAACTACCACCTAAAAATTAAAGAATTAAGATACATACTTTGGCATTGTAGGATACCTTAAGAATTTCAATATCGTGAAGTCTTAAATTTGCTCACAATTGTAAAATGATATAAAAAATATTTTACATCGTACTGACATGCGTTGTGGAGGAGCAAAACCTATCGTAAATAAAGATGACCCACAATCAAAACATGTTTGATCATAGCTAGAAAAAATAAGCACCAAAATAGTTCTCATTGTAGTCAAACTTTCTTTAAAATGTTGATTTTCAATTGGAAATCTTATAAATTATATGTTAGCAATACTATCAACCATTCTTCAATTGGCATATCTGATCCACATATAAGGAAAAATATACCATAGAGAAAAAATTAAAATTAGAGACTCTGTATAAAATTGGACAAACAATAGTTAACATTGCTATAACAATTCAGTAGGGTTCAGTCAGTGTTTATGCTCTGCTTCATTTAAACATCTACAATAATAATAATCTCTAAGAAAATGCATCAATTAACCTTTATTTAACCACAGTAAAACAAATATGTACAATCTACAAATCTCAACAATAATAGAGGATTTAAAAGTTCTCTTTGACCAAATAGAATAACATCCCAAAACAATAACTAAATATATCCTTCTACGTCGCTCTCGTAGACGACATCCATCCCATATAGCATCTTCCCAAACGACTCTCTTATAGGAGTCTATTTTCTCTGATTTGACTCAGCTTGACTTACTTGACTCAGCTGTTTGCTTTCATACGGCAAGAGTTATTGGTTCAAATCCAATAATATGTAAAACCAACTGAAACCCTGTTTTTGCTAGCATGACAGCAAGTACAGACTGGCAGCAAGGAGTCAACTGAATGACCAAAGCATTGGTAAGTTCTTTGTTGTACTATGGATCCCTAAGCAAAGAATTCCCACTGCACCACAACCATACACACCCCATAAAATTTAGTTCAGAATTCAGAAAGTTACATGTAAGAGATTATAATATAGTTCTGAAAAGTGATAAAAACAGAGTCCTCTGTTATCTCAGAGTAGCATTTTTGGCTTCTGAACTTCATTTATATTTACATATATTAATTTATATGTTTTATCTATATATTTTATTTTTTGGCATCAACCAAGTGGGGCCTCAATTTCTGAACTGAACCCAGATCAAAAACTACACTTCAAATCATATCAAAAACAAAAGAAAAACTCTCCCCTTTTACAATCAAACATCCCTCTTCACCCATGTATCAATAGATCAAGGAAATCTCAATCCCAGCATAGAGGCATCAATGTATTTATTCTACTGATAAAATAAATTTATGTACACAAAATTCCAAAAGCTTACAGACACAATAAAATCAGAATGGCCTATTCGCTATTAGATGAATGGTAAGTGAGAGTTAAGAACTCTTGCACTTATATACACAATATTCTGTAAATAACTTCTTTAAAATACTAATGGATGAAATCATGAAACTCCATTAACTCATTCTATAACCCATTGGTAGATACTTTTTAAGTAGAAAATTAATAAGACATATAGATCATGACAGCATATTTCAATATCATAATTACAAAATCAAACGGTACCAAAATATTTTGACCAACGAATCCAAAGAAATAAAAAAAGCAATACAAATTTTGTTAGGTTCAAACTGTAATATAATAATTGGTAAGAAGTAAATCACAGCCACAACAGCTGAGCCAAATACTTCATCATTTTCTCTTTTATGCTAAGATTTTCTCAAAATTAGTACCCTTCTTCTTACTACTAAATCTGAGATCTCTTACTAAATCTGAGATCTTTTATATAATCCATTCAAGCATTGTATTAATTCTATGCTTATCTAGTCCTTTTAAAACTGGGTGAAATGCAAAGTATGTAAGGATTTTCATAAATAAAAATAAAAACAGAAAAAAGGAGCCTTACATAACCGGTCTCGCATTCCTGTAGCAAATTTTAAACATTCTTATAGTATCATGTATTTTTAGATGATACTGTATAGCCTATGCATTCTTTCTTTTCCTTTTTTTGTTCTCTCACTTACTCAATCTCTCATCTCAAACACACATAATCCTTTTTCATTCTTTTTCAGTCACTCAAAGACGCATGACTTGTGTTAGGTGTGAAAAAAAATGGTGTATTGTAAAATAAAGAATGTAATGTAAGGACTCTTGTAAGAGTAGTAATGTAAAATAAATCAAATACCAATTTAGGGAGACAATGCATTTTTTTTTTCAATCAGCAGTTGGGTATGCTCTTAACCATGTATGACCTAAGACAATATATAGCAATTACCAATATCATTAAGACTTGACATGTGCACTAAATTGTAAAAGGTAAAAAAGAAACGGAGAAAGTACCTTGAATATGATAATTTCTATCACATATTTGAAATATTTGTACCAGATTTGGCAAGCATGGTCACTACAGCTGAATATAATAGCTTCTATAAAAGTATAATAAAAGCCAAAAAGTAATACCAAGGAGAATCCTCTTTAAAATTTAAACTAATAAAAGCAACTATAACAATCAAATCATGTTCTTGTGTTTTTATTTTCAAAACATATGAGGTGGTCTATTTCATCAACAAAGCATAGTGTCCTTAACTTTAGTATGCAATAGGAATTAAAAATAATACATAATATTGCTCAAAGAGCTAAGTTGAAATAATGCCTTTGAGTGGAATCTTGTAAAATGTGTGGATTCCTCTAAGAAACTTATCAAGCCCATGCTACTTAAGACAACAGAAACTAAATTAATGAAATTAAAGATTAATTTTCCTCAAGTCTAAAAAGAAAATTATAGTCTATTAACATAAGAGGGCATGAACTTCTAGGAAAGTTGACACTCCTAAAATTTAATTTATATGAGCTAGTCATTTTTTAAATTCATACCAAAACTTGTAGTTGGCCAAATGTAAACCAGTTTGTGTGGTTTGCAACAATATTTTGACAATATTTGTATAATCTATGAAAAGCAATAATTTCATAGAATCTCTTGTGCAAAGAGGACAATCCATATAATTGCAGCCATTATTTCTGATTGCTCAAAAAAAAAAAAAAAGCATAGCAATTTTAAATTGCAGCAGAGAAAGATGAAAGAAATACCGCAAACGAGGCCTAAGAAAACATTGAAAATATGGGTTGAATTGTAAAAGGTAATGCAGCAGTTCAGTGAAAATTTAAATCTGAAAAATGAAGGTTTGGACCACAATGAATCAAACCTTGATTCATCTATCCTTGTAACAATAAAAATAAATAAATAAAAAGTTATTCCGTACTTGAGTTGGACTAAATGAACTATTTAACTTAAAATTTAAGGAAACATATATTTTAAAGAACATTGTGAAGAACAAATAAAAAATAAAAAATCAAGAGCATATCTGAAACCTTAAACATGATTTATTTTAAAGAATTTCACATTCAAAAAATTACATACCTAAACCTAAGCCTAAATCAAAATCAATTCAATCGAAATCCCCAAGCCTAAGTCATATTTAAACAATAAAATTTTAAAACAAATCAAAAAACCTTACCGGTAAAGGTTTCGACGTGGTGACAGAATGGTAGGAAAAATAGTGAACCAGTTTGCTTAATCAGCCATATGATAAAGCCGCATTATTTCTTTTGCTTGTTTGTGTTGAAAGAATGGGTTTAAGGTTTGGTTGAGGGGAAAAACCTTTATTGAAACCATAAATAACCGAAATGCCTAAATCAAAACAAAGCAAATACCAAAACTGCCAAACATAAATCATTTTTATCGCAAGATTTTGGGTTTTTCTTTTAAAAATTTATAAAATCAAAAAAAAAAAAAATAAAGCAAAAAAAGAAAACTCACCCTGTAACAGTGTACCACTAGTTGAGGGATGCAAATTTTTTGGTGGATAGAGTCCAACAGTGGTGCTGGCCTGAGATGTCTCTCCATCCCCCCTACGCCTATGTTTTTTTGTAGTCCACGCCAAACTGTAGAAAAAACAAACACAGAATCGACTGTTTTGTTTTAGTACGAACTAGAGATGATAATTTAAGACGAAAGCATCAAAGAAAGAGAATAAAGCCGTCTATTTTTCAAAAGGGGTCAAAGAAGAATCCCAGACGTCTCAATAGGGGAAACTCAACGGTTAGAAGTTTCAGAAAACAAAAAATAGTAGAGTTTTTGCATGTTTATAAATTTGACAAAAAAACGTTTTGGCAGAGAATCCAAAAACCCAAAACAAAAACAAATCAAATCTAAACCTATCCAACAAAAAAACTCAATCAAAAGTAACATTTCATACCCAAATCTAAAAAATGGGGGAAAAAAAAAACAATGTACAGTGCCCAATCGATGCAGTGTTTACTTTTCTGCCTCTTTCTTTGTTTCTTTCTTCGTGTCCTAGGCCTCATTCTCAACCTCTCTCTGTTTCATCGCCTATCTCTATTTCTGACCCAAAATACCAATCTATTAATCAAAACCAAATCTGATCCAAAATACCAATCTAAATCATAATTAACACCCAATTGATTCTCCAACTAAAAACCAAAAACCCTAAATTTTTAAATTTAAAACAGAACTTTACCTAGCGATTCCGATAGTCAGGGAGTGAGTGGAGGCTTACGGTGATGGCAGAAGATCTGGAACCGCCCTTACAGTGATGGCAGAGGCGCCCTTCTCTCTATCTCTCATTTCTCTCGATCTGTCTCTCCTTTCTACGTAGCAATCTTTCTGTTTTTTTTTTAATTTTTTTTTAAAATTTTTATTAAGCAGTTAATTTCCTTTTATACTAAGGCTCCCAAACAGTATTTAATGTAGCCAAATATTATAATTTATTGCTTTTAAACAGTGTTGTAGCGTTCCTAACAATGTAATGTATCACTTTTTAAAGCGGAACATGCCTGAATTTTAGATAGGCACTTATCCTATTTGTCACCACCTCCTTAATTGTAGGAATCCACTTTCTCTTAGCTTCTGCTATTATATATACTAGCATTTAACCCGCGCAATGCACGGAAATATTTTACATATTTAAAATACCATCAACTTGACATAACAATACAATAAAATACTCATTCATGTAATGTAGTAAATCCATTCTATTTTATAGAACAACTAAAATTTTGTATCTCAATTATAGTTATACTATCTAAAGAACAATAATTCTTACAACATTTATTTATTTATTTACAATATCACCAAGGATAGTATAATGGAAAAAACTAAGTTTAAAAGGAAATAAATTTAAAATTTTAAAATTAAAAAGAATCTTCTAAAACAACATAAACAATGTTCAGACTTGTGAAAAAGGGGTATTTAATCCAAACCTAATCCACAGAGTATATTGTTTGTTCTTAGATAGGCAATATTGGCATGTAAATCTACAAAATCACCTCCACAAAAATAGAAAATTAGAGTATTTAGAATGAATGATGATGTACTAATTATAATTATTCAGTTTAGATGGAGAAGAATTTTAAATGCAGTTAACCTCCTACTTTAAGTCTATAAAATTACGAAATCATAAGACTCACCAAGAAGTGGAGAATAACGGTAAACCCATTGGAAACCACTACAATAATTACCATATACTATAATAACATCAGAATTTCCTTTTTCTCAAATTTTAAAGGGCTTGCTTGAGTTGATCATTTCGATTTATTGAGAAATTAATCAATCCCTTCGAGCAATAGAAATTTGTCATAAGTAGCAGATTTGGTCTAGAATACTGCAAGATATATTGGTAAACAGCCTATTGGGCAGATTCTAGGGACAACCACTCGGGTAGCACCATAACTAATGACCCTATGGAACAATAATAGAGAATTAGGAATCAATAATCATAGAAAGTCATTTTGCAAGGAAAAAAAAAATTATTTTGCTTACTTTTCAAAAAAAAAAAAAAAAAAAAAAACCTACTGTAACAACATCCTTTATTGCTTGGACAATTTCTAGAACCATGTGTCTAACCTCCTCAATTGTTTTGCGTTGAAACAATGCATAGTTATAATCATTCCCTCCAATTTCTCCAACCATTAGCATGGTTGTTTTAAGTTTTTCAGCACAATTTATCAAACATTAAAAGAAACCCCCCCCCCTCCCCAAAAAAAAAACGTAGATAATAAATTAAACTTTGTATTATATGCTTAATTCAAATGACCCACCCCCGCAAAATTCTTCCTAAGTCCACCAAAAACCAATGCAGCTTGATCCAAGTAGGGGGAGAAAAGGAACTCTTGTGTTAAAGCTGTGAAATTATAGAACATAACAAAAAACTTTCATTATAATATAACTTTGTCAATAATATTGGTTAATATGGTGGGTCTGAGGATCTGAATTATCACACATGAAATCAAGTCAAACAAAGAAATTAAATTAACTTGCATTGTGTACATAACTAATAAAAAATTCGTCTCTTCCCTCAAAAAAAATATAAAAAAAAACTAATAAAAAATTCAAACAAAACAACAAATTATGCATAGTCCTAAAACACAAAACAAAGGATAAGGATTTTCCTAGGCTCAAACATGCATGTGGTATAAACTTATAGTAAGCAATTAGCAAAGAAGAAGCAGCACAATTTAACCCATACCCCACTCATTTTATCTGATAATGATATAAATCATATAATAAGTACATTCAAAATAGGATTGACAGGGTAAAAATTCATTAGTTATAGATGTCTCATTCAAACATGGTTTCTTCATGTGGGTTTGGCAGCAACAAAAGAAGGAAACCATTTAGGCAATAAACATAAAGATAAAAGAAGTAAAAAAAAAGTAGGAAAACTATGAACATTAATCTCATGAGTTATTCCTTTCTGTAGATACCAAGGTACTATAACCTAATATACACTATACAAATCACATGCATGAACTAATTAAAATATCGCTTGTCAATCCCTAGCAAATATAGGAAAAACCATGGGACTGCAGTACCATTCTTAATGAACAAAACATGCAACCCACATGATTTTTTTAAAACTGTGATGAGAATTTGTAAAGAATAAAACATGTTAGCCACGTGAGTTCTTCAACACCACATTATCTTAAAAGCGAAGTTTAAATTTGAGTCAATTGATGTTTTATAAAAACAAATACCCTAAACAATATTAAATCTAACACAAATACCCAAAATAAAATAAATCTCTTGAAGCAATTATTTGATTCTAACCAAAAGACTTTAGTTCAAACGGATTCCAACCCAAATTCTAGACTTTAAAGCCGAATTTGTTATTTTTATTTAAAAGCTTTACCTGCCAATGGGTGGGAATACTCTGTTTCCTCTTTCTCGTTGTCCATCTCTTCATCTTTGTGCGTGACTTACAGTTACCAACTTTCTCTTAATGTTGATTCTAAATGTTTCGGTTTCTTTATATGTAAATAGCAAAAGGTTGTCAGTCATAAGGTTTAAGCAAAAACAATCAAACCAAAATAATCAAAATACCTTAATCTCAGCCAAATACGTATAGCAAAAACAATCCCAAGCCTGAATAATATTTAACGCCAATTTCTTTCTCAAAAAGTAAAAAATGTTTTACAAAATCGAAACTTATTGATGCGGTAATGGCAATCCTCAAATGTTTCTCTCTCTGCCTTATGATCTCTATCAATCGCTATTTTTGGAATCTAAAT
The DNA here is from genome assembly GCA_036321655.1 of Quercus alba. Lineage (NCBI taxonomy): Eukaryota > Viridiplantae > Streptophyta > Magnoliopsida > Fagales > Fagaceae > Quercus > Quercus alba. Next base: position 57,337,474 of record CM070307.1, on the reverse strand, counting down.
ATCTACCAAAACATTCAAAAACCTAAAATCAAAATTAAAAGTAGGATTGGATTCTAACCCAAAATATAAATCCAACAAAAGGAAATTTTGACAATCCTTCTTCACCTTTCAGTTTCAGTCGAATCTCCACTATGCCGCAAACCTTTTTTTGTCTCCTTCCCTTTCTCTGTATAGCTACAAACTCTGCTTGGTTCCTCTATCTTCGTATCCCTTAATCAAAACCAAATCTGACCCAAAATACCAATCTAAATCATAATTAACACCCAATTGATTCTCCAAATAAAAACCCAAAACCCTAAATTTTTAAATTTAAAACAGAACTTACCAGTAGCGATTCCGATGGTCGGGTTGCAAGTGGAGGCTTACGGTGATGGCAAAAAATCTGACAGGAAGTGAGAGACATCTTTTCGTTCTTGATTGCAAACTGCAGTTTTTGATCTCTCAATCTCTCTCCCCTTCTCCGTTCTCTGCCTCTCTATTTCTCTGTCTCTCTTTTCTCTTGGTCTCTCTTTCTCCTTTCTCCGTGTAGCAATCAATTATTTTTATTTTTTATTTATTTATTTATTTATTTATTGGTCTTAAGCGGTTAGTTTTCTTTTATACCAAAGAGCACTCCAAACAGTGTTTAATGTAATGAAAAATTATAATTTTTCTCTTTTAAACGGTGTTATAGCCTTACCAAACAAGGTAATGTATTGCTTTTTAAAGTGAAACGTATTTGAATTTTAGATAAGCAATTATACTATTTGTAGCACCTCCTTAATTGTAGGAATCTACTTTCTCTCAGCTTCTGCTATTATATATATATATATATATATAGATATAAATATATACCTGTTTGTGTATATATTAAAAGGATTCAGAAAGTTAGTTATTCCTTTTTTTTCTGTCAAAAATATCCCTAAATTAATTAACCAACAACTTAAAAATGGGGATAAAATAGTAAATTGGTAAAAGAAAGTTAGTTATTATTTTTTTTATTGTCAAAAATACCCCTATCTAAAACTTTAAAATGGGGTTAAAATAGTAAATTGACAAAAATAATAATTTCTTACTTTTACGTTGAAATGTCTTCCTATTTCTAATAAGCTCCTCCTTTTACGTTAATTTAAATTCATACTACTACTCTCTAACTCCCTACAAAATAGGATCACTCTTTTGTTAGTTTTAAAACTCCTTCAATCTACAAAACTCACCTCACGTATTCTTTTTTTTTTTTTTTTTTTTTTTTGTAATTGGAAAAAGTAGAAATCCCAAATTATAATAAATGCAAATTATTAATCTTTACCCAAAAAATAGAAGAGCCTCTGAGCACGTGCGTGCTCAGAGGCTAGTATCTATATATATATATATATATATATATATATAGATTTGAAGGATTTAGAACAACTAGCATTAAATGCTAAGTTATTAAATTGTCAGGTGCTTGTTCTAGTTTAGCATACGCGTGCTCAGAGGCTAGTATATATATATATATATATATATTTGAAGGATTTAGAACAACTAGCATTAAATGCTAAGTTATTAAATTGTTAGGTGCTTGTTCTAGTTTAGCAAATTGTGTAGGGTCTCCATGAGTTATTGGTTTTGCACAATACATGTCTCTCATGTCCCAAGCCCCAACAGAGAAGCTTTGACTGAGCCTAGAGTTAGTGAAAAATGACCACTTTACCCTCTAAATTGCACTGTAGCACTATTGCAAAAAAAATTGCAATACTTACCTTTAGCATTCCCTGATGCAATACATTTTGGGGCTTGAAATGCCAAATACACCTTACATTTGGCATTAGCATTCCCTAATGCTAATACTCTAAGGAGACAGAAAATGGAAGAGGTTATTGTCTTTCCTTGTGTTAATTAAAATTTTAATTCAGCCAAGATATAAAAGAAAAAAGCAAATAATAATATTAATAATAACAACATAGAAGACATGTGAGAGTGCACTTACTGTAGTAGATTCAAGCTTCGAAATAGGTAGATGCGGTCAATAGTGGAGGTCAGTAAGAGCAAGAGGGAGAGAGAGAGAGAAGGTTATAATAGAATCTAAAGAGCAAGAGTGAGAAAAAAAGGTAATAGCTTGTGAAGAATAGGAGGAAGAGAATAGACGAGAAGAAGAGTGGTCAAGCAATTTACAAGGAGTTCTTATATTACATCTATGGATTGACTTGACTAGTGTTTTTCATAGCATTATTCATGTGAAAATGAAAGTTTCTAATGGTCATTGATCCATGTCTTTTTCTTCATTCTCTCTCTCTCTCTCTATAATGGCTAAATGCCAACGACAAAACGTCGCTGAAATTTCCTTCCCTCTCTCAATTATTAAAACAAGCAGCCACCAAATTTAACACTTTGCAAGAAAAAATATGGGTTTTTTTTTTTTTTTTTTTTTTTTTTAGGGTTGTGGGGGGGGGGGGGGGGTGGGGGGGAATTCTTTACGGTACATTGTGAATTTACATTGTAAACACAAAATGTCGCTGATGTGGAACACTTTTTGTAGATGGGTAGAATATTTGCTACTTTTTGCATGTTTACTTTGTAAATACAATATAAACAAAGTCCTTTATTTATTTATTTTTTATTTGTATTTCTAAAATTGGGTTCCAGCCTCCAAGCTTGAAAATTGAGATATGTGGACAACTGGGCATCTCAGAACTTAGCAAATGCCACAGTTGTTGAGCCTAGCATGTTACACACCTATCATTTTTGGATTCTATAAGGTTATATTCGTTCCTATGTTCAAAATTTCCGAAGAGTTCCAACTATAATTAATTTAGTAGATATTTGTCTATAATTTGAATAATTAGATTTTATTTCCATACATAATCTATTTACTAGATTTAAAATAAACAAAAAAATAACATCATTTGAAATTGATAATTATTAATAAAAAAAATAGTAATGATTTTTGTCCCACCCCATCTCTTCTAGAATTTGATAATTGTTGGCAAACAAGCCGTAGCAGAGCTAGAAATTCAGTTTAGAGTTTAGGAGGGACAAGATTAAAAGCAAAATTAGTTTCAAAAAATATTAATTGATCAATAAAAAAAATGTAAACTAATATAATTATCATACAAAATCTAATATAAATGTAAAATGTACAAGTATCTATTTTATATCATCAAAAAAAAAAAAAACACAGTTTCATAGTTACTAATAATCAAAGTAAAAAATTAATCTAAATATGTAAATTTTAAACATCTAATTTGTTCCTTAAAATAAATTGGAAAACTAAATCAATCTAAAAGTTTTAACTTCTAAGAATATGATAATATACTTGCAAAATAGAATATGCATCAATTTATAGCCAAAACCCAGCATTTATTTTTTTAAATTCTTATTTTGTGTAAATATGGGAGGTGAGACCAAAAAAAAAAAAAAAGGAAGAAGAGAGAATAAGAATGAGTTGCCGTGAATGAGTCTATGAGAGATAGATAGAATAGTGAAAAAGTGGGACAAGAATCACAAGATAAACATTAATGTTATGTGAGTAATTTAGGACAAAATAAATAATCACAATGATTTCACAACCTTTCCAAATATAGCTCATAGTCTCATACTTGGTAACATGGATATTAAAAAACCTTTAATTACAAATTAAGGTGGACCCATATGTGATATCAAAATTAAAAAATTGAAAATATTATAAAATTGTTGTGAATTTTGGTTACTCTGTATATCACAATATTTTTCACCATTGCATAGGATAAAAGCAAAAGGTGATTTTATGTGTCAATAACTCAAGGACAAATTTTGTTGCTTTTTAATTATGTGTCGGTTTCACTTTACTCTATTTATTTGCAAACAGATAGATGAGATCAATAGACGCCAAGAGGAGGGAGAGGTAAACTTTGGGAATTCAGAAGAATAGGATAAAGAAAGGAAGTAATAGTATAGCTACTTATTGTTAATTTGTAAACCCAGTTCACATAGTAATTTATATATATATATATAAAAGTTGCATTCAAATTTGATGGATTGACTAGTTAATAGCTGTAAATTACATTACATATATGTATTTGACTTAACTAGTGTTTTTCGTAGAATTGTTAATGTGAAAACGGATGTTTCCATCTCTCTCTCTCTCTCTCTCTCTCTTTATATATATATATATATATATATATATATAATGGCTAACGAGTGTGAAATTTCACTAAAATTTTCTTCTTTTACATTGTATGGTAGTACACACAAAAAGTGGTAATTGTCAAATCCTTGAGAGGCATTATACCAAACCTGGTTCTCACCATCATCATCACTGTGAGACAGTTGTTTGGATTTCTGGGAAGCAGTTAGGAAGGAACCAATCTTCATTGGTTGATGCTACGGTCTAGTAGCGGAATCCGGGAAGCTAGAAAAGAAAAAGGTTCGGCGCAACCTCGTTGGAGCAAGAAGCTTGGAGGGCTTAGGTGCACTGGGTAGATTAGGCTTGGAGGGTCTATTGCTGTCCTTGTATCCCAACTGTATTTTCTAGTGGATTGCTTACCGCTTGGAGGGCGGCGAAGAGGTTTTATGCCGAGGGCTTCGGTTTCCTCTTCGATAACACATCGCGTGTTGTCTTTGTGTTTGCATCTTTCTTCATCTCTATCTTTGCCTTTTTATTATCTGCTGTGGATTTTATTTTGTTATGGCTTAAATAGTTTTTAACCAATTTCATATTATAGCATATGTTAAGTTTCCGCACACTAGTTGTTTGACATATTGCTTGAATTGGTTAAGTTGTAATTTGGGGATCTAAACGTTCAAAGGTGTTTTTACACGTTTTTGAACTTTCAATTGGTATCAGAGCGGGTACACTGCTATTGGTTTCATTACCATTGTGTGATCCTTGACTCCCTTTTAAGATGGATAGGTCTCAATCCCTAAATGCACCTCCATATTTTGATGGTAGTAATTATGCTTTTTGGAAGGTTCGCATGAGAGCTATTCTGTGTTCTATTGATGAATCCGTTTGGGATGCTGTTGAGATTGGTTGGACCAGACCTGAGGCAGCCAAATCCACATGGGATAAGGCAGCACTTACTGCATCTAATGCTAACAGTAAAGCACTCAATGCTATTTTCTGTGGTGTGTCTCCAGATGAATTTCATAGGATTTCTCATATTACCGTTGCCAAAGAAGCATGGGAGATTTTGGAAACCACCTATGAAGGCATGAAGAAGGTGAAAGACACCAAGTTGCAAATGCTAACCACTCGGTTTGAGGAGCTCAAAATGAGTGAGGATGAGTCTTTTGACTCTTTCTATGGGAAGCTAAATGAGGTGGTTGTCAGTAAGTTCTACTTAGGGGAGAAAACGGAGGATTCAAAGATTGTAAGGAAGATCCTTCGATCATTGTCGGAAAGTTTTTGTGCTAAAGTGACAGCGATTGAAGAGAGCAAGGACCTTGATGACATCAAAGTACAGGAGCTGGTTGGTTCTCTGCAGACTTATGAGATGTCGCTGCCAAATCAACGGAAGAGTAAATCTCTTGCTCTAAAGACCATTAATGAGAAGGTGGAAGATCAAGACTCATCGGGAGAAGATGTGGTTGACAAAGATGTTGCATACCTTGTCAAAAATTTCAGAAAGTTCTTGAAATTCAAAAATAATGGCAAATTTGATGATAAAAGAAAATTCCAAAGTTCTGGAAGGGAGAAAAGGGAATTCAAAAAGAAAGATGGAAAAGAATCCCAACCCACACAAGGTGTCACTTGTTTCGAATGTAACGGGTATGGACACTTTAAGAAGGAATGTCCGAATTATTTGAAATCGAAAGGTAAAGTGTATGCCACGACCTTGAGTGACTCGGATTCGTCTGACTCAGAATCTGAAGAGAGCTGTGATGGAGAGGGGAACTATTCAGCTTTTATGACTATTGCTCATGTTGAGTCTTCAGATGAGTTGAATTTGCTTGTACGAGACCTTGGAGAACATAGTGATGATGAATCACTAGGAATTGTTGAAGAATCAGATGCTGAAGAAGATGAAAGCACAGCAAACCTTCAAGAGAATTATAACTCACTCTTGGAGAAGTCGGGTGAGTACACAAGGGTGGCCAAGGCTACTGTGAGAAAAATGAAGAAGGCTGAGGAGGACTACAAAAGTCTCCTAATCCGATATAGGGAGGCCAAATGTGAGATAGAAACACTGAATGGTGAGTTGTCCGAAGCATACACAAAAGTGAGATTTCTTGAGAATGAGGTTGTGCAAGCAAATGCTAAAATAGAGAGGGTCACCACCAAGAAGCTAGATGATGTTATCTCATCTCAAAAGAGCTTTTCAGACAAATCCGGATTGGGATATACCGGAGGAAGTGGTTCATCTGGAAATGTCACTAAAGAAGTGAAGTTTGTAAAGGCCAAAGATCCAGTTGTAGCTGACCCTACTGGTGAGAAGCTCGAGGTGGAGGAGAAGAAGAATGTGGTAAACCAACGGATGCTGAATCCCCGTAATCAATCTGTGGGCAGGTCTGAATCTCGTGCCAAGTCACGCCCACGACCATAAAGAGGTCCTAGAGCGACTTATGTGTGTCATTATTACGGACTTCAAGGGCATACTCGACCAAATTGCCAAAAGCTGAGAGCAAAGAACAGTGCAACTCCTCAAAGGTCAGGAGGACCTAGAAATGATAGAAGAATTTGGGCAGGTGATCAATCCAGAGATCAGAATGGTGATCCCGGAATGATGAACGTGATGAAGATGATTGGTGCATTCACCAACTGCTTGGAAAGCTTCTCACGAAGGTTTGAAAGCCCTAACTCCCGTACCCAATCCTATAAGGAAATCACCCCAAACGCAAGTGGCGTGTGGGTGAAAAAGGGTACTCATGCATAAGCATTACAACATGTCCATGCATTAACACTTCCTATGCTTTGTGACAATGTTTGTTTGTTTTGCTTGCTGTTTTTGATGTTGGTTGTTTGCTTGTCTACTTGTGAATATTTTTAATTTTGTTTTATCAATCTTTTTGTTTCTTGTGTCAAAAATCCAAAAATCACATAAAAATTAGAAAATCAAAAAGCTTGATTGACTTTGTTGAGTTTTTGTCTCAAAACTTGTTTTGCCTTGTACCTTTGTGCTAATGGCTTTGTGCATTTTCGAGCATTGCTTGTTTTCATGCACTCATATCACTGTGGGAAAAATCTTGAAATCTATGTGATTGTTGTAAATAGATCTTCAAACTTGTCATGAATGATTAGTGAATGGTTATGTTGATCTTGAGACATGCATAGACTTGTGTCTATATATCTTCCTACTCTTTATTTTTATTTTGCTAAAAAGAGCTCACCAAATGTAAATCTCCAAATGAAAAGAGATATTGAGCTGCAAAAGCCTATCGCACATTCTAGTATTTGACTAGGAAAAAGGGTAAGCGACCTTATATTAAAGAAAATGTTTATTCAAAAAGCCAAAGGCTTGTTCATTAAAGTGAAATGTCAAATATCACTCTCACAATGAGAGGTGATTGCCTCAAAAGATCAAAAAGATCAAATGTTATGATTGAAAGTGGAGTCAAATGTTAAGCTCCAAGTTATGTTATCAAGTTATGTGGGAGGTCATATATACATATTTCTATAATTGAGATGGGTCACATGATCTAGTGCTAATTGTGTATGTCTTGGTTGAATTGATCATTGAAGCTTCACATTAGACTAAGGACTATCTCATTGTTGATATCCACACACAACACACAAGTTTATGTTCAATAAATGCCATATTCATTTGTGTGATTGTACTTGATGAAATGTGTTTTCACATGCTCAATCTTTGTTAAATCAAGCACAAAAAGATTTTTGAGTGTTTTAGGTGTTTTTGGAAAGTATTTTGTTTGAAAAATCTGAAAATTTCAAAAATCCAGTTTTGCCCTGTTTTGGCGGCTCAGTCGCGGGTATGTCAAGTCGCGTGCCTCAGTCGCGTCTTCGCGGGTAATTTTTGGCGACTTGTTCGCGAGTGGAAGGTCCAGTTGCGAGGTTCACTCAGAGATTTTCGCGGCTCAGCTCGCGACTCACTCGCGGGTAGACCTTCCAGTCGCGAAAAACACTTAGAAGAATTTTTCAAATTTTTGTCCTTGAGTGTTTTGGTGGCTTGAACTGGCGACTGTGTGGCGACTTAATCAAGTCGCGAAAAACGCGTGTTTGGCAAAAACAGGAACAGTTTTTAAATCTTTTTCAGTTTTCCCTCGAACGTTTGTGACTGTTCATCTTCTCTCTAAACTATCTTCCTCCCAAACACTCCGTGCTCCCATCTCCAATCTCCATTGTTGCATACTTTCAGCTCAAAATCTTCAAGTCACAGGTATGGGTTTTCATTTTTGAACTCATTTCTACTTGATTTTGTGTTTTTCCCTTTGATCTTTCGCATATGTTCATGATTTAGAAATGGGTTTGTGTTTTGGCCATTGTTCTTTGTTCATGCTTAGCTTGCGGATGTTGTTGCTAAAGTTTGTGTTGATCTTGGTTATTTCCTTTCTGGTCTTCATCCTGTGCTTAGCTTAGTGTGTCTTTTCTTTTATCTAAACTTGAGCTGTTGAATTGTTTCAAATTGTTCCGTTTGAGGTTGTGAGTTTTACAGTGATGAATGTGCATGCTCTATTGTATAAATCCATTGGGTGCATCTGTTAGTTTCACAATGCTGTTTATGAGCCTTATCATTTTCCATTATCTGTCTCATTGTCATATATCTGCCTTTAGGATAGTTTTTATATCTGATGATTTTATATGTGTTTCCTATCTTAGGCTTGTTTATCCATGTAATTTATCTAAGTAGCTTATGATTTAAGTGTTCAAAGTTCATTTGTATGGCTGAAATCTCTTTGTTAAACTACATGGTACTGACTAGTTCTGCACATATATTGCTCTATACTGTTGTGGCCTCTTCTGATTGTTCACAGATGGCTCCCTCACCTCCTAAGAAGAAAACTCCTGCAAAGAAGGCTCACAAAAGATTGAAAATGGATCCTAAACTGTTTAGGTCAGTTCATCACTTTGAGAGATACAAGGATAACTTCTTGAAAGCAGGAATTATTCAAGAAAGATTTGTAGATTTGGAGGACTTAAGACAAACCTTTATCCCCAGCTGTTTTGAAGGAAGAGGATGGGAAAAGCTTCTGAGTGATTTCCCTGTAGTGTGTGAACCCCTGATTAGGGAATTTTACTCAAATGCTGTGATAAAGGAGAATGAGTTAAGTTGCTGGGTTAGGGGTAAAGAATTCATTTTGGATGCACATGTCATAGATGATGTGCTAGGGCTTGAAGGATAAGAAGATGAGGAATTTATCAATTACAAGGATATGAGTGTTTCCATTGAAACAGTGCAACAAAGGATAGGTGGGCAGAGAGAAGGGAAATGTTTGAATACCACTGCCTTTCCAGTGGACATGAGGTGTCTAACAATAATCATGATGTTTAACCTCTATCCCATTAAGAAGTTGACTACAATCAACTGTGCTAGAGCAATTTTTCTGATGGATCTCAAAGAAAAGAATTTCATAGACATAAGTTCCCACATATATGACACCATTGTGGATGAGACAAGAACAACCTCTAGGCCAAAATTGATCTTTCCCAGTTTGCTAATGAGGATTTTTAGAAGGAAGGGTGTTCCAATCCCTTAAGACATTAGTCCCATGCCCACATCTTCTGCAATTAACAAGCTTACCTGCAAAAGGATAAGTGTTAGGCTTCCAGGAGAAGAAGATGAAGGTGATGAAGGAGAGGGGGTCCCAATGGAGACTGAAGCAAAGGCCGCAGGGCATGCATCAACCTCAACACCCAGGAGGAGTGGCAAAAGACCTAGAGCATCAACTTCTTCAGATACACCTCCAGATGCTTTCCAAATCATTCTGGAACGACTTGATGGGATCAGAGAAGTTCAGACTGAGCACTCTGAGAGGATGAGAGCCATGCAGGACCAGATTGATGTTTTGTCTGCAAAACTTGACAGCTTCACCACTCAGCCTGATCAGTGACCCTTTGGCCATTCCTGTCAAAAAGGGGGAGATGTTTCTTTGTGATGATTGAGAAGCAGAAAAGCAGCTCTTAAGGGGGAGTATTGTGTTGAGGGGGAGTTGTCAAATTCAGAGACTTTGTTTATATATGTTTATGTTTTGGGTACTCTTAGTGTTTTTATGGGTTTGATACACTGTGTTTTTGGAGTATAATTGCTTCTAACTCTTAACCTATACTCTTGGTTTAAACTTTAATATATTTTGTAAACTGTTATTCAGGATTTTTTGTGTGTTTTGTACCCATATGCTTTTGTAAGCTTCTAGGGTTAATGTTTTATGCATAGTGTGTAGGCTTTATGGTTTGTACCTTGCTTATTGCAGCTTTTATGCTATGTTGAAATCAGTACTTTAATCTAAATGTCTTGCATTTTGGTTTTTGTACTGTCACTCTTGTGCCCTTGTAGGATTGTTCCTAGATGCATATACCTTGTGTATTATGCATTGGTTGAGTGTTGAACATACAAGTGTCTTGCCGTGTGCTTGTTAACTTGTATGTCCTTGTGTTCATTCCAAGTGTGAATGAGCACTGTGATCACTACCTTGTGGTGTTCACTTGATTGATCAAGCCATGGTTTGTTTCTTAACCCCATCTATGCTTGATCACATATTGCCTGTTTCATATGCATTCTATGATTTTCTGCATATAATGATCATGGTATATTGTTGTGTTTCAGGAGTATTATGTTCATATGATTCAAGTGCTTCACAGCTTTTAGAGTTAGGTGTGAGTGAGTTTTGTTCAACTATTCCCAACTCACATGTTAAGTCTAGAGTCTGTTTTAGGGTTTTGTCACGGAATAGCCAAAGGGGGAGATTGTAAGGTTGAATTTATTCAACCATCTAATTGGCTTTATTCCGTGCCAAATTTGCTTGTAATTCAGCATTTAGTAACCCTGTATTTAGGTGGGTTTGATGTAAGGGTAGTGAGTGAGATAGAGTGAAGATTGCTCAAGAGTGTGCAAGAAAACAGAGACTCGCGGCTGGGACTCGCGGGTGACTCGCGGCTGCAAGCCGCCAGACGCAGCACACGTGCCAAGCATGCTGGAAGATGAATAGTCATGCTAGCTGGAGCACTACAGGACAAAACAGGACAACTGGCCATACGGTTATCTCGCGACTTAGTCAAGCCGCGAGCCACCCCTGTTTTGTTTTATTTATAGGATTTATTATAAACTAATGAAAACCACTTTAGACCCTCAATCCATAGTTGATCCTTCCCCTAAAGGACAGACTCTCCTTAGGCAAGCCTCAAACCGGAATACTAGATTACGGGTACCGTAACAAATACAGTGGAAAGATATAACCCTTCCTGAAAGATGGCAACTTGAAGCTATTGCCCCCACACCAAAAATAGAAAACACTGAACCAGAATTCATAGCCCAAAATACAGATGGTACAGTTATTATTTCTTTTAATAATAATGACAGACATACTGATAGTCTCATAAGACCTAGTAGTTCTACAGGCAAAAAGACCCCAATGATGTTTACCCCTAGAAGCTCCTTTTCCTCTAGGACCCCTTTCTCTGATTCCAGACCTTTACCTCCCCAGAATCTTCCTCCAGTTATACACCTTCCCCCTATAAATACTAAAAAAACCCCTATTCAGACAGAGCCAGCTTATTATCCGACAGATACCACACAACCTGCCCCTAATGTTCACCAACCTCTTTATCAGCCCCAACCTCAACCTGATTCTCCTACCCACACAGATATATTAGGATTTACAGATGATAGATAAATTAATGTTTTATCTAAAGAATTTGTTTTAGATAAAGAACTATTAAAATATGATTATTTAAAACCTGAAAATAATGACAGAAAGAACCAATTTTTTGAAGAATATAATGAACATGAAAGAAACAATTTAAGAACTAAGTATTTTGAAATGATGACAGACTTACAGACACACTTTAGTTTCTTTGACTTTTTGGACTATTATAACAAAAAGATAAGTGTAATAGAGAAAATATTATCATGGACAAAGACAGAAAATCATGAGAAAGTGTATCAGACTTATCCACCATTTGAATCAATTATATTGAGTCAAAATAGTGGAGTCCAAGTTTTGGCTACACCTCTTAAAAGACCCAGTCTAAGTGATGATAATAAGAATCTAGACAGTATAATTCAACAGAACAATTATACCAATACTTATCTAAAAACTATTGGTCAAAAGTTACAAGATATAGAAGACAGACTAATACCCCCTTCTACTTCCATAAAAAAAGAAAACACGTCTAATACCCCTTTATTTATCCCTCATGAGATACCTCCTCACCTTAGAGCACCTTTAAAGAAACCCATGACAGAAAAAACTGATGATTTACTTAATGAAATAAATAAAAAATTAGACTTAATGAAATTAGAATCATCAAAGGATATAGAGCCATTAAAAAATAAGAATATTATAACATTAAATACAAAAGGAAGAACTGACTCTTCAGAGGATGAAGAATCAGAAGACAATCAATTGACAGATATAAATAATTTGGAATCACAATTTACAGATAAATTACGAATTAATAAATTAATTTTAGCATTTTCATCACAAGATCGTAAAAAAGGAAGAATTGACGACTTATACCCCAGAAAGAATTGGTATCCTAAACCTACTCCCCCTGATTTACAATTTGAAGAAAGACATACTTATGTTAATTCATCTTATTCACCAGATTTAATTTATGAATGGAATATTGATGGAATGTCAGAATATGAAATAATAAACCTTTTACATGAGATGACTTTGCTCACTAATGTTTATAAAAATCATGGAAAACAGGATCATCAGATAGCTCATTTAATAGTCACTGGTTTTACTGGCCAGTTGAAAGGCTGGTGGGATCATTATTTAAATAATGATGACAGAAATGGAATATTGACAGCTGTTAAAAGAGAAACAGATGGAAGTGTTATAATGACAGACAGACAGCCTTCACAAGATGCAGTTAATACTTTAATTTTTACTATAACTAAACATTTTGTTGGTGATCCCAATCAATATAAAGAAAGAGCTTCAGATGTTTTAATTAATTTAAGATGTCCATAACTTTCAGATTTTAGATGGTATAAAGATGTTTTTATTTCAAAAGTTTTAAGTAGGAATGATTGCCAACAGTCTTACTGGAAAGAAAAATTCATTGCTGGTTTACCCTATTTCTTTGCTCAGAAAGTTAGACTTGATATAGTTAATAATGACGGAACTATAGACTATCCTAGCCTAACATATGGAGACATAATATCTTCAATTAATAAAACAGGTTTATGGCTATGTAATGACTTAAGGCTAAAAAACCAGATAGAAAAAGAAAAAAGATTTGCTAAAAAAGAGCTAGGAACTTTTTGTGAGCAATATGGTTTTGATCCATTGATTGCTCCCTCTAGGAAAAGAAGAAAAGAAAAGAAAGATGACAGAAGTGATAGATATAAGAACTGTAAGGTTGAATTTATTCAACCATCTAATTGGCTTTATTCCGTGCCAAATTTGCTTGTAATTCAGCATTTAGTAACCCTATATATAGGTGGGTTTGATGTAAGGGTAGTGAGTGAGATAGAGTGAAGATTGCTCAAGAGTGTGCAAGAAAACAGAGACTCGCGGCTGGGACTCGCGGGTGACTCGCGACTGCAAGCCGCCAGATGCAGCACACGTGCCAAGCATGCTGGAAGATGAACAGTCATGCTAGCTGGAGCACTACAGGACAAAACAGGACAACTGGCCATACGGTTATCTCGCGACTGGATCTCGCGACTTAGTCAAGTCGTGAGGTCAAGCCGCGAGCCACCCCTGTTTTGTTAAACCTGACGTTTCACATTCCTCTCCCACTCCAGTATAAATACCCCTATTACCCACGATTGAAAGAGAGCTTCCAGAGAGAATTTTGAGAGAGAAACCCTAAAGAAAAACAAGATTGATTCACCCACAATCTATACCTTAGAGTCTCTTCAAATTCCTCAACTCTCTTCCTCTCCATTGTCAAATCCTTGAGAGGCATTATACCAAACCTGGTTCTCACCATCATCATCACTGTGAGACAGTTGTTTGGATTTCTGGGAAGTAGTTAGGAAGGAACCAATCTTCATTGGTTGATGCTACGGTCTAGTAGCGGAATCCGGGAAGCTAGAAAAGAAAAAGGTTTGGCGCAACCTCGTTGGAGCAAGAAGCTTGGAGGGCTTAGGTGCACTGGGTAGATTAGGCTTGGAGGGTCTATTGCTGTCCTTGTATCCCAACTGTATTTTCTAGTGGATTGCTTACCGCTTGGAGGGCGGCGGAGAGGTTTTACGCCGAGGACTTCGGTTTCCTCTTCGATAACACATCGCGTGTTGTCTTTGTGTTTGCATCTTCCTTCATCTCTATCTTTGCCTTTTTATTATCTGCTGTGGATTTTATTTTGTTATGGCTTAGATAGTTTTTAACCAATTTCATATTATAGCATATGTTAAGTTTCCGCACACTAGTTGTTTGACATATTGCTTGAATTAGTTAAGTTGTAATTTGGGGGTCTAAACGTTCAAAGGTGTTTTTACACGTTTTTGAACTTTCAATTGGTATCAGAGCGGGTACACTGCTATTGGTTTCATTACCATTGTGTGATCCTTGACTCCCTTTTGAGATGGATAGGTCTCAATCCCTAAATGCACCTCCATATTTTGATGGTAGTAATTATGCTTTTTGGAAGGTTCGCATGAGAGCTTTTCTGTGTTCTATTGATGAATCCGTTTGGGATGCTGTTGAGATTGGTTGGACCAGACCTGAGGCAGCCAAATCCACATGGGATAAGGCAGCCAAATCCACATGGGATAAGGCAGCACTAAAAGATTATAAGTCAACTTATAATTTTACAGAAATTACTGATAGATTTAAACCTAATAAACCTATAACTATGACAGACCTACAAATAGATATTAATAACCTAAAAAATGAATTGAAAAAATTAAAATCAGAAAATTTCATATTAAAAGGCATGGTTGAACAGATAACTGCACAAGTAATCAGCATAAAAGATAGAATTAAATATTGTAATGAACCTCTGACAGACTCCTCTCTTCTTGACATGCATAATTGTACTGGTGAAAGTTCTCATAAAGAAGATGATAAAGATGAATTTTTAAATATAATTGACAGAATGATATTTCAAAAGTGGTACACAGAGATAACTTTGGTAGTCCATAAAGAATTTTCATTAACTGTTATTGCCCTTGTTGATTCAGGTGCTGATATGAATTGCATACAAGAAGGATTAATACCCTCTAAGTATTATGAATCAACGACAAACAGATTAACTCAGGCTAATGGTGATAGACTTAAAATAAGTAATAAACTAACTAAGGCATACATATATAATAATGGAATCAAATTCAGAACACCTTTCTTCTTAACAGATAAGTTGTCCTCTAAAGTTATATTGGGAAATCCTTTTTTGGCTTTAATCTACCCTTTTTTGTACTATAGGCTCATGAATTTTGGTTTATTCTTGTCCTTTCTCATCATATATTTTACCATTTCATAATAACCCTTAATTAGTTAATTTTAAAATTAACGGTCAATTGCCTGGCAAGTAAGATAGCCATTCTAAGGCTAACATCTCAGACCAAATTCTACCAAAAATAGAAATCTTTAATACAGATTTCAGTTAAAGCATGAAGGCGTCTCAATAAGAGATAATATCCCTTCAGAATACAAGGTCAAAAATGACAGTGTATTCAAGTGGTTAGACAAAATAACAGACAAGATAGGCACTGCGCCCCTGCGCCAAATTAGTTTCCAATAGATACAGACAGATGGAATCCTCCTTTATCCTCAGACAGATGGAATCCTCCTTTATCCTCCTCTCCAAACTACAGGACTCATGTGACAGAAGGAGACAAAAAGAAGACAAGAAACAGATAAGAAGACAAAAAGAAGACAAAAGATCATAAGATAAAATAACAGAATGCAGACAGACCCAAAAAGATATTTTAGCAGAATATTATTCGTACGTAAATTCTCACAGATAGAAAAGATACTGTTCACCAGCATGCGTACCCGGACAGACTGCCAGATAGACTTTTTACTGTTTAAGATTCTACCGACAGATAGACTATTACTGTTCAAGATAGACTTTTACTGTTCAAGATTCTACCGACAGATTAACTTGTTACTGTTCAAGATAGACTTTTACTGTTCAAGATTCTACCGACAGATTAACTTGAGTTCACTTCACTTCACTCAGGTTACTTTTGAAGACTTACCATGGTTCACTTTATCTATAAATAGACAGACTTCAAAGACAGAAGACAGGTCCAAAACGAAGGTCCAGTTCTAAGGTCCAAGTTTCCATTCCAATTCCAAGGTCCAATCCTCAGAAAGACTTTTAGCTTTCCTTTTCCCTTTCCCCGAAAGACTTTTGTACTCTCCCTTTTGTACTTTACTTTCTTTTTGTAATCTTGTAACCTTACCTTTCCAGACAGATAATCTTGTAACCCTTTACAGATTTTACTTTGTAATCTTGTAACTCTTCAGACAGTGTTTATTTTCAAAACTTGTAAGAAAGACGAAGTTTTCAGTTTTAATCAAAGACAGAAGTATTTTCAAGTAAGATTTTATTTGTTTCAGTTTTCATATTCCATACCCTGTTTTAATCTATTTTGACTATATCTATTTTTCTATTTTCTTCTTTATCAACTATTTTATCATTCTTTATGCTTCTATATTACTGCTGTGCTCTCTCCTGGGTAGTCAATGGTAGTCAATGGTAGTCACTACCCAGGAGAGAGCACAGCAATAATATAGAAGCATAAACAATGATAAAATAGTTGATAAGGAAGAAGATAGCAAAATAGATATAGTCAAAATAGATTAAAACAGAGTATGGAATATGAAAATTGAAACAAATAAAATCTTACTTGAAAATACTTCTGTCTTTGATTAAAACTGAAAACTTCTGTCTTTCTTACAAGCTTTGAAAATAAACACTGTCTGAAGAGTTACAAGATTACAAAGTAAAATCTGTAAAGGGTTACAAGATTGTTTGTCTGGAAAGGTAAGGTTACAAGATTATCTGTCTGAAGGAAAGGTTACAAGATTACAAAAAGATAAAGTACAAAAGTCTACAAAAGTCTTTCGGAGAGGTAAAGGGAAAGCTAAAAGTCTTTCTGAGGATTGGACCTTAGAACTGGACCTTGGAAATGGACCTAAATTCTGGACCTTAGTTTTGGAC
The DNA here is from genome assembly GCA_036321655.1 of Quercus alba. Lineage (NCBI taxonomy): Eukaryota > Viridiplantae > Streptophyta > Magnoliopsida > Fagales > Fagaceae > Quercus > Quercus alba. The sequence continues at coordinate 57,320,295 of CM070307.1, read as the reverse complement.
CTTGGAAATGGACCTAAATTCTGGACCTTAATTCTGGACCTCAAATTTAAACCTCTCTTCTGTCTTCGAAGTCTGTCTATTTATAGATAAAGTGAACAATGGTAAGTCTTCAAAAGTAACCTGAGTTAAGTAAAGTGAACTCAAGTTAATCTGTCGGTAGAATCTTGAACAGTAAAAGTCTATCTTGAATAGTAATAGTCTGTCTGTATGTGAATAATATTCTGACAAAATATCTTTCTGGATCAGTCTATATCTGTCTGGACTGTAATGGATCTGTCTAGAAGCTAGTCATGCATGTCGGTGAATAGTGATCTGTCTCTAGTGAATAGTGATCTGTCGTTGGTGAATAGTGATCTGTCGCCGTTGTCTGTCGGAAGAGTATTCTGTCTGTCTGTACCTTCTGTCTATCTGTCTATCAATCTGTATCCGCGTAGTTATTATAATCTAGCGGATCAGAGTTATCCTCATACTGCTCATGCTCGTGGAGCACTCCATAATCATTACATAGGGCACAGTATGAAATCGGAAGGAAAACAGGAACATGATCTTTGGCTGTCATCAATCTGGGATCTTTAACAATCCTTCTTTTCCCAATGAGCCTTCCTGCTGAAGGTCTTGGACCATACACAGCTATCCTGTCGATGTAGCCATACAAATGAAAGCCTCTATCTAATTCTTTCTGTTCTTTATAAATCTTATTACTCATGAAATTAGACCATTCTTGAGCCAAAGCACCTGGATCATCCAGTGATAAGTAAGTATCTCCTGTATACCAGTTATATTCAAGGACACCACACCAATCATGGATAAGGACTAAAACGTGTGCTGGCTAAGCTTCCATATAATAGCTAGTGTCCCAAACTGGAAGAGTACTCCAGATTTCTATCTTCATATAATTAAGTCCTCCAATCTGTGCTGCTGCTTCTTGGATGACTCTGGGAAATAAACTAATCTGATTTGCCGAAGTAATGGTTAATTTTCTGATAAACCCTGCTTCTAGCATTTCAGATAACCATAAGGGATCACAGATTACTGGATCTTCTGTCTCTGTGTTAATAAGTAATCCCGGGTAGGGATCAAATCTTGTCTGTCTCTATTAGGCTCTTTTGTCTTTTTATCACTTTCCCTACATCTTCACTATTCTGTCTTTTAAACATTTCTTTCATCTCTTTATCTATCAACTTCTTATGTAGAGATTCTTTCTTGTCTGTCTCTATTAGGCTCTTTTGTCTATCTGTGTCTAGCTCTTTACATATAATTTGTACTGAACTAGAAACTTTTCTATTATTTTGCTTTTCCGCCATTTCTTTTAGTCTGTCATTTTCTATAGTACTTTTATCCTTTATACATGTTACTCTTTCTTTAATAGGGCTAATTTCAGTTCCTTCATTAGCATATCTGTCAGTTGCTTTTAATGTCTGTAAATTCTTATCAACTTCTTTTGAATTACTATTTATATACCAATTATCTTTCATAGTTTCTGTAAAAGATGATCTATGATGGGGTCCAAATTCTATATCTTTTTCAAAATGTGAATTTAAAGCTTTCATTCTTTCATAGAGGTCCAAAAAGCTATCATTTTTCTTTTCAACTTTAGTAGCAAATCTATCAATATTTTCCAAGGATTCAAATTTTCTATTAATTCTTTCCAAAAAACTATTATTGTGGTTATTAGTCGGTCGGTTGATTTTATCATTTGTGAAATTACACCAATTATTTGTGTTACCATTATAATTATAATTATCCATTTCATTGTCAGAATCAGAATCTGTTTCATATTCCATATCACTATTTGACCAATTATCATCTATATCTTTCATGCTATAACCTTCATCATAAACTATATCATCATAGTCCATGTTTCAAATTAGTGTGTGCCTAGCCTAAGTGTGAACAAGCAAACAGATGATGAGCTGATAAATGTATTTATTCTCTTTCTAAGCAATTAATAATTACTGGCGGAACTATTACTAACCACTGGTATCCTTGCTATCGGGACCACCACCTCGGGAAACTCCATTGCGGGACCAACGCGAAACTATGGTTTGCCAACAAGTCTCTAGGCTGACCAACGCTAACAAGGAGCAAGTAGTGGCTAATAGAGACAGACAAATTATATGTAAAGAGCTAGACACAGATAGACAAAAAAGCCTAATAGAGACAGACAAGAAAGAATCTCTACATGAGAAGCTAATGGATAATAATAAAGAAATAATAAAAAAAGGAATGGTAAAAGAAATAAAAGAAATGTTTGAACGACAGAATAGAGAAGATGTAGGAAAAGTGATAGACATAGTAAAACAAAGAAACATGACAATGAAAGAGAGAAAAGATGATAGTTTTAGAAATAATGATGATAGCTTGAAAGAATTGCATGAAAGACAAAACAATGAAATGGTACGTAGGAAGTTAGATACAAAAGAGATAGAAGTAGAAGAAAAGATAAGACATGAAAGAGAAAAAGTCAACAATGGTAGGAAAAATAATTATGGTAATTTAAAAGAAAAGGAAAATAATGATAGTGTAGTAAAAGTAAAAATGGAAGTAAAAGACAAAAAGTGTAATAGTTTTAAAGAAGAAATTGATGAGAGACTTAAAACAATTGACAGAACTGAAAACCACAGTTTAATAGAATTGGCTAAAAAGATAGAAATCTTAAATTTACCTTTAGAAACAGACAGAATAAGAGACATAACAGTTTTAAATACTACAGAGTTATCAGATAATGAGAAAACTGACAGACATGTTAATAACACTATTTGTCATAAATGCAAAGGTTATGAACATACTAAAAAACAATGTGACAGACATAATAGAATTACTAAACAAATTAGTAAATTAGAATTTGAGAAAGATATTATAAAAGAATAGAAGCATAAACAATGATAAAATAGTTGATAAGGAAGAAAATAGATATAGTCAAAATAGATTAAAACAGAGTATGGAATATGAAAACTGAAACAAATAAAATCTTACTTGAAAATACTTCTGTCTTTGATTATACTTGAAAACAAACTGTCTTTCTTACAAGCTTTGAAAATAAACACTGTCTGAAGAGTTACAAGATTACAAAGTAAAATCTGTAAAGGGTTACAAGATTATCTGTCTGGAAAGGTAAGGCTACAAGATTATCTGTCTGAAGGGAAGGTTACAAGATTACAAAAAGAAAGTAAAGTACAAAAGTCTTTCTAAGGGAGAGTACAAAAGTCTTTCGGGGAAAGGGAAAAGGAAAGCTAAAAGTCTTTCTGAGGATTGGACCTTGGAATTGAAATGGAAACTTCGACCTTGAAACTGGACCTTGGTTTTGGACCTGTCTTCTGTCTTCGAAGTCTGTCTATTTATAGATAAAGTGAACCATGGTAAGTCTTCAAAAGTAACCTGAGTTAAGTGAAGTGAACTCAAGTTAATCTGTCGGTAGAATCTTGAACAGTAACAAGTCTATCTTGAACAGTAACAAGTTAATCTGTCGGTAGAATCTTGAACAGTAAAAGTCTATCCTGAACAGTAATAGTCTATCTGTCGGTAGAATCTTGAACAGTAAAAAGTCTATCTGGCAGTCTGTCCGGGTACGCATGCTGGTGAACAGTATCTTTTTTATCTGTGAGAATTTACGTACGAATAATATTCTGCTAAAATATCTTTTTGGGTCTGTCTGCATTCTGTTATTTTATCTTTTGATCTTTTGTCTTCTTTTTGTCTTCTTATCTGTTTCTTGTCTTCTTTTTGTCTCCTTCTGTCACATGAGTCCTGTAGTTTGGAGAGGAGGATAAAGGAGGATTCCATCTGTCTGAGGATAAAGGAGGATTCCATCTATCTGTATCTATTGGAAACTAATCTGGTGCAGGGGCGCAGTGCCTATCTTGTCTGTTATTTTGTCTAACCACTTGAATACACTGTCATTTTTGACCTTGTATTCTGAAGAGATATTATCTCTTATTGAGACGCCTTCATGCTTTAACTGAAATCTGTATTAAAGATTTCTATTTTTGGCAGAATTTGGTCTGAGATGTTAGCCTTAGAATGGCTATCTTGCTCGCCAGGCAATTGACCGTTAATTTTAAAATTAACTAATTAAGGGTTATTATGAAATGGTAAAATATATGATGAGAAAGGACAAGAATAAACCAAAAGTCATGAGCCTACAGTACAAGACAAAAATCTTGGTAAAGGGATAGGAGAAATGATGGAAAGATACGTAGGAACAAAAGAAAGACTAGAATAGTCAACAAAAGTAGGAAATTTATATATATATATATATATACATACTTAAGTATATATATACTTAAGTACTACTGCTACTGGGTAGAATAGTATTATCTACCATTGTAGGAATCTCATCATCATCTATCACTAAGTCTGCCATTGTAGGAATCTCATCATCATGTATCACTAAGTCTGCCATTGTAGGAATCTCATCATCACTTTTATCTTTTGAGATGGAAATTTCTTTCAATAAGTGTATATCTTTGGGGAATGGGGGTAGGAGGAACTTAAAGAAAACTTCTGTCTTTAAAATATTAGTACATATTCCATTATCTGTCGTGAAGAAAGGGTAGATTAAAGCCAAAAAAGGATTTCCTAATATAACTTTAGAGGACAACTTATCTGTTAAGAAGAAAGGTGTTCTGAATTTGATTCCATTATTATATATGTATGCCTTAGTTAGTTTATTACTTATTTTAAGTCTATCACCATTAGCCTAAGTTAATCTGTCTGTCATTGATTCATAATACTTAGAGGGTATTAATCCTTCTTGTATGCAATTCATATCAGCACCTGAATCAACAAGGGCAATAACAGTTAATGAAAATTCTTTATGGACTACCAAAGTTATCTCTGTGTACTACTTTTGAAATATCATTCTGTCAATTATATTTAAAAATTCATCTTTATCATCTTCTTTATGAGAACTTTCACCAGTACAATTATGCCTGTCAAGAAGAGAGGAGTCTGTCAGAGGTTCATTACAATATTTAATTCTATCTTTTATGCTGATTACTTGTGCAGTTATCTGTTCAACCATGCCTTTTAATATGAAATTTTCTGATTTTAATTTTTTCAATTCATTTTTTAGGTTATTAATATCTATTTGTAGGTCTGTCACAGTTATAGGTTTATTAGGTTTAAATCTATCAGTAATTTCTGTAAAATTATAAGTTGACTTATAATCTTTTAGATCTATTTCAAATCTATCAGTTTCAGTTAAAGATTCTTTTAATTTAGATAAATAATCTTTTTTAGATTGTAGGTCTGGAAGTTTGTCTATCAAATCCATTATTATGTCTTCTTGTTTTGTTAAGACACATATTTTTAATTTTCTTTTACAATAACAATCATCAGGATTATTACAGTTACATAATTGAACATTTCCATCATGTGAAGAAACATCTATAGAGGAGGATGAAGTACTGTTACTATTATCTATCTGGTGAATTTCATTATCTGTTTCATCACTATCTGTCAGTTCTGTTATACTTATTAATTTATCCTTTAATTTTTTTGATATATCAAGTTTATTTATCTGTCTTTGAAAGTTACAGTATCTGCTAGTGTGTCCCTTTTTCCCACATTTGAAACAAGTAATGTCACTTTCCCTACGTCTATCATGTTTCTTTCTTTTGGATTCTTCTTTCTTGTCTTTAGACTTACTTTTATAATATCTTCTATTATTGTTCTTATATCTATCACTTCTGTCATCTTTCTTTTCTTTTCTTCTTTTCCTAGAGGGAGCAATCAATGGATCAAAACCATATTGCTCACAAAAAGTTCCTAGCTCTTTTTTAGCAAATCTTTTTTCTTTTTCTATCTGGTTTTTTAGCCTTAAGTCATTACATAGCCATAAACCTGTTTTATTAATTGAAGATATTATGTCTCCATATGTTAGGCTAGGATAGTCTATAGTTCCGTCATTATTAACTATATCAAGTCTAACTTTCTGAGCAAAGAAATAGGGTAAACCAGCAATGAATTTTTCTTTCCAGTAAGACTGTTGGCAATCATTCCTACTTAAAACTTTTGAAATAAAAACATCTTTATACCATCTAAAATCTGAAAGTTGTGGACATCTTAAATTAATTAGAACATCTGAAGCTCTTTCTTTATATTGATTGGGATCACCAACAAAATGTTTAGTTATAGTAAAAATTAAAGTATTAACTGCATCTTGTGAAGGCTGTCTGTCTGTCATTATAACACTTCCATCTGTTTCTCTTTTAACAGCTGTCAATATTCCATTTCTGTCATCATTATTTAAATAATGATCCCACTAGCCTTTCAACTGGCCAGTAAAACCAGTGACTATTAAATGAGCTATCTGATGATCCTGTTTTCCATGATTTTTATAAACATTAGTGAGCAAAGTCATCTCATGTAAAAGGTTTATTATTTCATATTCTGACATTCCATCAATATTCCATTCATAAATTAAATCTGGTGAATAAGATGAATTAACATAAGTATGTCTTTCTTCAAATTGTAAATCAGGGGGAGTAGGTTTAGGATACCAATTCTTTCTGGGGTATAAGTCGTCAATTCTTCCTTTTTTACGATCTTGTGATGAAGATGCTAAAATTAATTTATTAATTCGTAATTTATCTGTAAATTGTGATTCCAAATTATTTATATCTGTCAATTGATTGTCTTCTGATTCTTCATCCTCTGAAGAGTCAGTTCTTCCTTTTGTATTTAATGTTATAATATTCTTATTTTTTAATGGCTCCATATCCTTTGATGATTCTAATTTCATTAAGTCTAATTTTTTATTTATTTCATTAAGTAAATCATCAGTTTTTTCTGTCATGGGTTTCTTTAAAGGTGCTTTAAGGTAAGGAGGTATCTCATGAGGGATAAATAAAGGGGTATTAGACGTGTTTTCTTTTTTTATGGAAGTAGAAGGGGGTATTAGTCTGTCTTCTATATCTTGTAACTTTTGACCAATAGTTTTTAGATAAGTATTGGTATAATTGTTCTGTTGAATTATACTGTCTAGATTCTTATTATCATCACTTAGACTGGGTCTTTTAAGAGGTGTAGCCAAAACTTGGACTCCACTATTTTGACTCAATATAATTGATTCAAATGGTGGATAAGTCTGATACACTTTCTCATGATTTTCTGTCTTTGTCCATGATAATATTTTCTCTATTACACTTATTTTTTTGTTATAATAGTCCAAAAAGTCAAAGAAACTAAAGTGTGTCTGTAAGTCTGTCATCATTTCAAAATACTTAGTTCTTAAATTGTTTCTTTCATGTTCATTATATTCTTCAAAAAATTGGTTCTTTCTGTCATTATTTTCAGGTTTTAAATAATCATATTTTAATAGTTCTTTATCTAAAACAAATTCTTTGGATAAAACATTAATTTCTCTATCATCTGTAAATCCTAATATATCTGTGTGGGTAGGAGAATCAGGTTGAGGTTGGGGCTGATAAAGAGGTTGGTGAAAATTAGGGGTAGGTTGTGTGGTATCTGTCGGATAATAAGCTGGCTCTGTCTGAATAGGGGTTTTTTTAGTATTTATAGGGGGAAGGTGTATAACTGGAGGAAGATTCTGGGGAGGTAAAGGTCTGGAATCAGAGAAAGGGGTCCTAAAGGAAAAGGAGCTTCTAGGGGTAAACATCATTGGGGTCTTTTTGCCTGTAGAACTACTAGGTCTTATGAGACTATCAGTATGTCTGTCATTATTATTAAAAGAAATAACAACTGTACCATCTGTATTTTGGGCTATGAAGTCTGGTTCAGTGTTTTCTATTTTTGGTGTGGGGGCAATAGCTTCAAGTTGCCATCTTTCAGGAAGGGTTATATCTTTCCACTGTATTTGTTGCGGTACCCGTAATCTAGTATTCCGGGTTGAGGCTTGCATAAGGAGAGTTTGTCCTTTAGGGGAAGGATCAACTATGGATTGAGGGTCTAAAGTGGTTTTCATTAGTTTATAATAAATCCTATAAATAATAGCTAAAGGTTCTGAGCCTTCTTTCATGTAATAACCATTTGTTTTTACATTTAAAGTTAAAGCATCCATAATATTTCTGTCAGATAGGCTTAAAGCAAAGTTGGGATAACAATTAAAATATACTGGTCCTTTATGTAGACTTGTTTCCATCATTCCAAGAAGTGAGTCATCAAATCTTAAATGTCTGTCATCTCTTAAGCAAAGTAAAACACTTGCATTTAAAGCTTCTCTTGTTAATGGTTTAACAACTACTTGAACCAAACCAACATGTAAAAATGCATATTTCTGTCTATGTCTGTCAATTGAATCTATTGAGAATAACTGAATTGTTTCATATTCATTAAATAAAGAGTAAGTTCTTTCAACAGTTTTTATGGTATAATCTGTCAAGAAAGATAATTTAGAAAAAGTAGTCTGTCTGTAGATTTTATCAGTTCTTTCAGTTGGTATATTCCACTTATTCCATTCTACTAAATTTTTGTCTATATCTCTCATGCTAAATTCTTCAGAATTAACTATCTTATCACTTTCCATGTTCAGATTAGTGTGTGCCTGACCTAAGTGTGTCTTAGCAACAGATAATGAGCGACTAAACATATTCATTTTATCTCTAAACAATTAATAATTACTGGTGGAACTATTACTAACCACTAGTATCCTTGCTATCGGGACCACCTCCTCGGGAAACTCCATTGCGGGACCACCCAAACAACGCCTGTCCGTCGGCTACAACAAAGGGGCTGACCAACGCGAAACTATGGTTTGCCAACGAGTCTCTAGGCTGACCAACGCTAACAAGGAGCAAGTAGTGGCTATGTAGTAATATAAGTTCCTAGTAACTTCTTAATTGCAAAGAAATAAAACTCATACACCTACCATCCATGGCTCTGATACCATTGACTACCCAGGAGAGAGCACATCAGTAATATAGAAGCATAAACAATGATAAAATAGTTGATAAGGAAGAATTTACAGATATTAAAAGCAACTGACAGATTAGTTGACGAAGAAACTGGCCCTATTAAGGAAAGAGTAACACGTATAAAAGATAGAAGTACTATAGAAAATGACAGACTAAAAGAAATGGTGAAAAAGCAAAATAATAAAGAAGATTCTAGTTCAGTACAAATTATATGTAAAAAGCTAGACACAGATAGACAAAAGAGCCTAATAGAGACAGACAAGAAAGAATCTCTACATGAGAAGTTGATAGAAAATGAGAAAGAAATAGTAAAAGAGATAAAAGAAATATTTGAAAGACAGAATAGTGAAGATGTAGGGAAAGTGATAAAAGGACAAAGAAGCCTAATAGAGACAAATGATAGAAGAAGAGTTGAAAGACATAAAGATGAAGGTGTTATACGTAGAAAGCTAGAAAAAGAAATAGGAAAAAATGATAGTCCTAGAAATAATGATGATAGCTTGAAAGATAAATTGTATGAAAGACAAAACAATGAAATGGTACGTAGGATGTTAGATACAAAAGAGATAGAAAGAGATAGTGAAAAAGTAGTCAACAATGGTAGGAAAAATAATTATGGTAATAGTGATAGTGTAGTAAAAGTAAAGATGGAAGTAAAAGACAAAAAGAGTAATAGTTTTAAAGAAGAAATTGATGAGAGACTTAAAACAATTGATAGAACTGAAAATAACAGTTTAATAGAATTGGCTAAAAAGATAGAAATTTTAAGTTTACCAATGGAGACAGACAGAAAAAGAGACATAACAGTTTTAAATACTACAGAGTTATCAGATAATGAGAAAACTGACAAACATGTTAATAGTACTATTTGTCATAAATGCAAAGGATATGGACATACTAAAAAACAATGTGACAGACATAATAGAATTATTAAACAAATTAGTAAATTAGAATTTGAGAAAGATATAATAAATGAATTAATGGAAATATTTAATGTTAGTCAAAAAGAAATAGATCAAGTTAAAAAAGAGTTAAAATCAACCAACCCACTTAAAATTAATAAGAGAAAAAGAAAACAAAAAGACATAATAATAAAACTGATAGAAAATCTACCAAATCATTATAAAGACAAGAAAGAATATTTATTAAAATTGAAAGACACTATAGAAATACCTATTGCTTGCATTAGGTGCAGGAAATATGGTCACCATGTTACGGATTGTAGAAAGGAAGAAAAAGCCAAGAAAGAAAACGACAAGAAAGAAAAGGGAAAAATGAAATTAAAACAAGATGGTGTAGAGATAAAACCAATAGCTCTATTGACAGAAGAAGAAATGGTAAAAAAGGAAATTAAAGAAATTAAAGAAGAAAATCTGACAGACATAAATGAACATAATATTGTAAAAGAATTTTCTAATTCCATGATAGACCCCCTTGTTCCTCCTACAGATAAAGAAGTTACAGATATTAATGTTTCAAACAATAGTAATAAATTTGATAGACAGAATTTCTTAAGTTTAATTGACAGAGTAATTTTCAAAAAATGGCATACAAAAATTACTTTACAGTTTTCTTTGACAGAAATTGCTTTAACAGATCTAGGTGCTCATATGAATTATATACAAGAAAGATTAATACCCTTAAAGTATTATGAAAAATCATCTAAAAGATTAATTCAGGCCAATGGAGAAAAACTAATAATTAATTATAATATACCTAATGTTCATATATGCCATGATAGAATATATTTTGAGACAGCCTTTGTTTTAATTAAAGACTTTCCTTCTAAAATTATTTTAAGAACCCCTTTTATGACTTTAATTTATCCCTTTCTAGTGACAGATGATGGAATTAAAACTAATGTATTGAAAGAAAAACACTCTTCCAAAAAGGTTACTATTTTAACAGATATCAACGAAAGAGGAATCTATAGAACTGAAAGAAGTTTGTCATCTTTAAAGACAGAAATGATACTTGTTAATCAATTGACAGAAAATGACAAAAAGAAAGATAAACAAGACAAAGAGACAGAGATATGTTCTTATTCTCCTATTACTTTCTTACATAAAGTCCAATTTACAGAAGAATTCATAAAAGACGGAGACATGAATATAGTCTTTTGTAAGTTATATGCGTGGACTAATAGTATATGGACTGACAGACGGCAATTTGAGACTATTGCCCCCACACAAAATATAGATGGTACAATTATTACTTCTTTTAATAATAATGACAGACATATTGATAGACTGATAGAAGTACTAAATGACAAATGTACACCCTTTATAGCATTTTTAAATATTCATATAACAGATATTTTAATAAAAGAATCTTTGACAGCCTCTTCTTTATTGATCATTAAAGAAAGCATTAATTGTGGTAATTTCTTGAATAATGACAGATTCAATTTCCTAACAGACAGAATTAATTATAATCCCCTGATAGATTGTCCTATTAATGAAAGACTTAATCCCCTGATAGATTGTCCTATTAATGAAAGACTTTACGAAGAAATTTTATTCTCACAAGATGAGATATATAGTAGTACATGCATGGATAGAATGGATAGAAGTAATTTAGATTTTAACCAATCTCTGAATCCCACTTACTTTGACAGACCCCATCATGACTACTCTAATATTATTGCTACTCAGCAAGAGCACAAAAGTGTACAAAGAAAAGTATGTTTTATAAATGTTGTTTGTTTTGTAAATGCTTTTATTACTTTTCTTGTAAAATATTTCAAAAGAATTTCACAGAAAGACAGAGGCAAAAGAATTTCAAAAGAAGTTTTGACAGAAAATATTTGTTCCAAATATAATCCTTTTCCCAAAACCCAATTACAAACTACCATGAGTAAAAGATTCTTTCAGAAAGACAAGGGCAAGGCACCAGCGGTGCAACCCAAAGGTACCCGAAAACCTTCAGTAAAAATTTCGGAAATGCATGAAGGCGTCTCGAAAGAGACAATATCCCTTCAGGATACACTGCTAACAGAGGCAATGTATTCATGTGGTGATAAAAGTGTAATTCTGCAAAAAGTGCCTGACAGTGATTTTATGTTTCAAGACGGAGAATTTATAGACCTTCCTTTTCATATTAAACTACTTCTTGATAATTTACAGGCAGCCTTTACCCTCAGACAGAAACCCTTATTCCAAATGACCCTTCAGGCTTTGGAATTACATCTTGTTAACACTGGTGCAGTTATTGAAGCACTTAGCTGTCAACTCCCTGGCAAGGAGGATGGAGATTCAAGCTCCACAATGACAGAATCACAGTCTCTAAAAAGCTATCTTATGAGAACAAGCTTTTCAAGGCTCCACCCTAAGATTCAGCAAAATACGAGACTTGCCATCACAGCTTTACTTCCTGAAATTCAACAGAAAATATTGACTCATAAAGCCTTAACAAGTTCTTATGACAGATGGATTCATCTTTTCACAGTATTAGTTTCTACAGCAATTATCAGGACAGAAGATATGACAGACGATACATGGCTGAAAGTTCAAAAACGTGTACAAAAACACCTTTGAACGTTTAGACCCCCAAATTACAACTTAACCAATTCAAGCAATATGTCAAACAACTAGTGTGTGGAAACTTAACACATGCTATAACACTAAATTGGTTAAAACCTACATAAGCCATAACAAAATAAAATCCACAACAGATAATATAAAGGCAAAGATAGAGAGGAAGGAAGATGCAAACACAAAGACAACACGCGATGTGTTATCGAAGAGGAAACCGAAGCCCTCGGCGTAAAACCTCTCCGCCGCCCTCCAAGCGGTAAACAATCCACTAGAAAATACAGTTGGGATACAAGGACAGCAATAGACCCTCCAAGCCTAATCTACCCAGTGCACCTAAGCCCTCCAAGCTTCTTGCTCCAACGAGGTTGCGCCGAACCTTTTTCTTTTCTAGCTTCCCGGATTCCGCTACTAGACCGTAGCATCAACCAATGAAGATTGGTTCCTTCCTAACTGCTTCCCAGAAATCCAAACAACTGTCTCACAGTGATGATGATGGTGAGAACCAGGTTTGGTATAATACCTCTCAAGGATTTGACAATGGAGAGGAAGAGAGTTGAGGAATTTGTAGAGACTCTAAGGTATAGATTGTGGGTGAAACAATCTTGTTTTTCTTTAGGGTTTCTCTCTCAAAATTCTCTCTGGAAGCTCTCTTTCAATTGTGGGTAAAAGGGGTATTTATATTGGAGTGGAGAGGAATGTGAAACGTCAGGTTTTTACAAAACAGGGGTGGCTCGCGGCTTGACCTCGCGGCTTGACCAAGTTGCGAGATCCAGTCGCGAGATAACCGTATGGCCAGTTGTTCTGTTTTGTCCTGTAGTGCTCCAGCTAGCATGACTGTTCATCTTCCAGCATGCTTGGCACGTGTGCATCTTCTGGCGGCTTGCAGCCGCGAGTCACCTGCGAGTCCCAGCCGCGAGTCTCTATTTTCTTGCACACTCTTGAGCAATCTTCACTCTATCTCACTCACTACCCTTACATCAAACCCACCTAAATACAGGGTTACTAAATGTTGAATTACAAGCAAATTTGGCACGGAATAAAGCCAATTAGATGGTTGAATAAATTCAACCTTACAATCTCCCCCTTTGGCTATTCCGTGACAAAACCCTAAAACAGACTCTAGACTTAACATGTGAGTTGGGAACAGTTGAACAAAACTCACTCACACCTAACTCTAGAAGCTGTGAAGCACTTGAATCATATGAACATAATACTCCTGAAACACAACAATACACCATGATCATTGTAGGCAGAAAATTATAGAATGCATATGAAACAGGCAATATGTGATCAAGCAAAGATGGAGTTAAGAAACAAACCATAGCTTAACCAACCAAGTGAACACCACAAGGTATTGATCACAGTGCTCATTTACACTTGAAATGAACACAAGGACATACAAGTTAACAAGCACAAGGCAAGACACTTGTATGTTCAACACTCAACCAATGCATAACACACAAGGTATATGCATCTAGGAACAATCCTACAAGGGCACAAGAGTGACAGTACATAAACCAAAATGCATAACATTTAGATTAGAGTACTGATTTCAACATAGCATAAAGGCTGCACTAAGCAAGGTACAAACCATATAGCCTACAAACTATGCATAAAACATTAACCCTAAAAGCTTACAAAAGCACATGGGTACAAAACACAAAAACATCCTGAATAGCAGTTTACACAACATAATATATCAACTTAAAGTGAAATCTTAAACAGAAGAAGAATGTAAAGTCACTCCCCCTTAGGTAAAGACACTCCCCCTCTGATCATGCCTATCACTCCCCCTTTTTGTCATGGAATAGCCGAGTCATCCTCTTCCAGCTTTCTCTGAATTTGATCCAGTTGAGTTTGAAGAGAAGTAAACTTCATATCCCACCGAGTGCTTTGATGGTGTAGAGAAGCTGTGAGTCCAGACATCTTTGTATTCAACTCATGGACAGAGGATACAATGCGATCAAGTTTCTCATCTAAAGAGAGAGTGCTGAAATGAGATCCACTGGGAGATGCAGAAGTTTCTGGTTTGGCTCTCTTCCGACTATGTCCAATGCTTGCATTGAATGTATGCATGTTGATTGGACTAGGTTTTGGGATAGGAGATTCATCTGCCGTTGGATAAATACCCTTGAGCTTCAAGATCCGTGAAATGAGACTGCAGAAAGGAACGCATATCCGTGACTCAGTTCGAAGAACCGTTTTGCGCAGAACATGAAAGATATGTGCGCAGAACATGAAAGATATGTGCACAGATGTCTATTTCCACATTAGAGATTAGATCATGAAGAAATAAAGCACGTCCAAGGTTCATATACCCAGTGCTTGATAACGGGTACAGATTGTGAAACATCACAATTGTAAGCACTCTCAGTTTTGGAGAAAGAGAGGAAACACTGATGGATTTTCCATTGGGTGAGAACTCCAAGTCTTGGCCAAGACTTTCTTTGAGAAGCTCCTCATCAGGACAGAGATCATCATAAACCGGTGAATGTCGGAAAATTGGTCTGTTGATGTGAAGAATTTCTGCCAGATATGTAGGAGAGACAGAAAAGCTCTTTTTCCGAACCCAGCACTTAAGTTCATCTCCTTCCACAATTGCGTTAGCATAAAATTCTTTTACCAGCTCTTCATACGCGTCATCCGGATCAGAGAGAAGGTAATTCCAATCCTTGTGAGCAAACCATTTCGGAATGTCAGTGTCATAAAGTAAGGACTGATCCAATGCTCTTTCTAGTAATGGTTTGGCATGTAGAAAGAAATTCTCATAAGACTAATAGGCTGCATATGATCTGAACTTGTTCGGATCGAAACTCTTTGATGAAGAGCGAGTCCCTTTTGGTTGAGGTGAGTAATCATCAATATCAATTACTGGTTCCTTCCCTTTGGAACTACCTCCTTTCACAGCAGCTTTCTTGAATGGTGACATGACTAGTCTGCATTATGAACAAGGGAAATGACAGAACACAATCCAACAGACTTTAGTAGCAGTGGGTTAGTGGAAATTTAGGGACAATGAAGAAACCCTAATAGCTGGATGAAAATGGTCTGAAAATAACAATGAGGGACACAAATGGCCCGAATTGGACTACACAGAAGAGGGATGCCAAAAAGAACCACATACTCAGCTGAAAAAGAACCCACATTCAACAATACAGCAACAAGATACCACATAGTATCACAGAGAAACATGATATCAACAGCAGATCAGACGAAAAAAGCTAACCCTAGCTAAGCACATGATGAAGAATCAAAACCACCAAAACAAACGAGCTCAAAACAGAAACACAAGCTACAACAACTAAGCATGGACAAAGAATAATAGTTGAGCCAAAAAAAATCACAAAAACATGCTCAAATGTGAAAAATCCAGAGGGAAAACCTTAACAACAAGTAAAATAGAATTCAAGACAGAAACACCATACCTGTTAGTCGACGATTTTAAGCTGAACAGAGTCAAACAATGGAGATCGAAAATGGAGGCACGGTGTGAATGGGTAAGAGCAGATGAGAAAGACAATGAACAGACCCAAAAAAAATATCGAGGGAAAACAGAAAAAGATTTAAAAACTACTCCTGTTTCTGTAAAACACGCGTTTTTCGCGACTTGATTAAGTCGCCACATAGTCGCCAGCTTAAGCCGCCAAAGCACTCAAGACCAAAAATTTGAAAAATTTTTCTAAGTGTTTTTCGCGACTTGACATACCCGCGACTGAGCCGCCAAAACAGGGCAAAACTGGGTTTTTGAAATTTTCAGATTTTTTCAAACAAAATACTTTCCAAAAACACTTAAAACACTCAAAAATCTTTTTGTGCTTGAATTAACAAAGATTGAGCATGTGAAAACACATTTCATCAAGTACAATCACACAAATGAATATGGCATTTATTGAACATAAACTTGTGTGTTGTGTGTGGATATCAACAATGAGATAGTCCTTAGTCTAATGTGAAGCTTCAATGATCAATTCAACCAAGACATACACAATTAGCACTAGATCATGTGACCCATCTCAATTATAGAAATATGTATATATGACCTCCCACAAAACTTGATAACATGAGTTGGAGCTTTACATTTGACTCCACTTTCAATCATAACATTTGATCTTTTTGATCTTTTGAGTCGATCACTTCTCATTGTGAGAGTAATATGTGATATTTCACTTTAATGAATAAGCCTTTGGCTTTTTGAATAAATAATCACTTCAATATAAGGTCGCTTACCCTTTTTCCTAGTCAAATACTAGAATGTGCGACAGGCTTTTGCAGCTCAATATCTCTTTTCATTTGGAGATTTACATTTGGTGAGCTCTTTTAGCAAAACAAAAATAAAGAGTGGGAAGATATATAGACATAAGTCTATGCATGTCTCAAGATCAACATAACCATTCACTAATCATTCATGACAAGTTTGAAGATCTATTTACAACAATCACATAGATTTCAAGATTTTTCCCACAGTGATATGAGTGCATGAGAACAAGTAATGCTCGAAAATGCACAAAGCCATTAGCACAAAAGTACAAGGCAAAATAAGTTTTGAGACAAAGACTCAACAATGTCAATCAAGCTTTTGATTTTCTAATTTTTATGTGATTTTTGGATTTTTGACACAAAAGAAGAAAATGATTGAACAAACAAAGAAAGAACCAACAGAATTCACAGATGGACAAACAAACAATAAACATGTTGCACAAAGAGCTAACAAAGAGGTGTGTGCCCCATCACAAGCAAACATATCATATTATAAATATGTGAAGCACACAACACACAAGGGAGTCAAGGAATTGTACCAACACCAATGGTCTTACGAAGTGATTCAAACCGTGGACCATCAAGAGGCTTGGTGAAGATGTCCGCCTTTTGATTGTCGGTGTGTATGAACTCAAGACACACTACTCTTTCCTCTACCAAATCCTGAATGAAATGGTAACGTATCTCTATGTGTTTAGACTTTGAATGCTGGACAGGATTCTTGGAAAGATTGATGGCACTGGTGTTGTCACAGAAGACACACATCGTTTCTTGAGGAATTCCATAGTCATGAAGCAATTTCTTCATCCAAAGAAGCTGAGTGCAGCAACTTCCAGCAGCGATGTATTCTGCTTCTGCAGTAGATAGAGACACTGAATTCTGCTTCTTGCTCATCCACGAGACAAGATTGTTACCAAGATAGAAACAGCCGCCTGAAGTGCTTTTCCGATCGTCTACACTGCCTGCCCAGTCAGCATCTGAATACCCAGCAAGACAAGAATTGGAGTCTTTTGAATACCACAGACCATAGTTTGCAGTACCATTCACATATCGAATGATTCGCTTAGCAGCAGTCAGATGAGATTCCTTCGGATTCGCTTGGTACCTGGCACAAACGCCTACACTAAAAGCAATGTCCGGTCTACTGGCTGTAAGGTAGAGCAAACTCCCTATGATGCTCCTATATAGAGTAGGACTTACTTCGACTCCAAATGAATCAACATTCAGTTTAGTGGATGAACTCATGGGCGTGGAGGCATGTTTTTTGGAGTCTAGTCCAAACTTTTTGACAATATTTCTGGCATACTTCTCTTGAGATATAAATATGCCCTCCTTTTGTTGTTTGACTTGAAGACCCAAGAAAAATGTGAGTTCCCCCACCATACTCATCTCAAACTCCTTCTTCATCTCCTCAGAAAATTCAGTGGCACGATCTTCGATGGTTGCCCCAAACACTATATCATCAACATAGACTTGTGCCACAAGGAGATAATCTTCATCATTTTTGACAAACAGAGTTCGATCGGCATACCCTCTCTTGAAACCTCTATCTAGAAGATAATGTGTAAGACGATCGTACCAGGCTCTAGGCGCTTGTTTCAAGCCATAAAGGGCTTTCTTCAATCTTAATACATGATCTGGAAAATGAGGATCCTCAAATCCTTTTGGTTGCTCAACAAAAACTTCTTCATTTAGATATCCATTCAGAAATGCGCACTTTACATCCATTTGATAAAGTTTGAAATTCAAGGTGCACGCAATGGACATGAGGATTCAAATGGATTCGAGTCTTGCCACCGGAGTGAAAGATTCATCAAAATCCACTCCTTCTACTTGAGTGTATCCTTGAGCGACTAACCGAGATTTGTTTCGAATTATTTCTCCATCTTCATCAGTTTTGTTTTTAAAAATCCATTTTGTACCTATAACATGAATGTTCTCAGGCCGTGGAGCAAGTTCCCACACATCATTCCTCACAAACTGATTCAGCTCTTCATGCATTGACTCTACCCAATTCTCATCTTGAAGAGCCTCTTCAACCCTTTTTGGTTCAAACTGTGCAAGATAGCAATGATATGTTACATGATTAGCTAGCAGAATGTTTCCTTTCCTGAGGCGAAGACCGTCATCAAGAGATCCTATGATGTTACTCTCCGGATGATTCTTGGTAACTCTTGAGGATGGCCTTTTTGAAGTGGAAACTTCATCACTGCGAGAGATAGGAGGATGGACTTCCGGAGGAGTAAGAGGACTTGATGTTCCAGCCATCGATCTCGTTTCCATTCTTGGGTTGATAGGAGTCGATTCTACTTCTGGTATAGGTTCTTGACCTTCTGTATCCAAAGCTTCTACCTCAACATCGGCCTCTTTGGTGCTCGGCCCTTCTACATCATCAATCATTTCCACCTTAGGTAAGGCATCATCAATCTTGACATTTATGGACTCCATCACCGTTTTTGTTCTATTGTTAAACACTCTATACGCTTGACTTGTAGTAGAGTAGCCAAGAAAAAAACCTTCATCACTTCTAGCATCAAACTTCCCAAGATTCTCTCGATCATTTAGGATATAGCATTTACTTCCAAACACCCGGAAATATTTCACTTTTGGCTTCTTCCCATTCCATATCTCATAGGCAGTCTTCTTTGTACCAACTCGAAAGAAAATTCTATTGCCAATGTGACACGAGGTGTTGACAGCTTCTCCCCAAAATTTTTGAGGTATTTGCTTGTTAAG
Organism: Quercus alba; assembly: GCA_036321655.1. NCBI lineage: Eukaryota > Viridiplantae > Streptophyta > Magnoliopsida > Fagales > Fagaceae > Quercus > Quercus alba. The sequence continues at coordinate 57,300,890 of CM070307.1, read as the reverse complement.
CAACATGACTCTTGCCATCTCCTGAATCACACGATTTTTTCTCTCTACCACTCCATTTTGTTGTGGAGTTTTAGGAGCTGAAAATTCTCTCTTAATTCCATTCTTCTCACAGAACGACTCGAATCTTGCATTCTCAAATTCCCTCCCATGATCACTTCTAACTTTGGCTATCGGAACCCCTTTTCCGTTTTGTAGTTTCTTGCATAGAATCTCCAACCTCTCACAAGCTTCTGATTTTTCTCTAAGGAATTCAACCCAAGTGTATCTTGAGTAGTCGTCCACAATAACCATAATGTATCTCTTCCCCCCTAGACTTTCAGTTTTGGTAGGCCCCATTAGATCAACATGGAGTAACTCCAAGCACCGAGAGGTGGCTATCACATTCACCTTGTGATGACTTGCCTTAGTTTGCTTCCCCATTTGACACGCACCACAAACGGTCTTCTTCACTTTTCCAAACTTAGGAAGTCCCTCGACTGCTTCAAGTTTGGAAACTTTTGCTACTTGTTTGAAGTTGGCATGCCCAAATCTGTGATGCCACAGCTCCAACATATCCACATGAGCATTTCTACACGATATGGGTGCCGTGGGAACTATTCCATAACAGTTATCTGTAGTCCGATTTCCTTCCAAAACCTGAATCCCCTCCTCATTGATGATCAAACATCCCTTCTTAGAGAATTGTACCAGAAAATCATCATCACAAATTTGAGTGATACTCAGCAAATTTGCCTTCAGCCCTTTTATGTACAGCACATCTTTCAACAGCGGCAAACCAGGTATCTCAATGGTTCCTTTGCCTAGGACTTGAGCATGACTTCCATCATCAAAGGTCACATAGTCACCAACCTTTTCTTTGAGTGTCTTAAACAGAGACTTATCCCCTGTCATATGGCGAGAACACCCACTGTCAAGATACCACAAACACGCATTAAACACCTTCAATGAGGTATGCACAAATAGGTTCACATGTGACAGACATTCTTGACCTTCAAACACAAACTCATCATCAGTTTTCATGCTTCTTTTAGTTTGATTTTTCATTTTCAGATTCTCAATCATCTCACACAACATTCTATTCTTTCTTTTATATTTCTTAATCAATGATTTAGATTCAGATATGCTACTGTGTAAGACATGATTCTGATTTTCAAGATATTCCAGCATGTGAACAAATACTCTAGCATGTTTCTTAGTTTTTAACAACTCTACAAGATCTTCAGTAAGACACTTTTCAGACATATGCATAGAGTCATTTTCACAAACACTTAAGCTACAATTCAGCATGGTATAAACCAAAACAATCAACCACAACACAGGGGTCTAGGATCACACTTAGGTAATAAAACCACAACAAGTGTACCTGCTCTGATACCAATGGCTATCTCATAAAGCTACATGGTATGAAAGTTTTGGAAACGCAGACAGAGTTTATGAAGGACTAGGAGACAGATACAATCCTTACCCGGGATTACTTATCAATACAGAGACAGAAGATCCAGTAATTTGTGATCCTTTTTGGCTATCTGAAATGCTAGAAGCTGGGTTTATCAGCAAATTAACCATAACTTCTGCAGATCAGATCAGTTTATTTCCTAATGTCATCCGAGAGGCAGCCATACAGATTGGAGGACTTAATTATATGAAATTACTAATCTGGAGTACTCTTCCAGCTTAGAATAATAGCTATTATATGGAAGTTCAACTAGCCCACATTTTAGTTCTTATCCATGATTGGGGTTGTATCCCTGAACATAATTGGTATACAGGAGATACTTATTTATCACTTGATGATCCAGGTACTCTGGCTCAAGAATAGTCTAATTTCATGAGTAACAAGATTAATGATGTACATAAAGAATTAGACAGAGAAGGCTTCCACTTATATGGCTACACCAACAGGATAGCTGTATATGGTCCAAGACCTTCAGCAAGAAAGCTTATTGGGCAAAGAAAGATTGTTAAGGATCCCAGACTAATGACAGCAAAGGATCGTGGTCCTATTTACTGTCTTATTTCATATTGTGCCCTATGTAATAGTTATGGAGTGTACCACGAGCATGATGAGGACAACTCTGATCTGCTAGATTATGATAACTATGCAGATACAGATTGATAGACAGAAGGCACAGACAGACAGAATACTCTTCCGACAGACAGCGGCGATAGATCACTATTCACCAGTGACAGATCACTATTCACTAGAGACAGATCACTATTCACCGACAAGCATGAATAACTTCCAGACAGATCCATTACAGTCCAGACAGATCCAGAAAGATATTTTGAAAGATATTTTGACAGAATATTGTTCACATACAGATAGACTATTATTGTTCAAGATAGACTTCTACTGTTCAAGATTCTACCGACAAATTAACTTGAGTCCACTTTACTTAACTCAGGTTACTTTTGAAGACTTACCATGGTTCATTTTATCTATAAATAGACAGACTTTGAAGACAGAAGACAGGTTCAAATTCTAGGTCCAGATTTTAGGTCCAGTTCTAAGGTCCAAGTTTTAGAAAGACTTTATAGCTTTCCCTTTCCCTCTCCGAAAGACTTTTGTACTTTACTTTCTTTTTGTAATCTTGTAACCTTCCCTTCAGACAGATAATCTTGTAGCCTTACCTTTCCAGACAGACAATCTTGTAACCCTTTACAGATTTTACTTTGTAATCTTGTAACTCTTCAGACAGTGTTTATTTTCAAAGCTTGTAAGAAAGACAGAAGTTTTCAGTTTTAATTAAAGACAGAAGTATTTTCAAGTAAGATTTTATTTGTTTCAGTTTTCATATTCCATACCCTGTTTTAATCTATTTTTGACTATATCTATTTTGCTATTTTCTTCCTTATCAACTATTTTATCATTGTTTATGCTTCTATATTACTGCTGTGCTCTCTCCTGGGTTCATTGACTACCCAGGAGAGAGCACAGCAGTAATATAGAAGCATAAACAATGATAAAATAGTTGATAAGGAAGAAAATAGCAAAATAGATATAGTCAAAAATAGATTAAAACAGGGTATGGAATATGAAAACTGAAACAAATAAAATCTTACTTGAAAATACTTCTGTCTTTGATTAAAACTGAAAACTTCTGTCTTTCTTACAAGCTTTGAAAATAAACACTGTCTGAAGAGTTACAAGATTACAAAGTAAAATCTGTAAAGGGTTACAAGATTGTCTGTCTGGAAAGGTAAGGCTACAAGATTATCTGTCTAAAGGGAAGGTTACAAGATTACAAAAAGAAAGTAAAGTACAAAAGTCTTTCGGAGAGGGAAAGGGAAAGCTATAAAGTCTTTCTAAAACTTGGACCTTAGAACTGGACCTAAAATCTGGACCTAGAATTTGAACCTGTCTTCTGTCTTCGAAGTCTGTCTATTTATAGATAAAGTGAGCCATGGTAAGTCTTCAAAAGTAACCTGAGTTAAGTGAAGTGAACTCAAGTTAATCTATCGGTAGAATCTTGAACAGTAAAAGTCTATCTTGAACAGTAATAGTCTATCTGTCGGTAGAATCTTGAACAGTAAAAAGTCTATCGGGCAGTCTGTCCGGGTACGCATGTTGGTGAACAGTAACTTTTCTATCTGTGAGAATCTGCGTACGAAAATATTCTGCTAAAATATCTTTCTGGTCTGTCTGCATTCTATCATTTTATCTTTTGGTCTGTCGGTCTGTCTTTTGTCTTCTTTTGCATCTCTCTGTCTCTCGTCTTCTTTTTGTCTTATCTGTCACATGTCATAGGGGTCTTAGGAATCTTGAAATGCTTCTGGATGAGTTCTGTAGTTTGGAGAAGAGGATTCCATTACTGTGTCATCTTCATCATCTGATATTTGTGATGCAGCTTCAAGCAGTTGCTTTTTGAGCTGTCTTCTGTCTAAAACAGAGGCAAGCTGGCACTGAACTTGACTCTTTTCTAAAAAGAAATTAGAACTTTCTGTCTGGGAGGAAGAGGTCTTTTTCTGTAATTCTTGGCAAATATGATCAAAATTAAACTTATTCCACCATTTTAATTTAAACTTTCTGGGGAGTATAGGAAAAGGATACTGGGGATGCTTTTCTATCTTGTATTCCCATCTTGTATTCCCATCTGATGATCCATGGGAGATCTGGAAACCTGTAAAAGAACTGTAAAAGATGTGGAAAATCCCTAAGATGCAGTATGTTAGGTTCTTTCTTGAAAGTCTCATAAGCTTTTAAAAGATCAGGAGGAAGAATCATAACTTCAGGACCATAGGAATTCCACCAGTCAATGAACCATCTTGGAATCATCATGTCTTTCTTTCTGTACATATCAAACCGGAAAAACCAAGTATGCCTGTTAATATTATTTTGGAATAAAAGGAATCTGTCCCAAGCTTCCATATAGTCATAATAATTATAAAACTGAGGCTCAAAAGGTACAGAAAAATTCCTTGTGATCCAGGGTTGTGCTTTCCACTGAGAAGGGGTGAGAATCTGTTTTATAACAACTTTAGAATAACCAATTCTGTTTGGTTCCTGGGAACAAGGCATATGTGTAACTAAAATTGAGTTTGTATCTACTAAAATATGCTCATAAAATGTCTGGGTCTTTAAAGTTTCTGTCTTAGGATGTTCCCATCCTGGGGGTATGAGCTGTCGGACAAGGGAGAGGGTGTCTTTTATGTGCTGCTATTCTGGTTCAATCCACAAAATAAAATTCCATGAGTCTTTTGGGATCTCAATGCTGTGATCTTATTTTGGGATTTGGGTCTGAGTTTATGGAGAGGTAGAGGATCTATATTTTGGTTGGTTGGAAGGAGAGGCCAAAGGAGGAAAAGAAGATGCAACTACATTAAATGGTTTCTTTAAAGGAGGGGTTGAGGAAGTTGGGGGTAGGGCATAAGTCTGTTTGGATGTTGGATTGGGGCTGGGGGAGAGTGGTTGGAAAGGGTTTGGGCTACAGATTAATGGGGATCTGTCTAGAGATTTATTTGAAGAGAAAGTGGGTGAAGTGAAAGAGGGGCAAGGGGGGCAAGGGAGGAATCTGCTAGGGGGAGGAGGAATTGGAGGAGCAGCATAAGACTGTCTAGTTCTGGGTTTTGGGGATTTTCTCTTATCTGCAGGGGAACTCATCTTCCCTGTAGAAATTCACGGGTCAGAAAATCAAGAATTGAATTAGTTTCCCCTTTAATATATTCAATGTCAAAGTAAAAAACACTTAAAATAGCCTGCCATCGAGCAAAACTCTGTTTGGAAACAAGATTTTGAACATCTTTCTGTAAAACTTCTTTAGCACTTTTACAATCAACTCTAATTAAAAACTTTTGATTAAAAAGATCATTTTGGAATTTTGAAATACATAGTATGATAGATAAAATTTCTTTCTTAATAGTGCTGTAATTCTGCTGGGTAGCTGTCCAAGAGCCAGAATGAAATCTAACAATTTGTTCTTTAGCATCATTTTTTGCTACCTATTTTAGGATTCCACCGTAACCTATGTCAGAAGCATCTGTCTCAACAATTTTAAAAGTATTAGGAGAGGGAATAACAATACAAGCAAGTTGCTTAACATATTTTTTAATCTGTCTGACTATCATAGTATGTCTGTCTGTCCAAGGTGGAGGATTCTTTTCTAATCTTTTATACAAGGGTCTGCATATTTTTCTTAATCCTTGAAAATAATCTGAAACATAATTTAAACTGCCAAGAAATCTCTGTAATTGATTTTTATCTTTTATCTCATCTGGGAATTTATCTGCAAATTGAATAGCTCTGTCAATAGGGCTTAAAGTTCCCTTATAAATATTATGGCCTAAAAATCGAATTTTATCTTGAAAAAGACTTATTTTAGAGGCTGAAACAACTAAACCATTTTGTTTGATTACTCTAACAAATATATTCAAATGTTTCCAAGGGTCATCTATTGTTTTAGAAAAGATTAGAACATCATCTATATAAACAATGGAAAAATCTGTGAAAGGTGTAAATATGTCATTCATTATATTTTGAAATTCACTGGGTGCATTCTTCAAACCAAAAGGCATAACATTCCATTCATAATGACCAAAAGGAATTGTAAAAGCAGTTTTGTATCTATCTGTCTCATCTATCTGTATTTGCCAAAATCCACTTTTCATGTCAAATTTAGAAAATATAGTTGCTTCATGAAGTCTGTCAAGAAGATCTTTCTTATTGGAAATAGGATATCTTATCCACTGTAATGCTTTATTTAAAGGTTTATAGTTTATAACTAATCTTGGAACTCCTCGCTCCAATTCTGCCTGTTTATTAACATAAAAAGCAGCACAACTCCATATTTGTGTTTATGCACATTGAGGAAACAAATTTATTGATTTATAAAATAGCCAAAAACAAAAATATTTGTGGAAACTGAAGAGACAAAGGATGAAATTTGAAGAAATTATGAAAATACTCCAATGTTGGAGGAAAGGAGAGTATAAGAGAAGAAAGGAGGATAAGGTCGGAGAAAACTTACTAGTCATCCATCTTAATAATATACATGATCTTCAAACTACTTTGTGTTTAATACATTCATCAAAATAGATATTTGGAATGTGAGAAATACTAGACTACTCAGCACCACTCCCCTTTGCACATTTTTCCATTAATTTGGGGAAATGACAGATATGCAGCTCTTCGGTTGGCTTGAAAGTGGGTTAAAGCTCCACGAAAAAAATTTCCTCTAGCTGAACAAAATAGATATGCTAGTACCTGCGTATTAAGGCAAGATATTTAACTTATTGAATAATCTTTTAGTTCTTTGAATAATGAGGGTCCATGTGTTTTTAGTTTTGTACTTTTGTTAGCTTTCTAACATCCTAACTTTTTAGTTCTTTGAACTTTTAGTTAGTTCGTTATATCCATGCCAGCAACTAAAAGCACCAAAGCAAAGGACATTCCACACTATTCAAGCTAAGCTATCAATGACTTTCTTATCAAAAGGTGTCAAACTACAATTCATCAATTTGATACTCCAATGTTGGAGGAAAGAAGAGTATAAGAGAAGAAAGGAGGATAAGGTCGGAGAAAACTTACTAGTCATCCATCTTAATAATATACATGATCTTCAAACTACTTCGTGTTTAATACATTCATCAAAATAGATATTTGGAATGTGAGAAATCCTAGACCACTCAGCACCACTCCCTTTTGCACATTTTTCCATTAATTTGGGGAAATGACAGATATTCAGCTTTTCAGTTGGCTTGAAAGTGGGTTAAAGCTCAATGAAAAAAATTTCCTCTAGCTGAACAAAATAGATATGCTAGTACCTGTGTATTGAGGCAAGATATTTAACTTATTGAATAATCTTCTAGTTCTTTGAATAATGAGGGTCCATGTGTTGTTAGTTTTGTACTTTTGTTAGCTTTCTAACATCCTAACTTTTTATTTCTTTGAACTTTTAGTTAGTTCGTTATATCCATGCTAGCAACTAAAAGCATCAAAGCAAAGGACATTCCACACTATTCAAGCTAAGCTATCAATGACTTTCTTATCAAAAGGTGTCAAACTACAATTCATCAATCTGACTGGACTCAATCTATACATTGGTTACATATGAACACACATTTCGAGTTGACATTGCATGCCTCTACATAGACTAAAAGTTTTGCTTATATAGATACGCATATTGGCTACAAAACGCAGTGACTCTATAACAGACACACGCGCGTGCGTGCGCACACACACACACACCAGTTTGAATTAAATTATATATACAAATCCCAAATGGTAAATGAGAAAACATATTTAAGTACCTTGGCATTAGTTCTAATCAAGTTGGTTATTTTTCCTAGACACAAATATTTCTGAGCTTCATGAGTTTGCCTTAAGATTCTAATTTGGCAGGTCCCTTCAAAAGGTAAAAAGAACGTAAATAGAAATATATTAGAATAATAAAACACCTTCAGTGCTGTCTGAAACTTTATAAGAAAGTGAGTTAAACTTTGCTTACACTAGTAGAATAGGGAATCACATAACTTCATGGACCAGTAAAACTGACCTCCCAATCCAAACATGAAAGCAAAAATCAATAAGACATTCACCCACTCAACTCTATTTTCCAACAATAAATTCGCCCTAATAAATATAGCAATTATTACCCAGCCCAAATCATCAAAATCTATTGCCAAGAACTGATTCATGAACTATCATAGTATCAGTTCAAGAAACCAGGTGTAGCTATTTGACAACAAAAAGTGAAGGTTTCAAGAAACACAGAACCCAAGAATTAGCATGTGGACTTCAGGCTCTAATAGTGATGAATCCAATATTTGAAATTTTCCAAATTTATAGAAATTTTCAATTTTAAAAAATAATAAGATAATAATTTGATGAAAGAAAATAGGCTGGTAAATAGAAATTTGAAAAGAAGACAATTGCTAACAATCAGAAAAAAAAATAAGAATAATAATAATAATTGCTATACTTTTAACAACTTTTTAAGTGTTTGCGATAATTTGCAGAGACAAAAATTTAAGTTGAACCAAGCCAAATGACAGCAATCACAAAAATTTTAATTAAATTATGCTTTTAGTGACTTTTTGCAAATGATTACAGAAAATTTCAAAGATTAAAGAAGAAGAGTAGAGTCTTTCAAGTGTGGCCATGGTGGTTTGTGAGATTGATTTCTGCTACTAATTTCAAAAGCTATTAAACCAAATTGCATCATTTATATATTTCTTCAATGGCATTCAATTAAGTTTTCATACTAGGAATACTACCACCCATTACAAATATAAGAGAATAGAAGAGGATATAGGGTAGTATGAATAGACTTACTCAGCATTGAATTGAATTAGAATTTGTAAATGACTAATTATGAAGTAAATTATGTACACATAATGCAAATGGGAAGAGAGAAAACCTAAAGTGCCTAGGCATCAGTTGTCATCAAGTTAATTATTTTTCCAGATGCAAACTTCTTGCCATCTTTCTGAGTTAGTAGTCTTCAAAATCTTTGCAAAGTGGTGGGTACCTTCAAAAGGTAAAACCATATATAGATATATTAGAACCATTAACACCTTGTGCGGCTTGAAATTTTAATTTAAATTTCACTTGCACTAGTAGGACTGGGGATCACATAATTTCATGGTCCCCTGTAAAACAGACCCCCCAACCTAAACATGAAATGAAAAATCAACAAGACCTTCACCCACCCAATTTCTCATTCTTTTGCAACTAAGCTCCATTTTCCGTAATAAATCCACCCTCATAAATAGAGCAATTATGACCCAGTGCAAATCAATAAAATCTACTATCAAGTTTTAGATAGCTATAAGTAAAAGAATTGATCTGTGAACTCTTACAGTATCAAAATGCTAATCAAAATAATGAGTATGTGGACAGCTCTAAGAGTGATTGATTCAATATTCCAAATTTCCCAATGTCCAGGAAAATTCAATATTGAAAAATTTGTAGAAAGAAAATAGGCTAGCAAACAGAAATTCGATAGTAGCAAGACAATAGGTAACAATCAAAAAATTGTTAAATAGACTATGCTTCTAATTATTTCAGTAATTTGCAGCAACAAAAATTTGAATAGCGACAAGCCAATTTGAATAGTAGCCATCACAAAATTTATAATCAAACTCTTGTTTTAAAAGATTTTCTCAAATGATTGCAAATAATTTCATAAATTAAAAAAAAAAAAAAACAGAATTGGATTTATTAAGTGTAAGCAGAAGGGTTAGTGTAAGGTTGAATTTATTCAACCATCTAATTGGCTTTATTCCGTGCCAAATTTGCTTGTAATTCAGCATTTAGTAACCCTGTATTTAGGTGGGTTTGATGTAAGGGTAGAGAGTGAGATAGAGTGAAGATTGCTCAAGAGTGTGCAAGAAAACAGAGACTCGCGGCTGGGACTCGCGGGTGACTCGCGGCTGCAAGCCGCTAGAAGATGCACACGTGCCAAGCATGCTGGAAGATGAACAGTCATGCTAGCTGGAGCACTACAGGACAAAACAGAACAACTGGCCATACGGTTATCTCGCGACTGGATCTCGCGACTTGGTCAAGCCGCGAGGTCAAGCCGCGAGCCACCCCTGTTTTGTAAAAACCTGACGTTTCACATTCCTCTCCACTCCAGTATAAATACCCCTTTTACCCACAATTGAAAGAGAGCTTCCAGAGAGAATTTTGAGAGAGAAACCCTAAAGAAAAACAAGATTGTTTCACCCACAATCTATACCTTAAAGTCTCTACAAATTCCTCAACTCTCTTCCTCTCCATTGTCAAATCCTTGAGAGGTATTATACCAAACCTGGTTCTCACCATCATCATCACTGTGAGACAGTTGTTTGGATTTCTGGGAAGCAGTTAGGAAGGAACCAATCTTCATTGGTTGATGCTACGGTCTAGTAGCGGAATCCGGGAAGCTAGAAAAGAAAAAGGTTCGGCGCAACCTCGTTGGAGCAAGAAGCTTGGAGGGCTTAAGTGCACTGGGTAGATTAGGCTTGGAGGGTCTATTGCTGTCCTTGTATCCCAACTGTATTTTCTAGTGGATTGTTTACCGCTTGGAGGGCGGCAGAGAGGTTTTACGCCGAGGGCTTCGGTTTCCTCTTCGATAACACATCGCGTGTTGTCTTTGTATTTGCATCTTCCTTCCTCTCTATCTTTGCCTTTATATTATCTGCTGTGGATTTTATTTTGTTATGGCTTAGATAGGTTTTAACCAATTTAGTGTTATAGCATGTGTCAAGTTTCCGCACACTAGTTGTTTGACATATTGCTTGAATTGGTTAAGTTGTAATTTGGGGGTCTAAACGTTCAAAGGTGTTTTTGTACACGCTTTTGAACTTTCAGTTAGTGAGATTAATTTGTACTATTTATTTGAAGAACCATTATCCCAAATTGTAGTATTTATATATTTTCTTAATCCGGTAAGTATTTATACCGAAATACTCTCACCCATTACGAATATAAGAGAATAAGGGCATGTTTGATAGACTGTAATAGGCGCTGTAATATAATAGTTATTCCTATGGTTTAGTTATTCTTTAGTTCGGTTCTGTTTTTATTACAAAGAATAGTCATTTTTTATGAATAGCTATTCTTCAAAATGAGGAATAACTATTCCTCTTTAAAAGGTTGTATTAGCTATTCCTTAATAAGTGTAATAATTTCAAAACTTTATATATTTCCAAATAAACAAACTTTCCATATATATCTAACAATTATAAAAATAAAAAGTCATAAAAAATAATACATATCTCTCTTAAATTTAAAAATAAGAATTTTTAAAGAGATATAATTGTATGAGTAAGATATTTCCTAAAATAAATGTTAAGTTTCATTCTAATATTATAACTCATAACCAAACTAATGAATATGTTTAGTTATTACATTACAACACATTTTATTACTAGTAATAAATATTACAATTCCTGTCGTAATCTTCATTCAGCGTACCAAACGTACCCTAAAAGAAGAGGAAATAGTAAGGTGTTTTCAATTGGGTGAGGCGTCGCATGGCTTCCTTCGTGGGCAGATGCACCAAGCGATTGCAATCCATAATATACAGCTTTTGAAGAGAGGAAAGATTACCCAGCCACTCTGGCAAAGCTACCATCTCACAAAATCCCTCTATCCACAAAATTTTAAGGGCAATGAAATATTGAATTTGGTCTAGGAGAGACCAACAGCATATTAGCTTTAACTTTTGGAGGGAGGGGTGAATGGAGGAAGTAGAAGGTAGACAACAAATATTCAATACATTGTAACCCACTAGGTGGGTCTTTAATACCACACCTTATTATGGATCGGACACCTGGCAATGACCTCAGCTCAACACATTCCTCCATTACCAACTTCTGAAGGGAAACACAGGTGTGCAGTGAGTCTGGCAAATATCTCAATTTATTACACCATCTACTAATCAACTCCTCAAGGCAAGGAAACACAAACAACACCTCATCTGCGATTGTCAACTCCTTTGCATCCTTCCACTCTTCTATGGTTTCCGTCCCCTCCAATTTGAGTATTTCTATAACTCCATCACTGTAAAAGTAAAAATCGCTTCCTAGACATCTTACCTTCCCCGTTCCTATTCTTTCAAGAACCCTAAGACAAGCTAATTGCCCTAGAGTGGGAAATTCTTCACATTGATGGCAATATTTCAAATTGATCTCAATCAAATTGTGATATAGCGAAGACAAACCAACCCACTATGGGATTTTCTTTCTGCCCTAGAATAATATAATATTTGTAAATTTTAAAATATCAATCATTTGCATAGTGTGTATATATATATATATATATATATGAACAATTTGATTGCCTCTTTAATTGTATGTGCTCTAAACTCTAAGGAAAAACACCTCCTAGCCTCCTTAGTGATGAAACTCTTCTTATGAAAACTCTAATTTATCTTTTCCTCCTTATATTTTAACGCATTAGAGATGTGGGCTTGGTGGGGTAGTGGGCTGGAGTTTAAAACCCATTGGGCCACTTGAGGTTATCTCTTTAGTCTCCAAGAATCCCATAAAACATCTTCCTCTTTTATTTATTTTAATTGCCTCACTAAATTGTATGTACTAAAACTTTTAATTTTCTCACCTATTTATAGCACCACAAAATTGTCAACTCCCATCTTACTGTGCACACACATATAGTACCTCAACTTTATATTAAAAATGACAAGGTACAGTGATAATCATAAAAACAAAATTGGGGTATTACACTCTTCCCCTCTTAAAATAAGTTTAGTCCTCTAAACTTGACGTACCTTAGTCCTTGGGAGAATATGGCATTTTACCCATTTTTTTCAAAAAATTTAGCAATATGCCCCTGTTTCCAAACTATATAAGGTCGTGCCCTTGTTTCGATACTCGATTACCTTAAAATCGAGTTTCAATTAAATACTCAATTTTTAGGAAATCGAGTTATTCCCAATCGAACTTCAAAAAAAAAAAAAAAAAAAAAAAAAAGCATGGAACTTGAGTTCCATGCAAAAAAAATTTTAGTGTAATCGCCCCATACAAGGTTTAAGGAGCCCTATAGTGGTGTTTTTAAGTCCTATAGTGGCATTTTTAGCCCTACAGCGGCATTTTTCTGCAATTTTTTTTTAATAAGTGTGATTACCCCATACTAGGTTCAGGGAGCCCTATAGTGGCATTTTTAAGCCCTATAGTGATGTTTTGAAGCCCTATAGTGGCCTTTTCCTGCAAATTTTTTTTTTCTAAGTGTGATTGTCGCATGGCAGGTTGAGGGAGCCTTATAGTGGCATTTTTTAGCCCTATAGTGACGTTTTAAATCTCTATAGCGGCGTTTTCCTGCAAAATTTTTTTCTAAGTGTGATTGTCCCATGGCAGGTTAAGGGAGCCCTATAATGGCATTTTTTAGCCTTATAGTGGCGTTTTGGAACTCGATTTCTTCTATACAATTTTTTTTTTTTTAATTTTTAAGTTTTATCAGGCATAACTCGATTTTAAGGTAATCGAGTTTCGAAACAGGGGCACGCACCTATATAGTTTGTAAACAGGGGCATATTGCCAAATTTTTTGCCAAATAGGGGCAAAAGGCTAGATTCTCCTTAGTCCTTGAACATAGAGAGATATTAGTCAACCAAATTAGCATCACTAAAACTCAGTACTATCCGTATGAATGGAAATCTTAAGAATATCTTCCTTATTAACTTTGAGTTGATGGTAACCTGATTTAAGAACAATCTTGGGTAATTGATATATATATATATATATATATATATATTTTTCACAGTCATCCTATTAAATCACCTATTGTCAATGAAAAATATCTTTTCCACATGAAAATACACTGTTGAATATAACCCCTATTTAGAACTCAAAAGTGTCATGATAACCAACCTACATTACATCATATCAAAATCTCAAATCTTAAAAGAGAATTAAATTAGCCATTACTTCCTTGTCTACTATCATAACCATACAATACTTACATAAACTTGGATACCATTGTTTCACTTAATAAGAGAAAGTAAGGAGATGGCACCTGAATTAGTTTCCTCATCACTTTGCCCAGTAATGGCAAACACCCATCCTTGGATTTTTGGCCTTTGATTCATATCATTAGGCTTAACCATCAGCTCACTCTTCAAAGTTGGGCAATTTTTGATACGATGACCTATTTTTCCACACTTAAAAAATGCCCCACTTTCACGATAGCAAACACCGTTATGCTTTTTACCACACTTTGAACAATTCTCCATTACCTGTTGTACCACATTAGGCTCTAGTTCTATTGTAGTCTTATTTTTGAATGGTTTGTCATTTTCATTTTCTTCTTGAGATTCTTCAGGCTTGGATCTCTTTTTATCTTGATCTCGAATTCTCTAATAGTCTTCATATTCCTTTTCAATAACTTTTGCAATCTCTACTACCTTAGAATAAGCCTTCAATCGTAAGGCTACCATCCTAGTTCTGATACTTGGTCGTAGATGCCTTTGAAATTTCTTGACCTTCCTAACATCATCAAACACAACATGAGAGGCAAATCGAGCCAATTCTATAAATTTAGCTTCATACTGTAACATCGTTTTATTCCCTTAAATGAGCTCCATAAACTCCACTTCTTTCTCATCCCATACACTTTCTAGAAAATATTTCTCATAAAAAGCATCAAGGAAAATAGTCCAAGTCAATATCTCATCTTCCTCAAGTGGCAAAGTCTTTTTAGTGGATCTCCACTAATGCGTTACTTCCCTTTTCAGCATAAATGAAGCAAAAGAGACCTTTTGTACCTCAGTACAACCAACCACATCAAATATTTTCTCCATTTGCATTATCCAAGTCTCTGCTTCTGTAGGATCAGGGTTTCCCAAAAATGAAGGAGGACCCATTTTCCTAAATTGCTCAATGGTACATCCTTCAATCTTAACATCTTTAGGCTTAGCTGTTCCACTAGTACTAACATGTTTTTCCACCACCTCAACAAGACTTCTAATAGCATTAAAAACACCCTCAAGGTTTTCAGGATTTGGCTCAGAACTAGAAGGGGTAGAATTGTGGGGTGGCATTAACCTATAACCAAACAAACAACACTTTAGAGTTGGATAAACCTCAAAGAAAAATCATAGTATACAAGAGATACTAAAGCTTTTACTATTTTTATGATTCTAAGCATATAGGCATACAACTTCTAACAATTATCAAACCCATAAAATACCCATTGACTATCCAATGATTCAAGCCTATTCTTCCATATCATATACAAAAACATTAGAAGTCCTAATTGTCTACAGAATCATAACCTAGAGCTTTGATACCAACACTGTCACTACCCAAATCCATGGAACATGAATTTAGATGCATGACTAACTTGCTGAACTTATATAACTCAATAAACATAATTAATCCCAAAATAAATTATGTTAGGACATATGTGTTTCACATGTTAAGAACATATGTCATGATTTTATGTAATTGGCTAATCCTTTGACAAAATGCACTGCACTTGTATTTGGGTAGATTTAGAATGTGTTTAAATACTTCAAGAAACCATGTTTCAAGATCAAGTGTTGAAGCCTTTAAGTATGTCCAAGAAAACAAGCTGAAAGTGCAGAGTTACTAAAGCTCGATAGCTAGCATGTGTCGAGGTTTAAGAAGCTATTTCAGCCCCATGGCTCGACAGCTAGCTCGACAGATGCTTGACAGCTTCGATCTGTCAAGGTTTACAAAAACAGAATTTCTAATATGTTTTTCTTGGGATCCGTGGATGTGTTTTTGGGCCTTTTTTTCTCTTAACCCTAGACATATAAAAGGATTTTTTAAAGGGCCGTCAAACAGTTCACAAGTTGCACAAGCATTGAGCAAACTCTGTTCAAGCAAATTGTGACTGGAGACGAAGTTCTTGCCCTAGTTCATTTCTTTCTCTTGAAGAAGTTGCTGTGTATGTGCACCGTAGGGTTTTGTAACCAGGTATCTTCTTGATCTTCATTGTGTGAATGAACTGAAGAACTTTACAGCCAACAACCTTCTTAGTTAGTGATTGAAGTCGCGTATTAGGATCCGTGCAATTGGTTAGTCACGTACTTAGAAACCGTGCATCAAAAAGGGAATTGTCACTATAGAATAAGTCCAATTGGGTATTGGGGTAAAAGTTCAACTGTAGGTTGGTAAGGTACTTGGGGGTTTCCTTTACTTGTAATTGCTTGTTGTGATAATAGTGGAGTTTCGGGAGTGGTGACTTGAAAATCACCCAGTGGGGTCTTTGCCATTAAGTTTTCCCCATTTGTAAACAAATCACCGTGTTATTTATTTTCCGCTGCATAATTAGTTTATTGGTGATTTGTTTGTGCTACCACGCGTTTGCATAATAAATTGATTAATTAATAACTTGGCTAATTAATTAATTAATTTTAATCACAAGGGGTCAATCTGTTTGTGGCCTATCAAATTAAAACTCCAAAGAAACAATATTGTAAAAAAAAAAAAAAAAAAAAAAAAAAATCTTATAAAAATCTAAACTCCACAAATTGGAAATAATCCCCACTATATAAAACATGAATTACATAATATAGGTAACTAAAATTCTATAAGTCTTCAAGTAATACTGAAGTCACCTATAACTTCTGCGCTCTACCTTGCACCTTACAAAGCAATTCAAAGGTTCTATATTCCAAACTACACTTTAATCTGAAAATAGTAATTGATGGGGTGAGTCACACATCGAGTAAGTAATTGTACAAAATACACAACGGAATAGAGTCAAGCAAAGCACAAGTATTTTGATTTTTCACAAACTCATTCAATGATATCAAAAATAATTATTCCAAAACATATAATGAATCACTTAATACGTATGTAATCACATCTTAAAATCATTAGAAAACACATGCATATAATTAATTAGAGCACAATGTCACATATACACATCACATATTCTCACATACAATCATATGAGCGGATACCAACATCTAACCCCTGCTGGTGAGGAATCAACACATATTCTCACATACAATCCTGTGAGCGGATTTACACATATATTTGATCAATTCTAAAAACACTTATCTTGAGTCACATATCACAAAAGCACAGTTTACACAAAATAGTATGATTTCCTTAATATTAACAATTATTTCAAATATAAAAGCATATCGAACATCACAATATCGAATTGAACATAAATCAAAAGATGCTTGACTCTCTTAGGCAATGAATAAGAACTGAAGAGTTTATATAAATATTTTTACAATTCCTGAGTAAGTTTGAAAACCTAATTTGCTAAAAGAAACGGCTTAAATACCATTTGAAAAATAAGAATATGACTTTGAAATCACTTGGTTTTAAACAAACTTAAAGAACAAGAACCTTTTTAGAAAACTTACTTTGAACTCAATTATTTTCTGAAAATAGTTTAGTTCAGAAATCATCTTTTAAATGAGATTTAGATGTTCAAAACTTTATTTAAAATCCAAACTTTCTCTTTAAAACATTATTTAAAAGTCGAAGTTTCTCTAACTAATGATATTCTAACCAATAATATTCCCTTGCATTAATCGAAACTCATATTGCCATGAGGAAGGCAATAGCCAAAATATCATTGACCTAGGATTTAATATAAAACCCCAAAGAAAACGTTAATTCATCCTAACATATATAATCAAAGAAACGTGGCAAAACTAAAAGGACCTAATATATACAAATCCAATAGAAGACCTAATGGCAACATTTACCTGTTCTAGGGACCCACATAGAACAACGTGAGAGCCATACCCCCACAAAGCCAATTCCCAAACTTTAATATATAACCTCAATGGGCTTACTAGCATAATCTCAATGAAATGGTAGGCAATATGTCTCCCAATGGCAATGAAAACTGTGGCAGCATCATTGACTTATTATATATATATATATATATATATATATATATTTTATATGTACAAATGCGAAGGAAGACTTAAGCCAAAATCACGGATTCTTGAAATTCCGTGGCTCAATCTAGGATTATATCTATTTATATATATATATATATATATATATTTATATATCCTAATGAAAAACGTAATAGGTACACATGAGTAAGATTTGATTCATGCCTTTGTTCAGCGATACACACAATGGCAAATCTAACCATAAAAATATAAGTAGAATTTTAGGACCGAAATCAACCATTTGAACAATCTAGCATCACAAACTGATTCCAAGATAAACTTATAAACTTTTAATTATTTGTTTCTAATGGTGAGAAATCATACCTTGAACAATTTGATTGCCTCTTCAATTGTATGTGCTCTAAACTCCAAGGAAAAACACCTCCCAGCCCCCTTAGTGATGAAACCCTTCTTATGAAAACCCTAATTTATCTTTTCCTCCTTATATTTTAACACATCAAAGATGTGGACTTGGTGGCGTAGTGGGCTGGAGTTTAAAACCCACTGGGCCACTTGAGGTTATCTCTTTAGTCTCCAAGAAGCCCATAAAACATCTTCCTCTTTTATTTATTTATTTATTTTAATTGCCTCATTAAATTGTATGGACTAAAATTTTAATTTTCTCACCTATTTGTAGCACCACAAAATTGTCAACTCCTATCTTACTGTGCACACACATATAGTATCTCAACTCTATATTAAAAATGACAAGGTACGATGATAATCATAAAAATAAAATTGGGGTATTACATGTTTTATCCTAAGTGGCTGGCCAATACTATGGTGGTGAAGAAGAAGAGCAGAAAGTGGTAAGTATGTGTAGGCATCACAGATTTGAACAAGGACTGCCCAAAAGACCCCTTCTCCATGCCTCGGATAGATCAGTTAGTGGATACAATGGTAGGCCATCCTCAGATGAGCTTCTTGGATGCCTTTCAAGGGTACCATTAAATACCATTGGCTTTGGGTGATCAGGAGAAGACAACTTTTATTACTCCTACTGGAAATTATCACTACAAGGTGATGCCTTTTTGATTGAAGAATGAAGGGTCTACCTATCAGAGGATGATGACCAGGATGTTCAAGTCATAACTAGGCAAAAATATTGAGGTTTATATAGTTGATATGGTGGTGAAAAGTAAGGTAGTGTCCGAGCATGTGGGAGACCTCGGGAACATTTTTGAAACACTAAGGAGGCACAAACTACGCCTTAATGCTTCCTAGTGTTCTTTTGGCGTTGGCTTAGGTAAATTTCTAGGCTACATGGTCACTCACCGTGGAATTGAAGTCAACCCTGATCAGATTAAGGCAATTAATGATTTGCAATCTCCTTGGAATCCAAAAGAGGTATAGAAGTTGATAGGAATGACTGTTGCTCTAAACCGATTCATCTCTCGGTCAGCAGATAGGTGTAGGCCTTTCTTTCAGTTGTTGCATAAGTGGAAGGGGTTTGAATGGACCGAAGAGTGTGCCCTGGCCTTCCAGTAGCTGAAGGAATACCCTTCTCGGCCACCTATGTCCCAGCTCGAGAAAGAGGAAGTCCTGTTTGCTTATGTTGCTGTCGCCTCCCATACGGTAAGCTTAGTACTGATATGAGTTGATAATGGAGTACAAAGGCTAGTTCATTATGTGAGCAAGTCACTGCATGAGGCTGAGGTTCATTACCTACCACTGGAAAATGCCATTTTGGCAGTGGTGCATGCTATGCGTAAGCTCCCCCACTACTTCCAATCCCATACAGTTGTTGTTTTAACCCAAGTTCCACTTCGATCACTACTTCGGAGTGCTGATTACATAGGAAGGATTGCCAAGTGGGGTACAATTCTAGGGGCTTTTGATATCAAGCATATGCCTCACACCTTTATCAAGGGCTAGGTCCTCGCAGATTTGGTGGCCGAGTTTGCTGAATCCCTATTAGAAGAGGAGGTAGAGAAGCAGGATATGGATGGAAAATCAATGGACATGGTTTCCTTGCAAGAACCTTTATCTTGGAGGGTATATGTTGATGGTGCAACAAATCAAAGAGGATCTAGAGTGGGCCTAGTTATAATTTCTCCTGAGAAGATCATTATTGAAAAATCCTTAAGATTGGGTTTTTCGGCCACAAATAATGAGGCTGAGTATAAGGCTTTATTGGTAGGGATGACTATGGTTTAGAAAATGGGAGGTAAAACACTGGAGATATTTTTAGATTAAAGGTTGGTTGTAGGCCAGTTTAAGGGAGAATTGGAGGCCAAGGATGTGAGAATGCAAAAGTATTTGAATCAGGTTAGGCGCTTGCAATCAGGGTTTAAGTCTTTCACCTTACTGCAAATCCCTAGAAGTAGGAATACACATGCTGATTCTCTTGCCACTCTAGCAACCTTCTCAGTGCGGAGCTTACCTCGGGTAATCCTTGTTGAAAACTTATGCAAACCTACTAAGATGAAGGGAAAGATGGTCCAGATTCATCAAATCAGGGTGGGACCTAGCTGGATGGACTCTATTGTACTATTCCTTAAGGAAGATATCTTGCCCAAGGCGATATTAGTGGCTGAATATGCAAAAGGATGCACAAGAGTACGTGAAGAAGTGTGACCAATGTCAAAGATTTGCTCCGAATATTCATCAACTAGGGGGTGTCCTCTCTATTTAGCCCTTGGCATTTTGCTCAATGGGGCTTGGATATTGTAGGGCCTTTCCCTAAGGTCGTAGGGAATAAGAGATGGTTGCTAGTCGGCATGGATTACTTCACCAAATGAGTTGAAGCTAAACCACTAGCAAATATCAGGGACTTGGATGCCAAGAGATTTATTTGGAGAAATATTAATACTCGGTTTGGGATCCCTTATACCCTCATCTTGGACAATGGTCTTTAGTTTGATAGCAAAGCCTTCAGGATGTACTGTTATGACCTGGGCATTAAGAATAGGTATTCCACCATGGCTTATCCATAGGGGAATGGACAAGTCGAGGCTGTCAATAAGTTCATAGCGAATGGAATCAAGAAGAGGTTGGATGACGCAAAAGGAAAATGGGTGAACAATTGCCACACGTCCTTTGGACATATCGGACCATACCTTGTAGGCCAACAGGGGAGACCCCCTTTTCAATGACTAATAGGGCCAAGGTTGTAATTCCTCTGGAGACTGGACTCCTAACGCTGAGGACAAGCTCTTTCACTCCGAGCAACAATGATGGGCTGTTACAGAAGAGTTTAGATTTAATTGAAAAGCGAAGAGAAAATGCCATGATTCAATTGGTGTATTATCAACACAAGCTCAAGCAGGGGTACGACTCAAATGTGAGGTTACGGCCATTGGCACCTGGAGACTTGGCACTAAGAAAGGTTTTGGGAACTACAAAGAACTCAACATGGAGAAAGTTAGGGCCCAACTAGGAAGGGTCATATTGTATCACCTCGGTGGCTCGAATAGGTGCATATTACCTGGAAGACCTAGATGAAAATGTTGTACCACGCCCTTGGAATGAAAATGTTGTACCACGCCCTTGGAATGTAAATAACCTGTGAATGTATTATTATTAATGAAAGTATTTTCTGCCATATTTTTGCTTATGACATCATGCGTTACATTTCATATCATTTTTCTGAGTGTTAAACAGAACCTTGGTCATGTCTGGCTCCTCGAACTACATACCTTAGGTAAATTAATACTTCTCATTATTGGTTTGGGTATCAAACAAAATTTTGTTCATTCCTTGCTCCTCGGACCACATACCTTGGGTAAATTAATACTTCATATCATTTTTTTATGTGTTAAATAGAACCTTGGTCATGCCTGACTCCTTGGACCACATACCTTGAGTAAATTAATACTTCTCATTATTGGTTTGGGTATCAAACAGAACCTTAGTCATGCTTGGCTCCTTGAACCACATACCTTGGGTAAATTGATATTCTTCATTATTTGTTCTAAGTATTAAACAGAACCTTAGTTATGCATGGCTCCTCGGACCATATACTTAGGGATGGAAATTTTTCCCCGCCCCGCTTAACCCGCCCCTCCCCGTTCCTCCCCCACGGGTTTTCCCCACCCTGCAAGGTGGTGGGGCAGGGATGGGGAAAGATTTTAGCCCCACACCATGGGTCGGGGCGGGGATGGATTTAGACTTTTTAGACCCACCCCGCCCTGCCCCACTTTGCTAAGGGTTATCATTGTAAATTTTTCATACCTTAAAACCCTACTATTTAAGCAACCATATCAATATTAGCTTATTTTATTCTATCCAATGTGGTTCTTTGGCTTTATTATGTGTTACACTATGAGATTTATTTTATTTTATTTTTTTATGATTGTTTTGTTAAACACTTGGATATATTATTCAATTTTTTCTAAAAATTGATTTGATTTAATGGGATAAATTTGGTTGTAATTTTAAATATATTTTTATTAATGAAATAGGTTTCATTAAAAAAACTTGTACTAGTTGTAGGGTAAATTAACAAAAAGTAGAGTATTACGGGGTAGGGCAAGGTTTTGTGGGGCCCCAAGGGGCGGGGATGGGATGAGAAAGTTTTCCCCGTCATGCGGGGCAGGGCGAGGATAGGAAAAGACAAAACCATATGTAGCGGGGACGAAGACCCCATCCTTCGGCCCCGCCCCGCCCCATTGACATCCCTATATATTTTGTGTAAATTAATACTTCATATTATTTTTCTAAGTATTAAATAGAACCTTAGTTATGTCTAGCTCCTCGGATCACATACTTTGGGTAAATTAATACTTCATATCATCTTTCTAAGTGTTAAATAGAACATTGGTCATGCCTGGATCCTCGGACCACATACCTTGAGTAAATTAATACTTCTCATTATTGGTTTGGGTATCAAACAAAACCTTGGTCATGCCTGGCTCCTCGGACCATATACCTTGGGTAAATTGATATTCTTCATTATTTGTTCTAAGTATTAAACAGAGCCTTAGTTATGCATGGCTCCTTAGACCACATATTTTGGGTAAATTAATACTTCATATTATTTTTCTAAGTATTAAACAAAACCTTAGTCATGCCTAGCTTCTCGAACCACATACCTTGAGTAAATTAATTCTTCTCATTGTTAGTTTGGGTATCAAACAGAAACTTGATCATGCTTGGCTCCTCGGACCACATACCTTGGGTAAATTGATATTCGTCATTATTTGTTCTAAGTATTAAACAGAACCTTAGTTATGCCTAGCTCCTCGAACCACATACTTTGGGTAAATTAATACTTCTTATTATAGGTTTAAGTGTTAAATAGAACCAGCCATGCATAATGGCAAAGACCTTCATTGTAGTAACTTAATCAAGTGGACACTCTTGAGCATCACTTAAAGCATTTGCAAGTATATCTATGAACTGTGGTGAATTAATTATAACCTCCAGTTCCTTAGACCTACTGATAAGTGGAGGATTAGGTAGAGTTTGGTATGGATGGATGCTCTACCATTGTGTATGTTTTTGAAGTTAAGGATATGCTTTGTTGCGATTGTAGACTTAGTAGGTTTAGCTTGTCCTGTTGCTGATCACGTGGAATGTAGTAACTATGTTACCAATTATGCAGATAACCAAATGGAGCTAGATCTCATTGTCACACTTATTAAAGTGTGCAATAAAGCAGAAACTATGTTAGGATTTATGCAAATACCACAAGTGTGAAAGAAAAGCTTATAATTATCATTAAGCTAAGCTTTAGAAAAAGGTAAGTTGATTACAAAAGGACGAATTGATTACAAATTTTGGAAACGAAAAACAACAGTTCAAAAATAAAAAAAATAAAAAGGGGAGGGGGGAAAAGCTTATGGCTTCATTTTTATTATAAGCTTGTCTTTTGCTGGGGGCTTGGCAAGCTGGACAGAGGCTACTATGGAGGATGCTGGACCTTTACCCTTGGGGTCCTCCTTGGTAGGCATAGGGAGAGTTGCCACGACAATCTCCATGTTGTGGGAGGCCTCTTTTTCCATGGAGGAGTCCTTAGGGGCAGTTGGAGGTTGGGCGACATCATGGGCCACTTCCTTGGTTATATCTACTTCCTTTTCAGCAACCTCAGGCTGCTCTGCCTCCTTAGAAGGACTGTTGACTGAAGGAAGAACCTTGGCTGGGCTTTCCTTGCTAGAATTTTCCTCCTTAGAGGTAGTATCAGCCTTGGAGCTCGAGGAGCCTAAAGCACGAATGGTAGGAGGGTAGTACACACTCTCTACTCTCCTAAGGGTAGAGGAGGCCTCAACCCTAGCTTGGTTGGGGATCTCCTTCCACAATTGGAAGCAGTAGTACTTGTACACCTTCGAGACCTCAGCCTTAAGGACTTCCTCAGTCTCTGTCACTCCCACATCATATCCATCCTGCTCAACTTGATCCTTGGCCTTCTCGGCCTCCTCCAGTTCCTTAGAGCTTTTATTTGGTCTTTGGCTTTGGCGAGCTTGGCCTTGGCTTAACAGAGTTGCATATGCTGAGTCTCCACCTGCTTCTCCACCCCATCCAAAGCTGCCTCAATGCTTTTCTTCTCCCTTTCAGCTTCGGTGAGTTTAGTAGTCAGCTCTTGGGTTTTTCTCTTTGCCACCCTAAAAGCCTCCACGGCAGCAATGCACCTAGCCTCTTCTTCCTTCACTATTCTATGAGAGTTGTTCACTATTTCCTTGGCCCTGTGCGTGATTGGACAGCCTTTCGAGGAAGAAGAAATATGAAGGTTATGGAAAACAAATATAAGTACGAGTATATAAAAAAAAGAATAAAAGAAAAAAAAAAAAAGGTTGGGGAAAGGGAGCAGTTAGTGAACTTACCAGGGTGAGGTCACTTTTCAAGCTAAGGAACACCTCGTGCTTCCTCATCGACCTTAGGTCGGCCATGTCCCCAGGTAGTAATAAAGCCTGCTCTACAGCATCGACCATATATCCAGCCCTTTCTTGCCAGAAATCTCTAATCAAGGCATCAGTAGGCAAGGGAGCTCCATCCAATGTTATGGCAGGAGTTTAGGCCGAGAGAACCAGGGTTTGCGTTACCCTGGCCTGCTTAGTTCCCTTCTAGAACTCGGCCTCCTTGGATAAGGGGCCCTTCCCTCCTTCCACCACTTCATGGCCTTCCTGATCCCTTTTCCTCTTGTGGTCAGCAAGGTCAGGTTGGAGAAGTTGAGTGAACCAGGAAGGGGGAAGCTTGGCTTGGTTGGCCTTTTCTGGTGCATTGCCCCCCACTTGGGACTCCATCAGGTCTCGAAGGCTCGATCTGGTCTTGCGCCGGAGCCCCATAGCTTTTGGAATGGAGGAATCTCCTCATGTCTGGCTTGCTTATGCTGAAGGTAAGTGATTGAAGTCACCGGTGGGAGCCTCTAGGGATTGAGGTTGGTTGAAGACCTCAAAATCATCCTTGGAATCAGGCACTTCAACTACGTCTACTTTTTCTTCTTTTTCTTCTTCTTCTTCTTCTTCCTCTTTGGTGGCTGACTGTGAAGGGGTCGCTTCGCCGTTGACCTTGTACTAAAGGAGTGTGTTAGGACATATGTGATTCAATGTTAGGAATATATGTTACTATTTTATGTAATTGGCTAATCTTTTGACAAAACACACTTTACTTGTAATTGGGTAGATCTAGGATGTGTTTAATACTTCAAGGAACAAGGTTTCAAGTTCAAGTGTTAAATCCATGCAAGTCTGTCCAAGAATCATGTGTGAAAGTGTTGGATTTTAAAGCTTGACAGCTGGCACCTATCGAGGTTTAAAAGTTGTTGAAGCCCGTGGCTCGACAGTTAACTTGATAGATAGCTATCTATCGAGATTTAAGAAATTCAGTTTTTCAAAGCTGATTTCAATCCAATCAATGAGTATATGTTTGGGCTTTCTTTTCTCACAACCCTAAACATATATAAGGATTATTTAAAGGGCCGTCTAGGATTGCATGAGTGTGAAGTAAAGTTTTGTTCATGCAAATTATGACCAGAGACAGAATTTGCCCTAGTTCATCTTTCTTTTGAAGAAGTTGTTGTGTTTGTACACCGTAGGGTTTTGTGACCAAAGAGCTTCTTGATTTTCATCGTGTGATGAGCTGAAGACCTTTGTAGCCAACATCTTTCTCAAGTTGGTGATTAAGTCGTATACTGGGATCCATGCATCATTGGTTAGTCACGTACTGGGAGCAGTGCATTGAAAAGGAGAGATTGTTACTATAGAACAAGTCCAATTGGGTATTGGGGTAAGGGTTCAACTGTAGGTTGGTCTAATGTACTGGGATTCCTTTACTTGTAGCCACTTGTTGTGGTAATAGTGAATTCTCGAGAGTGCTGACCTTAAAATCACCCGATGGGGATTTTTCCGTGTTGGTTTTCCCCATTCAGAAACAAATCACCCGTGTCAAATTTAATTTCCACTGCATTTAGTATAATTGGTGATTTGTTTGTGCTACCACGCTGTTGCATGTTAATTTATCACAAGGGGTCAATACATTCTTGGCCTATCAAGTGGTATCAGAGTAGACACACTCCGATTAGGGTTAATCTTTGTTGTATGATCCATTGACCCTTATTTGTCATGGATAGAGGACAGTCTCTTATTAGACCTCATTTATTTGATGGCACTAACTATGCATATTGGAAATTATGCATGAGAGCTTTCTTGCAGTCTTTAGATGAGAAAGTGTGGCAAGCTTTAGAGATAGGCTGGACTAAGCCTATGGAAGTGCCGGTCGACTGGGATGATGCTAAGATCAAGGCGGAAAACTTCAACAGTAGGGCATTGAATGTTGTGTTCAGTGCATTCATAAATGAGGAGTTTAAGAAAATATCCTCCACTGAAACTATAAAGGAAGTATAGACCATCCTCCAAACAACCTATAAGGGAACAAAGGCTGTCAAGGATTCAAAGCTTCAAAGGCTCACTATAAGCTTTGAAGAGATTAAGATGGAGGAGGATGAGTTGTTCGATGAGTTCTATGCCAAGCTCACATAGTGAACTCAGCCTTTAATCTTGGGGAAACCATTCCTGAACCCAAGATTGTGAGAAAGGTGCTTCGATCTCTACCTGAGAGATTCTATGCCAAGATCACTACGATTGAGGAATCAAAGGATATTGACAAAATTCCTTTGACATAGTAGGTTGGTAATTTGCAAACCTATGAGTTGAGTTTGACAAGGATCGGGAAATCAAGCAAGAGCAAGAGCATGGCATTGAAGGCCAAGAGCAATGATACTATCGAGTCTTCAGAAAATGAAGATTCTAAGATGAAGTCCTACATTACAAGGCAATTCAAGACGTTCATGAAGAATGTCAATGGGAAGGGCTTCGACAAGGATCGGAGGCAATCTAATTCCTCACAGTTCAAGTGCCAAGACAAAGGGAAGAAGGATGTTAGGGACGGAGGTCCATACACTGTTCCCTCAGGACTAAAGTGCTTCAGGTGTCAAGGCTTTGGACATACGAAACAAGAGTGCCTTACATATCTCAAAAGCATTGGGAAGAGCAAAGCACTTGCTACTACATTGAGTGACACCGAACTTAAGGATGATTTAGAAAATGAGGATGATTGAATTCTAAATGCCTTCACTGCCACTGTCAATACTACTAAGGGGATTGTTGAAGATGTGGATGAAGAAGGGGACTTGGTGGATTCTATGTTCGAGAAAATGGATGATCAATATGTTATCCATACAGGCTATGAGAAATTGTACAAGGTTTCTAAGAAACATGAGAAACTTTATAGGCTGGCCACCAAGAAGCTCAGTGATGTGGAATTTAATTGTGAAGAACTGTCCACAAAGTTTGATGAAGCAAATCAGACTATTGGAGCACTGTGGTTTGAGAATAAATTCTTGGTTGAGAAGACCAAGAAACTTGAAGCAGAGCTATTTCAAGTCAGAGCTCAATTAGAGAGGACTTCAAGTGCAAAACTTGATGAGATGCTCAATATTCAGAAATCTGCTTCTGATCGAATTGGTTTAGGGTATGATTTTTCTTCTTCTAGTATTGCTTCTGCTAGTACTACTGTTTTTGTTCCTCCTAGTAAAAATGTTGAAACTGGGAATACTAATGTCAAAACTGCTTTAGTTAGTGAGAACATAGACAAAGGTAAATCTACCTTAGGAGCACCCCCTAAGTAGGATAAGAAAGAAGTTAAAAACCTTAGGGCTAAGAAGGGAAACTCTCAAAAGCCTAAACAGAAGAAGCAGCGTCTCTATCATCACTATGAAAGGACTGGTCATACTTGACCTAATTGCTATAAGTGGTTAGCCACTCAACAAAGTAATGGCATGATCGCATCAGGGAACCAAAATCAGTTTCCATCCTCTTTTGCTCCCCTTAGAGATCTTCTCAAAAGCCCTCATGTTCCTTTCGAACTTGAACAGTTTTAATTCTTCCCCCTCTCTTCCCCCTCACAGCTGGATCATGGGTTTGCTAAACGGAAAGGTTCTTCCAAGGTTTGGAAGGAAAAATGGCTCCAAGTGATTCTATCACTTACTCTCTCTCTCCCTTTCGTGTTTTTGTTTTTGCATTACTTGTGTTTTGCTTTCATGTCTTGACTCAGTCTAGTTTTATGCTTTGCTTTGTTTAACATATTTTGGTTGTTTTCAGTTTTGTTTATTTTGTTTTTCATAAAAATAATTTTTTTTTTGAAAAATTAGAAAAATATAAAAATAGTGTGTGTTTTGTATACATTGGTACGTGTGTACCTTGGATGGCCATTGAAACAAAATTTTCTAAATTTTGTATCTTTTGTAGCTTAGATGAGCATCTCTACACATAACTAAGCAAGTGAGCTTTGTGGCTCGTGTTTGTGATGAGTAAGGTTAAGTAACCTCTTGTACTTAACACTCGTATCACTCCTTTTGATGGGAAGGACTAGAAAATCCTAAGAGAAAGGCATAAATAACTATCTCACCACTGTTGCCTGCCAATCATGAAATGACATTTGTATGCTTCGGCATAGCAAAAGTGGAATGTCAAATGCTTAACATAATTGGGTATTTCTTTTCTATCTCATATATTCCTATGCATGGTTTTCTTAAAACAAAAATAAAAGAAAAAGGATCAAAATGCTTTATATATGATTGCATGCATGTCTTCTAGGAGATATGAGAGTTATAGGACGTACCTCAAAGGTGATAGTCCCCATCAAACAGTTATGATTGTGTGTGAGTTAAAGTGATTTTCTCATATCTCAAATCGTCATAAGATGTAGACACTTATGAAATCTTGCGATGTTTTTCACACACAACACGCAATATTCTTTGCCACTTTTGATATATGTGTAGGTACAATGTGATTTGGCCATCACAAGGAATACATGTGTTAATGTATGCTTACTAAATTGTCTTGACTTGTTTTTGAAATATAAAATTGGTTAAACTTGTTTAGTGTGCATGTGTGTGTGTGTGTTTTGGGATTTATGTGCTTAACATTTTTTGTGTTGAGAGATGTTTTTGACAACTTAAAATATTGTTTGGATATTTGGTTGAGTAGCATGCTTGATTGAATTCATATCTGTGTTTTTCTCCTCTTTGAAAAACTGTTTTTAAGCATTCATGATAGCTCTCGATAGCTAGTTTGATCCATCAAGAGACTTTTTGACCTTTCAATACCTGCTAGATAGCTATCTCAATCTATCGAAGAACTTTCTGTCTCTTCAATAGTTGCTCGATAGCTACCTCAATCCATTGAAGTTCATTGTTGAGAAAGCCTCTCATTAGATCCTCAATAGCTGATTCGATAGCTAAAACGCACCTCGATAGCTCTTGACAACTTTCGATCGATCAAGCTTTATGAGATTTCTATATATACGTGCCTTGCAATTTCTGCCTCATTTCTCTTCGATCTCTCTCGATAGACAGACTTCTCTCTCACTCCCAAACACCCAAAACTCAAGCTTTTCATCTTCCCTACTCATTCTTTGGTCTTTCCATTGCATTTTTCATAGGCATCATCTCTTTTCCAACCTTTAATCATACATTTCGTACATTCTAACCTAGATTTTGGGATTTTTTGAAAACGTTTGGGGGTTTTTTTGAAATTGATGAAGTTTTGGTGAAATTTTTGGGTTAGGTTATGTTTATATGATCCAATAATGTCATGCATTGCATCACACTTACATTATAACTATATTTTAATGCATTATAGATGTGTACTATATTTGTTGATGTGCTGTGTGCTGTTAGGTTTGGATTGGGTTGAGCCTATGATGCATTTAAATTTGCATGTCACATGTTCATGCATTCTCATGCATACGTACCTTCAATTCTATATATTTTGATATAGTTGTTGTTTGGTACTTTTCTGATTGTCTCCCTCTCTTTCTCTCCCTTTTACATTAGTTGCATCATGGTGCCTAAGCATAAGTTTACTCCATCCCGGAACCCTCTTCGTTTTGGGGCGTCTTCTTCTTCTACTCCTTCTGACCCCACTCCCTCTCACGTCTGGTTCCGTGATGAGAAGGCCAAATCGGACTTCTTGGAGAACTTTTCACGACGCGGTATTCATTCGGAATGCCAAGTCATTCTGTCAAACTTATCTAACACTGACCTACCCACTGTCATTCACAGTAGGGGTTGGGAGTCACTTTGTGCCGTCCCAGTCACGTGCCCTTCCATGATCATACAGGAGTTCTACTCTAATATGCACAAATTTGATTATTCTACACCTCAGTTTATCATTTGCGTTCGGGGTGTGCATGTGGTAGTTACTTCAGATATTGTATCCAAGGTACTACACGTACCTAGGGTAATGCTTCCTGACTACCCTGGTTGTGATCGTCTTAAGAATGTATCTAAAGACAAGCTTGCGTCTCTATTCTATGAGACACCATCTTCTTGGGCTAAGCATCAAAACATCCACTACTCGGCCTTTGCTAAAGGTTTGAGATCCCTCAATATGGTGATGACATTTATCCTTCATCCTTTGTCTCACTATAACACCATCATAAAGCCGCATGCTCGATTTTTGTTATCCCTTTTAGAGGATATCACTATAGATTTCCCTTCTCACTTTATGCTCTCCCTTATAGATGTCTATAAGGATACGACAACCTGTGATAAGCTCATTTTCCCTTCGGCTATCACGCGACTCCTTTGCCATTTTTCCGTCTTCTATCCTGAGTCTCCCCACTTCACGTATATGTGTGCCATTGATGTAGCTACTGTTCGACAGAGTGCAACACAGTTGAGACTAAGGCTGCCCCAGACACAGATGGCAGCTCCTCTGGCTTCTACTGCTCCATCGACCTCTGCTCCTTTGTCTTTAGCAGGTGGAGTAATATTTAAGGCCATTATGGCATAGCTTGTGCACATGGATGCTCACCTTGACACTCTCAATGATGAGTTATGTTAGCTGAACACTTATGTCGGTCATATCACATGACAACAGGCTGTGATGGGTGGTTTCACAGTGGCTTCCTCTCCTTCTCCCGAGGCATCTGAGGATGAGAGTGACGATGGTTCTGGCAGTGCTGATGATGCTAAGGGTGATGATGATGGCTCGCCCAGCGATGATGAGATATCTGCTTGATGTACTTTCCCTTTGTCACCCATGACAAAAAGGGGGAGTAGTTTTGAGGTGAGAGTAGTCATACTCATAGGGGGAGGGTTAGTATAGGAGATAGGGGGAGTGTTTATATGAGGGATGTAGTGAGGATTTTTGTATCTTTTTTTTTTCTTTCTACTTTAGACACATTATCTCTTGTACATGGGATTTGTGACCATTTTAACATATATTGTACTTATATTTGATTTTTAGATATATTAATGTATGTTATTCACCTATCTTTCCATGTGTTGTTTCTTTTCTCTCTTTATACACATGTTTCTTCTTTATTGTATGCAATCTATTATTTCTGTTTCACACTAAGATGCTGTGATGAGTTTTGTTTAAAGTGTTTCAGAAATACAGGTTGTCAAATTCCACTTGCCATAAACTCTCTTCTTGCAAAGTTTTTCAAGAGTTTGTGTTAGGACAGATTTTATTGAATTCAACAAGTGAGTATGAGTTAAGTGATTTATGACTTCCCTCATATGTTCATTTGTTTGTTGAGGTTTTGTCATGGATTGTAAAAGGGGGAAATTGTTAGGACATATGTGATTCAATGTTAGGAACATATGTCACAATTTTATGTAATTGGCTAATCCTTTGACAAAATGTACTTTACTTGTAACTAGGTAGATCTAAGATGTGTTTAATACTACAAGGAACAAGATTTCAAGTTCAAGTTTTAAAGCCATGCAAGTCGGTCCAAGGATCAAGTGTGAAAGTGCTGGTTTTAAAGCTCGACAGCTAGCTCGATAGCTAGTATCTATCGAGGGTTAAAAGCTGCTGAAGCCTGTGGCTCACAGCTAGCTCGATAGCTATCTATCGAGATTTATGAAATTCAGTTTTTCAGAGCTGATTTCAATCCAATCCATGGGTATATGTTTGAGCTTTCTTTTCTCACAATCCTAAAAATATATAAGGATTATTTTAAGGGCTGTCTAGGGTTGCACGAGTGTGAAGCAAAGTTTTGTTCATGCAAATTGGGACCAGAAACAAAATTTGCCCTAGTTCATCTTTCTCTTGAAGAAACTGCTGTGTTTGTACACCGTAGGGTTTCATGACCAAGGAGCTTCTTGATCTTCATCGTGTGATGAACTGAAGAACTTTACAGCCAACATCTTTCTCAAATTGGTGATTAAGTCACGTACTGGGATCCGTGCATAATTGGTTAGTCACATACTGGGAGCCGTGCATTGAAAAAAAGAAATTGTCAATACAGAACAAGTCCAATTGGGTATTGGGGTAAGGGTTCAACTGTAGATTGGTATAAGGCATTGAGATTCCTTTACTTGTAACTGCTTGTTGTGATAATAGTGAATTCTCAGGAGTGGTGACTTTAAAATAACTCGGTGGGGTTTTTGCCGTGTTAGTTTTCCCCATTCAAAAACAAATTTCCCATGTCAAATTTAATTTCCTTTGCATTTAGTATAATTGGTGATTTGTTTGTGCTACGACACTATTGCAATGGGTCAATATATTCTTGGCCTATCAGAGTGGTTCTACTTCTAATACACCTTGTGGTCCCGGACCTGGGCTTAGAAAGCCAGGCACAGTGACATTTATCAGGTGTAAGCGTGGGTCTTTCACCTTTATCACACACTTTGGCGCCTGGAAACTAGACGAAAGAGGGTTGTAGCTGAGGATGAGGTAGACCGTTCTTAACTGATTGTCACTGTGAACAAAAACCTCGGCTTTAAGTATCTTGTCTAGGTTTTGCTGGTTGATGAGATTGAAATCTTGAATGGCAGCGTGCTTATCTGCAAAACCATTAGGAAAAAAAAATCATCAATAAAAATGGCACCTATCAAAGGAAAGTTCAATTACAAACACAAACGGAGAGAAATGGGTACAAAATATGTCAAAAGGAGAAAGGGGTGACTTTAAAATAATAAACCTAGACGTAAAAACCCCACCTGGTATCCCCTCTCTCGTCAAGTAGTGGAGGCCATCGTGCCACTCTCCTGAAATGATTAGAAAGTTTTTGTTCATGCCTTTGTTGGATTCAGGGAGGCATGAGATGAGCCTAACCTCAAGGTACCTAGTTTTTAGGTATTATCCTTGCCCTTTTAAGTGGTGAAGGTTGTAAACCCAGTTGACATCGTGATGGGTAATGTTTAAGCCCATTTTCTCTTTAAGGGCGTCTACGCTAACTAAAATCCTAAACATATTTGGGGCACATTGGGTGGGGGCTAATCTAAGAACCTTTAGGTCATCCCTAGTGACTGTACCCATAGGTATCTTCATCCCTCTCTCTATGAAGGCAATCATTAGAGTTACCACTTCTCCCTCCTGCCTCTAAGCGTGCCAGTCCCCTTCCTTACAGTATCTAACGAAGACTCCTGTTGGGATTCTATATTGAGCTTTAAAGCTCTCTATACTCTCTACGGAGTCTACCAAGTAAGCAAATCTACCCACATATGAAAGAGGCTTGAAGGTACTAAGATGGTAAAGGGAAATTAGGAGGGCTAAGGAGAAAAGGGCTCTGTGTAAAGAAAAGTAGAAAAGAAAGTAAATGAAAATGTTTAAATGACTTACACAAGGGAAGAAACTCTCCTCGGACTGGCACTTGATATTTATGAGTGCAAAAGTGAAGTGAATGAAGTGTTTAAGCAGTATTTGTATCAGAGAGAGACAAGCGGGAGAATTCCCACCCAAGTTCCAATAAAATCCCCAGCCGTTGGATCCGCATCGCACCATAGCACGTGGGGAACATGGAGTCGTAGAAATTTAATGAAGGAACGTCTCGGATGTCGAAACGTCAAAAGCGTGCATTGGGTAGTTAAAAAGACACTTACATAGATAGGAATGATGTGAGGGAAGAGCAGAATTAGGATTAAAGTATCAAAATCCCTTTCTTTTTCGAGGAGCAAAAGAAAGAAATTTTGAGGGATTATTGTAGGGATAAAGGGCCCAAGAGTACATATTGGGCCGTAGGCCTTATCCGAGGATGCTTAGTGGTCCGAGGACAGATAAACGATTACGAAGGTGTAAGGGTTAAATCTCCACGAACAAACTACAACTAGGAAGGTTTGGGAAGGTGGGCCGAGGAGGAATGCCTCCTC
The DNA here is from genome assembly GCA_036321655.1 of Quercus alba. Lineage (NCBI taxonomy): Eukaryota > Viridiplantae > Streptophyta > Magnoliopsida > Fagales > Fagaceae > Quercus > Quercus alba. Next base: position 57,266,513 of record CM070307.1, on the reverse strand, counting down.
GATTAAGCAAAGCAGAGTTCAGAAGGTGTGGTTACCATCCAAAGCAACGTTCCGGGAGATTCTATTGATAAGAGTACACCTCATGAAAGCATAGGACAAAAGGAAGCTATGAAATATCTAAGAGAAAGCTGCTACCACCGCATTGAATGCTCTGCAGCTAACCTTCTGGTCGTATTAATGTGGAGGTGATACTTGAATAGTGACAAACAGCCTTATAGCTGCTCCCAAAGATTTCAAGAAGGCATTGATGGGATAAGGATCAAAGCCAACAACTTGACCTACATGTGGACGGTGGAAATGAAGAAGAGAGGGATATATAATAAAGAAAGAAGCCCTTTACATGAGGGTGATCGAGAAAAAGAGGGAGAAAAATACTATAGGAACAAGAACTGGACTTGTAATGAAATTCAACAGATATATATATATATATATATTAGAACGGATTGTGCCGAGGATGATTTTCTTTCGATCAAACCAGTTCATCTTTATTTTCTTGTCATCTGGACCCACTATAAGTGTTGTCTAACTCATTGGAGCCTAGTTTTGAAACCCATTCTCTACAAATTCATTGTATTGGGCTCTTTGGGCCTAAATCCTATCATCCTTTGGGCTTAGGAACCAAACTCAGACTTTAGCTAAATGTTATCCTCTCATCCTTATTTATTGATGAGATCAATGGAGCATTTTCCTGAGTTAAACTCTCCATCCATATAGGGTTTTAATCTCCATGCGCTGTCCGAGATAGGATAAATAATTTTGGCATCTAATAGCTTTAGCACTTCTTTATGCACCACTTCTTGCATTGATGGATTCAATCTTCTCTGGGGTTGGATAATCGGCTTATATTTATCCTCCATTAAAATCTTGTGTGTGCAAATTGAAGGACTAATTCCTTTGATGTTAGAGATGGTCCAGCCCAAAGCCATTATGTGTTCCCGCAAGATTCTCAGCAACTTTCCCTCCTCTACATCACTCAAAGAACTATTAATAATAATTGGAAAAGTAGAGTCTTGACCTAAGAAAGCGTATCTTAACTTTGATGGAAGCAATTTGAGCTCAAGTTTAGGTGGTTCGTCTGGTGGAGATGTTGGCTGACATGATTTTAAGTCTTCCACTTTTGGTTGCATTGAAGGAGGAAAGAGTGGTGTAGCCTCCAAATATCTTTCACACTCTTTAACCTCTTCATCTTTGAATTTAATAGGTGTAGAGTGAGTAAGACATACCTCAAGTGGTAACTTTAGAAAATCAATTGCATAAGTCCCATCGGCCATGATCATGTCTCGGTCACTTATTTGAAAACAAGAATGTGTCTCGGAAGGAAATTTCATAGGCTTAAATACATCAAAAGTGACCTCATCCTCTCCAACCCTCAAAACAAGTTTTCCTTGCTGGACATCAATTAAGGTTCTCCCGTTCGCAAGGAAAGGTCGACCCAATATCAAAGGGATCTTCTCGTCTTCATCCATATCAAGGACAATGAAGTCAGCCTGGAAGATGAACTTGTCAACTTTTACTAATACATCCTCAATGACTTCTCTTGGATATTTAATAGATCTATCCACCAATTGTAAAGAGATAGTGGTCGGCTTTACTTCTCCATGACCCAATTTCCTGATTAATACTTGCCCCTAAATCACATAAAGCTCTATCAAAATAAGATTTTCCTATAGTGCAAGGGATAGTGAAACTCCCTAGATCTTTCAGCTTAGGTGGCTGCTTTTTTTGTAAGATTGCATTACTCTCCTCTGTCAGCATTACTGTTTCATGCTCCTCCAATTTCCGCTTCTTTGATATAATATCCTTCAAAAAATTAGCATATTTAGGCATTTGTTCCAAAGCTTCAATGAGAGGAATATTAATATGCAATTTCTTAAATATACTTAGAAATTTAGAAACCTGATCATCCACATTTTTTTTTTAATCTTTGCGGAAAAGGAATTGGTGGATCATAAATTGAAGGAGAATAAGTCTCAAAAGTATCTTCCTTGGATCTTTTGGATTTTGAAGCTCTTTCATTCTCCTTAGTCTTCTCAGCTTGCTCCACTTCTTTCATCTCTGACTCGGCTTCCTTCATCTTTGACTTTTCATTACCTACAGCTTCATCTTGTTTGGCATTTGTTACTTTTGGCTCCTCATATGTTCGTCCACTTCTCAATGATATTGCCTTTACATGTTCTTTCGGATTGGTGACAGTGTTGCTTGGCAAAGTTCCTGCAGTCCTCTCTGTGAGCATGCTTGAGAGCTGACCGATCTGCACCTCAAGATTACGGATTGAAGCTAAGTTGGTTTGGATCGCCACGTCTGACTTCTGTATGTACTACATGAACATGTCATCAAGTGTCGGCTTCTTCTCTTGCTATGGAAATTGCTGAGGTAGTTTAGCCAGCCCTTAGTTATTGCTCCATGAAAAGTTGGGGTGATTCCTCCATCCAGGATTGTACGTGTTCGAGTATGGATTATTTTGACGTTGAAAATTTGACACGTAATTTGCTTGTCCATAACTCGATTGGGCAAAAGGATTTCCCACTTGGCAGTCGATACTCGAATAATTTCCTTCACAATGATCACAAACAACATTAGTTTGAATAGCATTAACATTCATTTTACCTAGTTGTTGAGACAAAGTTGCCATTTGTGCTACCAATAAGGTAATAGAATCAAGTTCTAAAACTCCAGCTGTCTTTCTTGGCATTGCTCTTTCTGTAGGCCATTGATAGTTGTGGGATGCCAATTCTTCCAGAAGTTCATAGGCTGCCTCATAAGTTTTACTCATTAAAGCTCCACCAGCTGCTGCATCAACCATAGATCTGTTTGTAGCTCCTAGACCATTGCAGAATGTTTGCACTTGAAGCCATGCTGGAAGGTCATGATGAGGACACCTTCGCAATAATTCTTTGTACCTCTCCCATGCTTCATATAATGATTCACCCTCAAATTGGATGAACGTGGTGATATCATTCCTTAGCTTTGCTGTCTTTGCGGGAGGGAAATATTTTGCTAAAAATTTTTGTGCCAACTCCTCCCATGTAGTAATGATGCTAGGTGGCAAAGAATTCAACCAAACTTTTGCTTTATCCCTAAGTGAGAAGGGAAAAAGTCTTAGTCGAATCGCATCATCTGTCACTCCGTTATGTTTAAAAGTATCACAAATTTCCAAAAAATTTGCAATATGGACATTAGGATCCTCTTGTGACAACCCCCCGAACTGGACAGTTTGCTGTATCATCTGAATGATGGCCGACTTGATCTCAAAATTATTGGCTTGTATGGCTGGCCTCCTTATGCTCGATGTAGCTCCATTTACCGAGGGCATAGCATAATCTCTTAACGCCGTTTGCTCTTGATCGGCCATATTAGATAAAGATGTGTTGGCCTCTTTCTTCTTTTCTTTCTTGAGCTGACATAGGGTTCTTTCAATTTCAGGATCAAAGAGTGTTTTCTCTAATTTAAATCGGGGCATGCACTTCTAATTCCTGAAAAGAAAGAAAACAAACTCAGATGCACCTAATTATATTTTTTTTTATTAAATAAAATAAAATCCAAAGTAGTAAATATCTAGTTAGTATCAATATCAATAACAAATAGTTTTCCCTGGCAATGGCGCCAAAAACTTGTTCGCGAAAAATAATCTGCAAGTGCACAGAATCATAACAAGTAGTAAAGTGTTTTTAGAAAACGAATGTCGAACCCACAGGGATTAACTATGTTATTGAATACCGAAATTCACTAAATTAATTACTATTTGGAAAATCGAAAAAAAATGGAATGTTCTACTATCTGAATTAAATTAAACTATTTAATAAAAATAAATCTATGAATAAAAAGAATTAACAAAGCATAAAAATCTAACAGTGTAAAAATATAATAAGAATGGATCTAGAGCAGTTGATTTCACCTAACAAATCCCACACAATTTATTCTTCCTAATTATTAAATTCTAATAATCTCCCGTTGATATTTAAAAATTCCTTAAGTATTCAATATTTTCTCTTGAATAATATCAAAAATATCTTCAAATAACAATTCCATATCTCTATGTGAATTTAATTAATTGGAGACTCATTACGTACTTTGAATTTTCTGAAAAATCACACTAATCGCGGTAAAGCATCACTACTTTCGCTCAACTAATGGTGTTTAATTCTAGAACTAAAATAACAAATCACCTTTCAGTCTCATTGTCATTCAATTGATCAATCAATAATTTGTAAAAAGAAATATTAAGCATTAAGAATAAGAATTAAACACTCAATCATGGAAATATTAAAAATAAAATAACTCAGAATATAAATTGTGTGTTCATTGCTAGACTACATCAACGCTCTAGAAAATAAAATTTAGTTCATAATAAAATTGAAAAGAAAACAAATAAAACTTATGTCTTTCATCTGAATTGGTTGATCAACAAGAAGCTTTCGCCTTTGTCCTCAGATCCTCCTCTTCAGAAAGACTCCCCAAAAAAAATACTTCAATGCAGCACCCCCTTTTCCTCTCAGGTTTTCTCCCTCTCTTTTTTCCCTAAAGAGCCTTTAAATAGGTCAAGGAATCCTATTCCCATTTGGAGAAAATCCCAGATTTTTAGGCTTCAGTTAACTGACTATTTTGGCCCATTTAACTTCATAATTTGGGCTTTTGGTAAACTACAAAGTTGTAGCCCTTTAAGTTAACTTTCCAGCCTAACTTGAATCATCTCGATTGGACATCTGAGTCCAAAGTTATACTGAAAATACTAACTTATGTGCAGGCTGGAATCTTAATCCGAATTGGACTTGGATTTGGTGCAAATTTCCTTTGATTCCTTGCTCCAATTGGACTTGGATTTAATTGGGTTGGTCTTCTCTTGAATTCATGCCTGGCTGGATGTAAGTTGACTTGATTCAATTGGCCTAGCCACACTTTGCATGTAAAGCCCTTGTAGATTAATCTAAAATCTTCTCATTCCTTCAAAGCACAAATGAATAGATAAATATAAATAAAAATCAAATCAAATCAAAAGAAATAAAGGAAAACTAGAAATTTTAATAAATAAGAGGATAATAAAAATCATGTAAAAATTACACTTATCAAACATCCTGTCATACTTCCTGATCTATTTATAATTCATCACTTATTGTTATTGTTTTTTGCTTTAGGAATGTCAACAATGAAAGAAAACAAGGAGAAAGAAGTTGTAGGTGAAGAGAATCGTCCTGAGACTCAGTCTCAAGCTCATCCTTTGGCTGGGGACAAAAAAAAAATCTTTGTCTAAAAATTTGGATTTGGGAAATCTCCCCAACTGACGAGGCAGAAAGGCCAAGCATGGGTCGTCCCAAACAGTCAAGCCCAAACTTCCCTCATCTTAACCGCCCATCAAAATATATGATGTGGACTCGTCCACTCCAATTGAGACCACTCCATCCAAGTCTTTTCCACCCAAGATGACTGTGCCTATCACATCCCAACCTTCTCAATGGCTCCCTTCAAATATTATTGAAAATGAAGACCTGGCTAGGGAGCGTTTTCAGAAAACTATTTTAGACAAGGACATAAATACTTGCTATGACATGTCCTTAAAGGATTTTGAACATTCTGGTGTTCATGATCTTTTTAAGGTAAGTAATCACATTTTTCCCTCGTCTTTGCTAAAAGATATAATTATATATATATATTTTCATCTATCTTTCATTTTCATTCATCCATCTTTCATCTCTCTTTTTTTTTTTAGGCTATGTCAAAATTTATTGCAGCGTCCAGGCAGACCACAGGATTGGACAAGACAAGGATTCAGGAGGTGAAAGAAGAATCTAAGAAGTGGGCTAGGGTAGCTGCCAAGGATAAGGAGAAGACAACAGAGTTACAAAACTTAATTAAGGAGTTAAAAACTGATGTAGTGGAAAAAGATACTTGTCTTGATCATCTACGGAAAAAGAACAACGAGCTGAGTACTCTTCTTTCCAAGGCTAAAGAAGATGCAGTGACTGAGTTCAAGGTGTCCAAGCAATACACCGATCATCTGGACGCCAATTATGCAGCAGGGTTTGAGGATTTTAGAATGGATGCTATGGAAAACTTCCATGAAGTGGACTTTAGCTCCATTAAACTCAACCTGGCTGCTGCTACGAGTTCTCTCCTTCGAACTAGCTCTGAGGATGTCAACGTGGAAGACGACGCAACTACCCAGCCACTTTAGGACGACCCCAATTCTAATGCCCCTTCTTCATAAGACGAGACCTTTGTATTTAGATTACACTTAGTATTTTTTTCTTTTGTTCCTTTGTTTTGGACCTTTTTATTATAACCCAAGTACATTTTATCTCGTCCATGCTTTTAGGACGGGCTTCTAAACAATTGCCTTTTGGGCTTTTTATTTTAGCAGGTTATTTTTTTATTTTTTTATTTTTAAATTGGTTTCACTCTTGACTCATCCATGATAGAAGTTGTATTCATTCATCCTTCTAAATTTTGCGAGTTATTTTATAAGTATAGCTCGTCTTTTGGGGATGGCAATACCTTTTTCCTCAGCTTTATTCGTCCTTTAGACTTGGTAGCTGGTTTTACATTCCATTCATAAGCCTAACTTTTTTCTCATCCAAATAATTGGATTGTTATAGTCGGCGTCCTGCTTGACATGAAATATTCATGTATGGATTTCCTCGTCCATGGGTAGGACTGACGTATTAAAGGCTTTACTTCATCCATTATCTAGACGAATATGCCTTGTTTTTCCTTGCTTTACCTTTGGGGAAGCTTATAGATGTTACATCTCCGCATCTAGAGATTTTACTCGTCTTGGGCTTTTAGCCTTCTTGTTGATTATTTTGAATAAAAACAATATAAATATTAAAAATTCACACAACATTAAGCACAAACATTGTTCATAGGTGAGGCATGTGCTTAGAAGCTAATGCCTTTAGGGAATTAATAAATACAACTCCATAATCTCATCCATAGCTCACGACACACAACTTTAAAGACTAGTATAACTTTAGGAAATTAACACATGCACAAAGCTTATATTTAAACAGACTTCGAAACAAACTTTTAGCTGCTCGTCCTAGGTAATGCTCGTCCAAGCTGGGACTTTACTAGTAATAACTTCTCAGGTGTTCGACATGCCAAGGGTGTTCCAACTTCCTCCCGTCCAAAGTTTCCAAGTAGTAGGATCCTTGCCTTTTGCAATTGATAACTTTGTAAGGTCCTTCCCAATTAGGTCCCAATTTCCTATGAGCCGGGTTCTTGGTTGCAAAGAAACCTTTCTCAGGATGAGGTCTCCTATGTTGAATCACCTTGACTTCACCATTGCATCATACTGCCTAGCCATTAGGTTTTTGTACCTTGCCATCCTTTGTTCTGCGTCTGTCCTTACCTCGTCTATTAGATAGAGGTTTAAACAGAGTTGCTCCTCGTTATCCTTATCTTGATACATCGTCACCCTGTGGTTGGCCATGTGCACTTTTGCAGGTATGACTGCTTCGCTTCCATAGGCTAGCTTGAAAGGAGTTTCCCCTGTACGGGTTCTCACCGTCATCCTGTACACCCATAGAACACCTGGTAACTCATCTGGCCATACTCCCTTTGCCTCCTCAAGCCGAGTCTTGATGATTTTCAATAAGGATCGGTTTGCAACTTTGGCCTGACCATTTGCTTGGGAATGGGCAGGCGAGGAATAATGATTTCGAATTCTGAAGTGTTCACAAAAGTCCCTGAAAAGTGCATTGTTAAATTGTTGTCCGTTGTCAGACACTAATACTTTAGGCACCCCAAACCTGCACATAATGTTCTTCTAGACGAAACTCTTGACATTTTGTTGCGTGATATTTGCTAAGGGTTCTGCTTCTACCCATTTGGTGAAATAATCAATACCCACCACCAGAAATTTCATCTGCCTCATTCCAAGTGGGAAGCGACCCAAGATGTCTAACCCCCATTGTGCAAAAGGCCATAGGGCCATCATCAGAGTGAGATATTCTGATGGTTGTCTGGGGATGTTACTAAACCGTTGGCATTGATCGCAGATCTTGACATATGCCTTGGCATCAGCTTGCATATTGGGCTAATAGTAGCCTACGTGGACGACGTTGTGGACAAGTGATCTGGCTCCTGAATGGTTACCACATGCTCCTTCATGAACCTCCTTTAATACATAGTTAGCCTCGTCCGGAGCTAAACACCTCAGATAAGGTTGTGAAAACCCCTTTTGTATGGTACCTCGTTCATGAGGATGTATCTGGCTGATCTGACTCTGAGCTTCCTGGCTTCATCTCCTTCTGGAAGCTTTTCGTCCTTCAAGTATGATACTATTGAAGTCATCCAATTTTCTTCACCCTCTATTTATTGCACCTCTGGAAAGTCTATGCTAGGTAGGTATTGAATTTCATCAAACTCGTCCATTACTTCGCTCACTGAGGCTTCTTTTGCTAAAGTATCTGCTTCCATATTTTCTTCTCTCGGGATCTAAATGAAATCAATTTCCTTACACTTCTTTACAAGGCGTACCACCTTATTAAGGTACTTCTTCATTCGTTCTTCTTTGGCTTCACATGTCCCATTTACTTGGCCTATGACTAGTTGAGAGTCTCTCAGGACGAGTATCGATTCTGCTTCCACAAATTTAGACAACTCCAACCCTTTAAGAAGGGCTTCATACTCAACTTCATTGTTGGTTGTTTAATACTGCAGACAAACCTTGTACTTCAATTTATCTCCCTCCGAGGATAGTAAAACAACTCTTATTGCTCCTGCATGCTATGTAGATGATCCATCCACATGGACGATCCATTTCTTTCTATTTTCCACCTCGCTTAAGTCTTCATAACTCGGAGTGAACTCTACAATGAAATCTGTGAGGGGTTGAGCTTTTATTGCATGCCTTGGTTGATATCTGATGTTAAATTCACTAAGCTCAATAGCCCATTGGATCAGTCATCTTGCAGCTTCTAGCTTGTTCATTGCTTTCTTGAGCGAATGATCGGTCATGACATTGATGACATGAGCTTAGAAGTAATGCCTTAGCTTCTTGGAAGCCGTTATCAATGCAAAAGCCAGCTTTTCTATTAGTGGATATCTTTCTTCCGCTCCCCTTAGTGCTCTGCTTGTATAGTATACGGGCTTTTGCACTCTTCCTTTCTCCCTTATCAATGTTGAACTAACGGCATGTGGGGTAACTACTAAGTACAAATACAACTCCTCTCCCAGCACGGATGGACTTAGTAAAGGAGCGGTAGTGAAGTAGATTTTCAAGTCTTGAAAGGCTTTTTGGAACTCATCCATCCATTCAAATGCCTTTTTAAGTACCTTAAAAAATGGCAAACATTTATCAGTAGCTTTAGAGACAGACCTGTTGAGGGCAGCAACTCATCCGGTAAGAGACTGGACTTCTTTGATATTTCGTGGAGATTCAATGTTCAGTATCACCTGGATCTTGTCTGGATTTGCTTCAATCCCCCTATGTGAAACCATAAACCCCAGGAATTTCCCGGATGACACTCTGAAAGCACACTTGCTGGGGTTCAACCTCATGTTATACTGCCTAAGTGTGTCAAACGCTTCCTGCAAGTCGTCTAGATGCTTTCCTTCGTCCTGATTTTTCACCAGCATGTCATCTACGTAGACTTCTACATTCCGCCCAATTTGCGGACGAAACATGTTGTTAACCAACCTCTGATATATTGCCCCAGCGTTCTTCAAACTGAAGGGCATCACCTTATAACAGAATAAGCCTTGACTTGTAACAAAGGATGTCTTTTCTTGATATGCATCATCCATCCTTATCTGATTGTATCTGGAGAAAGCATCCATAAAACTAAGCAGCTTGTGACCCGCAGTGGAATCTACCAATTGGTCAATGTGTGGCAACGGGTAGCTGTCCTTGGGGCAAGCCTTGTTCAGATTGGTAAAGTCTATACACATTCTCCACTTACTATTTGCCTTCTTGACAATTACTACATTGGCCAACCAGTCTGGATAATAAACTTCTCGAATGAACTTCGCTACAATCAACTTCTGCACCTCTTCTTTAATAGCATTGTCTCTCTCAGAAGCAAACACTATTTTCTTCTGTCGTACAGGCTTAGAGGAAGGATACACATTTAGATGATGGGTAATGACACTAGGGTCTATACTCGGCATATCCTCATGACTCCAAGCAAACACATCAATACTTTTCCCTAGGAAATAGATGAGATCTTTCTTAATCTTCTCTTCTAAATCTGCTCCAACCCTGGTGCACCTCTCACGGTTTTTCTTATCTAAAGAAATATCTTCCAACACTTTAATGGGTTCAGCCACCATTCTCTTTTCTTCAATATTCATCATCTAAACTTGCTCGTCCATGGCCAACATGACTAGATAGCATTCTCTTGCTGCCAGCTGATCTCCCTGCACTTGTCCTATCCCATGCTCCGTTGGAAATTTGACTGATAGGTGGTAAGTATACGTAATTGCTTTTAAACTACTTAAATTTGGTCTTCCAATTATGGCATTGTAGAAGGATAAACAATCTACCACCAAGAAATTCACGTCCCTGGCTACCTGTTATTGGTATGTCCCCACCACGACAGGTAATGTGACAGTGCCTACAGGCTGCAACTTTATTTCACCAAATCCTACCAAGGGTGAGTTTATTGGACGAAGTTGGCCTCGTCCGAGCCTCATTTGCTGAAAGGCAGGGTAATATAAAATATCTGTTGAACTTCCATTGTCCACTAACACCCTTCTAGTTGTATAATCGGCAATAAGTAATAATGATGGCATCATTAAGGGGGTGGTGAACTATTTCAGCGTCCGCGTCCATGAATGTGACTGCTTGCTCTTCCGTGGTCATCGTCCTTGGAGATTGTCCAAAGGGTTAAACATTCTACACTACTTTTAGATATGTGTTCCTGGACTTGGACGACTGACTAGCTGAGCTTCCTCCTATAATAACTCTTACCTCTCCAAGCGAGGGGCGCGACAACTCTTCTACCTTCCCTTTCAACTTCTCATCCTTATGCTCTTGTCCAGGTAAATTTCTCAACTTTCCTTGTCCTATAAGATTTTCAATCTGCTGTTTTAGATCGTAACATTTGTCCGTGTCATGCCCATGGTCTCTATGAAAGCGACAATACTTGTTTCTATTGCGCTTATTGAGATCTCCCTTCATTTTCTTTGGCCATTTTAAGGAAGGATCGTCCTTGATTTACATAAGGACCTACTCGAGTGGTATGTTCAGTGGCATGTATTGTTGACTCCGAGCTAAAGGACCATCCTTCTCACCATCCCAGTCTTTTTTATCTTTCGTCCGTCCCTTTTTAGGACGAGGGCCTTGCTTGGAGTGGCGCATGGGGTTTGTTTCCATTCTTTCAGCTCTCTTCCTCTTCTTGGCTATGATCGCGTCTTCTGCATTCATAAAGTTCTGGGCTGAATGAACAAGTTCAGCCATGGATCGAGGCTCTTTCTCATAAAGCGTATGGATGAATAAATCATAATTAACCTCATTGTGAAAGACTGCCAATAGTAGCTCATCATCCACCTCATCCCCGTCAAGGCTTCCTTGTTGAAACAAGTAATAAAGGACCGCAGGCTTTCATTCTCCCCCTGTTCTATGGTCAACAAGCTGGACAAAAAACGCTTGTGTCTCTATCTCCTAATGAAGTTATTAACAAACAGCTTGCTCAATTCTTCGAAAGAACTTACCGAATTCGGGGGTATTTTACTAAACCACACTCGTGCCGGACCTTTGAGGGTGGTAGGGAAGGCTCTACACATAATTTTATCCGAGACCCCCTGAAGGTGCATTGTAGTCTTAAAAGTAGCAATGTGATCAAACGGGTCATGCGCTCCATCATATGAATCCAAGGAAGGCATCTTGAATTTTGGAGGCAAGGGGTGACCATTGATGGAAGCCGTGAAAAGGGAATCTGTGCGGTGAACTAGATCCTCTACAAGATTTGTTCTTCTTATGTTCTCCCTCATCTCATCCGTAGCCTTCTTCATCTGGTCAATCCCTCTCTCCAAGTGTTGCACCCTTCTTGTTGCGGTGCCCTTTGATTGACTTTCAGGCACAGCATTTCTTCCATTTCCCTGGCTCTGGTCTTACTCTTCCCCATATGCCTCATGCCGTTACCTCCTAAGATTAATCTCCCTTGTCATTTCTTGGCTCTGGCGAGTTAACTCTGCCATAGCGGCTGCCATGGATTGCACATGTTGAACAGAGGATGGTTGCATGGTAGGCATAGATTGACTATCGTGATAAGGATGGCTAGAAGCATTCCTACTTTCTTGATGGCCTGGGCTGGTAGCCCTTGATCTAGTCCGAACCATTGTAGCCTTTTTGTCAGAGAAAGGAATTGTAGAACTCAGATAAAATCTAACAAAACTTTCCCACAGTCGACGCCAACTGATGAACATAAGGAAATCAATAAGGCTGAATGTCTCGGGCGTTGATGATCTCTGTGTTACTTGGAATATCCTAAAAAGATGAACACAAAATCAGAGGAGACTAGGGAAGACCGGCTAACAATCCTCCAATAGTAAATTTAGTATTTTCAGAATTCCAAATTGTATGGAAATGTCTAAATACCTTATCTTCCCGAAGAAGAAGCCCTTATATAGTGCTTGTCTGAGGTAGTTACTTCTCCTACCGTTGTGGAGTTCGGAAGACTCGGAGGTAACTTCCATAACCGTTAAGGAGTTACCTTATTTGGCCTCTGTTTTCCATAACCGCTTACTGGGAAAATGGTTTTGTAGCTTGACAAGAAAACAGAGGTCATCTTGAGTATGTATTCAAGGATCATGTTCAAGACGCAAGGTGCTTGTCCAACCTACTTCACGGACGGATGAGCTTATCCTTGGATGAGCATGATCTAAGCCAATCAACTCTTCCTTAGGATGAGCCATATGGACTAGTTTCAGGAGTTGGTCTATTTCATAACACCATCATATCTCATTTAAGGTTTCTACATGATCAAGGGCAATTCCAAGGACAAAGAGTTAAACATGCAAGTTGATACAAGATTGTCTAAGGAACACTTCCTTTTGTTTTGCAGGAAAAATTAAAATCCAAATCAAACATCATTGGGACTCCAAGTCCGCCTGTGAGAAGACCTCCTTGACCTACCTCTAGAGGAATCGCCTTCAGTATTTCCCTATTGACTTGCATAGAATTGAGGATCATACTGAAGGTTCTTAAGTTCAAGGTTTCTGATCCTATCCTCCAAATTTCTTCTGGCAGAATCAGCAGCTTCCATTCAACTCACCTAAAAAGTAAGCAAAATCCAGTGTTATTTATTAAGAAAAATCCAAGCAAAAGCCACTTGGAAAGCATCATTGCATACCTAGCTCACCTCATTGATCACATATCAGGAAGACTGAGTATGAGCCAACAGTTGCAAACCTCCAATCATTTGCATACTTTTCTCCACAAGATCAACATCAACCTGAAGCACAAATCTACCAAGATCAAGAGCCATTTAGTAAGCCAAGAAGAGATAAAGACAAGGAACTAAAAAAAATTCAAGAACACACTAGATTGAGCTAAGGGACATTTGGTGTGTCCTGTAGCCTATTCAAAGGCATGGAACTATATATTCCATTAGGATTCATCACTTCATATTGCCATGCCAGAAGGGTATAAGTCTCCATGAAAGAACTAGAAGAGCTACCAGCATGGTGAGGGGAAGGAATTTCTTCTTCTTCTCCCTCTCCCTCTTCCTCTCCTTCAGAAGATGGAGCTTGAAAGTCCAACATGCAAATGTTGTCACCAAGCAAAAATATGGAAAAGGAATATGCAAAATGAAAATTTGACTTCAGAAGGGAAAAGAAATACCGATATACTGACCAGGCAACCTTGCAGATGAGTTCGAATAAATTCAAAGAAGTCCCTGCTACTCCTGAAACCACAAGGCCAACACGAGCCAGAGTAATCTCTTCGTTAGTAAGAAGGTCAGCTAACCAGATAGAAGGACAGGGAAGAACTGGAATTACTGCAGGAGGGTACACATGTTGAACTTGGGGCAACACCCGATCACTAAGATACCAATACCTTCCATGCCTACACTTAAACAATACCTAACAGCTATTCAGCTCCAAAGCCATCTCACACTCTACATACTCCTCACATCCAACCCAAGGATTTAAACACATTTGAAAAATCACCAAAGAACCCAGAATGAGAAAATGACCAAACCACTAATAAGCACCAAAGATCCCACAAAAAAAAAAAAAAAAAAAAAAAAAAAAAAAAAAAGGAAAGGACTCACATCATCAGCAGTCAAATTGTCAATCAACAAATGCCAAATTTCCAAAGAACGCCTAGAGGGCATTGACAAATGATGTTTAGGCAACCAACAGAGAAATCTAGGAAAAATGTCATTAACCTCCTCCCGAATTTCAGGGCCAACTCTAAAGTATTCATACATCTAGACCTAAAAAAAGAAAATTCACAACACCATTACCGTACATAACCAAAATGATTTTCCAAAATTCACACATAACCAAAAATTTCAAACCTCACCTGCCATACAAATGGAGCACCACCCAAGCTTGAAAGGCTACGCCTAGAAAGATGAGTCATGAAATGCAAAAGGGTAGTATAAGACATACCACCCCAATCATAATTCTTGATTTGCTCAATGTTTCTCAAACTCTATAAATAATGCAGATTCACTGTACTGCCTAAATCTGGGTGTTAGGACATATGCAGAATTTGTTAGAACATATGTCATATAAAATTGACTAATCCTTTGACAAAACTCACTTTACTTGTAATTGGGTAGATCTAGGATGTGTTTAATACTTCAAGGAACAAGAGTTCAAGTCCAAGTATTGAAGCCTTGCAAATCTATCCAAGAATCAAGTGAAGAAATGCTATTCATTAAAGCTCGACAAATGTATCTATCGAGATTTAATATGTGATTTTCGACAACTTTCGACAGAAGCTGTATCTATCAAGAATTACGAAATATAGATTTCCAGATCTGTTTTTTCACGCATATCCAAGCTATTTGTGTAGGGTTTCTTTTCTCACAACTCTAGACATATATAAGGATTATTTCAAGGGTAGTCTAAGGTGATGCAACTTGATGCAAAGTAATTATTCACTCAAATTATGACCGGAGACAATTTGCCCAAGTTCATATTTTCTTGTAGAAGCTACTACGTTTGTACGCCAAGGGTTTTGTAACTAAGGAGCTTCTTGATCTTCATTGTGTGGATGAACTGAAGAACTTTGCAGCCAACATCTTTCTCAAGTTGGTGTGTTAGTCACATATTGCGATATGTGCATCGATTGGTTAGTCACGTACTAGGAGTCGTGCATTGAAAGGAGAGAGATTGTCACTATATTACAAGTCCAATTGTTTATTAGGGTAAGGGTTCAACCATAGGTTGGTATAAGATACTGGGATAACTTTACTTGTAACCGTTTGTTTTGATAATAATGGATTCTCGTGAGTGGTGACCTTAAATTCACCCGGTGGGGTTTTACCTCGGTGGTTTTTCCCATTCATAAAAAAATCACCCGTGTCAAATTTATTTTCCGCTGCAATTAGTTATTTGGTGATTTGTTTGTACTACCATACTTATTGCATGTAATCGAATCTAATTAATTTCGCTTGGCTAATTAATTTGATTAAGTTACCAAACGGGTCAATACATTCTTGGCCTATCACTAGGCACAAGAAAGTCACAATGAAAAGAAGCATGAATATGCAGGTACCCCTTGCCACAGTATCACATTTTGTAATATTCTCACATAGCCACAAAGGAACATTTTTACTTCTCATTTTGGAAGGCTCTACACCTAGAAGTTTCTTGATTTCATTTGCAGTAAGGGAGTCATTGACATGGACACTCTTACCACCCAACTTCAAGCCGGTGATGACGGAAAAGTCGTAAGGTGTCAACATTACCTCACCAATGCCCAGAAAATGGAAGGTACATGTGGTGTCCCAGAAGCACTCTGACAAGGCAAGAAGTAATTGGAGATCCTTGTATTCATTAGCCTCCTGATTTAATAAAGCTTCAAAGAAAGTACCAAAGCTTCCATCATTGATGATATTTTTGATGTCAGGAGACAATGCTTCCCATACGCTCTTCAATATTAGGAGACTATCTCGACTCTTGAGGTTCTGCAACACAAAAACTTAGCCCATCATTCCTTGC
The DNA here is from genome assembly GCA_036321655.1 of Quercus alba. NCBI lineage: Eukaryota > Viridiplantae > Streptophyta > Magnoliopsida > Fagales > Fagaceae > Quercus > Quercus alba. Next base: position 57,250,394 of record CM070307.1, on the reverse strand, counting down.
CAAAAATCACATGCTAACAAAAGAGATAAAATCACTCATTCCATGCTAAAATCCCATTCCCTGCCAACAAAGAGTCCCCACCAAAGAAATCAATGTCCCACAAAAAAAATCATTGATGCCCCACCAAAATTTTACCATAACCAAAATTTTTCACATGTCCAAACACAGCTACCAAAAATTTCCCATAAACATAGCCATCAAAAATTCCTACATGTCCAAAGTAGCCATCAAAAAATTCTTACATGTCCATGCACAACAAAAAATTCCCACATATCCATCACATACCCAACAAAATTTTCCATAGCCAAAATTTCATGCCCATAAAAGTTCTTCCATATCCACAAAAATTCTCTATACCCACAAATTTTTCCATATTCATACCCACAAAAATTTTGCCATGTTCATAAAATAAAATTTACACATGCCAACAAAATTTCCCACATACATCATGAATAAATTCATCTTAGCTTGCAACACAAATTTTTCACAATACCAATACCCCCAAAATTTATCCAACAACGTCACAAATTATCAACATTGCCAAAATTCCAAAAGCCACCAACATTGTCCAAATTACACCATGATCAAAGATATAACACTTCAAAAATGCTCCAAAGCCAACATTACAACATGAACAATCATACAATGCCCCAAATTCCAACAAGATCACGCAATAAAATGACAATGTCTCACCATCAAACTTTCAATGAAACATGAAACAATATTGTTCCAAACAAAGAAACCAAAGAAAAACTCACCTTGATGTCTATGTGAGAATATGGAGCATTGGTCTTGGGGTCTTGAAGGAGCCCCTTCTCATCATTCCATTCAAATGATGGATCATATTTCTTGCCATGAAAAGTAAGAAAAGAGGGTCCATTGGAAGAAAAAGACATTTTGATGCAAAGAAAAGATGGGTTTGAAAATTGGTTTCGCCAAAAATGGGTGTGTGGCAAAAGTGCTCATGAACACAAGGATCTAAGAAAATATTGAGGGAGATGAGTGAAGGAAGGTTGAGAAGCTTAGAAAAGTGTTTTTTATGGAGAAGAAATGGTAAGGAGAAGAAGGAAAATCATGTGGAGGAAGAAGATGAATAGTGTTAATGGTTAAAGAAAGGTGATGAAGGAGGAAGTAAAAAAGAAGAAAAGAGAGACAAGACAAATGGGGGGGCCAAAATTCGGCCCCCACACTTAAGTTTCAACTGAGTTGCTGAGTTAACTCAGTCAAACTGAGTTGACTCAGTCAACCCCCAAAAAAAAAATCTTTTTTCTTTTTCTTTTCTTTTCTTTTTGTAAAGCTGTAATTTACAACTATGTGTTTTGTTGAATTTAATTCTATACCAAATTTGATTGTAATTTTATTCAATCTTTTGTATCCTATATTTATTGTGAGATTTGATTGTAAGGGTCATGTGATAAAGTGAGAGAGTGTGAAGACTCAAGCAATTGAAGACTAAAGAGTTTTCGCAGGTATCTTGTGACTAAGCATCCTGCGAAGTGACCCATGTGATTTGCACATGCTGGAATGCGAAGATTTAGGACAGGATGGAGACAGCTGTGTCTCGTGAGTATCTCAGGGGTAAGGCCTTCCCACGAGACACCCGCGAGACATTCTGTTTTGCTAGATTGTCAACTCTGATACACACTTTCTGTGCCTACACTATTTATACCCACATTACCCACAAATGTTGAGGAGTACTTCTGAGAGAAAACCCTAGCCAAATGCCTTGAGAGTTAGAGATTGTTATGCCCACATTTCTCTACACAATTTCTTGTGGATTTTCCTCAACTCCTACCTCTCCATTTCCATACCATTGAGAGGTTGATAGCCCAAACACTTACCACACCCTTTCAGAGTGTCAAGTGATAGTTTGGTGCTACTTGGAAGCATTAGAAGAAGCCAAGGGTGGCAAATGCAACATGGTGCTTGTTGCGGGATCCGAAGAGCTAAACAAGACATGGTTTTGAGAAGTCTTGTTGGAGTAGGAGCTTGGAAGGCTTAGGTACATCCGATAGATTAGCCTTGGAGGGTCTCTTGCTAACCTATGTGTCCCAACTAATTGTCTAGTGGATCGATTATGCTTGGAGGGCGGCGGAGAGGTTTTTCGCCGAGTTCATCGGTTTCCTCTTCGATAAGACATCGACGTGTTATCTTGTGTTTGCATCTCTCTTCCATGCTCTTTTACATTCCTTTTTACTGCTGTGTTGTCTTTATTATGGATTAGAGTAGCTTGTTTGTTTATATGCTCGCATTTACACTATTCCGCACTTAAAATTAAGTTAGTGTAAAATCTATCAAGCCGTAACTTTAATTTGGGGGTCTAACCAATTTTTGCGTTTTTAACACATTCTCGAGCTTTCAATTGGTATCATAGTGGGTACACTCGTTGTGGTTTAAATACCTGAGTGTGTTCCCTGACCCTTTGTGATGGACTGGTCACAATCTCTTAATGCCCCACCATTCTTTGATGGAGGCAACTATGCTTTTGGAAGGTCCGAATGAGGGCTTTCTTGTGTACTATAGATGAGTCCGTATGGGATTCCGTTGAAAATGGGTATGTTAAACCCCTAACTGCCAAGTCCGAATGGGATAAGGTAGCTCTTGCATTAGCTAATGCAAATAGTAAGGCAATTAATGCTATATTCTGTGGTGTGTCCCCTGATGAGTTTCATAGGATATCACACATGAAGACAGCTAAGGAAGCTTAGACGATCCTTGAAACGACCTATGAGGGTACCAAGAAAGTCAAGGACACGAAGCTTCAAATGCTTACCACTAGATTTGAAGAACTTAAGATGGGAGATGATGAGGCTTTCGATTCTTTCTATGGAAAGCTCAATGAAATTGTAATTGCTAAACTCAATCTCGGAGAGAAGATTGAAGATTCTAAGGTGGTGAGAAAGATTTTGAGGTCTTTATCGGAGAGTTTTTGAGCAAAAGTCACAGCTATAGAAGAGAGTAAAGACTTGGATGAGATCAAAATCCAAGAGCTAATTGGATCTCTCCAAACATATGAGCTTAGACTGCCTTCTCATAAATCGAGTAAATCACTTGCTCTTAAAACCATCACTGAGAGAATGGATAACTCCTTCGAAGAGAATGATGTGGAGAAGGAAGTAGCATTCCTTGCAAAGAACTTCCAAAAATTTCTGAAGATGAACAACAGTGGGAAGCCTTTCAACAAAGGAAAGTTTTCATCTCCCAAGGGTGATAGGAAGGAATTTAGGAAGAAAGATGGGAAGGAGTCTCAATCTACTCAAGGAATCACTTACTTCAAGTGTAATGGACATGGACATGTCAAGAAAGAATGTCCTAATTATTTGAGAATGAAGGGCAAGGCATATGCCACAACTCTCAGTGATTTAGACTCTTCCAATTTAGATTCGGAAGAGAGCTATGATGGAGAAGGGAATTACTCTACTTTTATGACTATTGCTCATGTTGAGTCTTTGGAGGACTTAAGTTTGCTTGTAGAAGAGCTTGGGGAGCATAGTAAAGAGGAATCAATGGGAGTTATAGAAGAATCGAATGCTGAAGAAGATGAAAGCTCAGCGGGCCTTCAAGAGAACTACAATTCCCTTCTTGAGAAGTCTGGAGAATATGCAAGGGTGGCTAAGGCAGCTGTTTAAAAGATGAAGAAGACAGAGGAGAACTATAGAAGTCTTCTAGTGCATTATAAGGAGGCCAAATGTGACATAGAGACGTTGAATGGAGAAATGACCAAAGCCTACTCAAAGATAAAATTTCTTGAGCTTGAGGTGGTTTAAGCCAATGCTAAAGTAGAGCAAGTCTCCTCCAAGAAGCTTGATGAAGTCCTTTCTGATCAAAAACCTTTCTCCAACAAAACCGGATTGGGATACACTGGAAAAAGTAGTTCGGCTGTCAATATTTCCAAGGAAGTGAAGTTTGTAAAAGCCAAGGCAGAGGAGGACTATAGAAGTCTTCTAGTGCGTTATAAGGAGGCCAAATGTGAAATAGAGACGTTGAATGGAGAATTGACCGAAGCCTACTAAAAGATAAAATTTCTTGAGCTTGAGTTGGTTCAAGCCAATGCTAAAGTAAAGCGAGTCTCCTCCAAGAAACTTGATGTAGTCCTTTCTCATCAAAAACCTTTCTCTGACAAAACCGGATTGGGATACACTAGAGAAAGTAGTTCGGCTGTCAATGTTTCCAAGTAAGTGAAGTTTGTAAAAGCCAAAGAACTGATGGTAACTACCACAAGGACTGAGGAAGTGAAGGAGGAGAAGAATAAGAACGTGGCTGATCGACGAGTGTTGAATAAGTCCCCTAACCAACCAATGGTCAAGCCTAAGGTTCGAGGGAAATCACTTCCTAAGTTACAAAGAGGTCCGAGAATTAAACATTCCTACCATTACTGTGGACTTCAAGGACATACCAGACCAAATTGTCATAAGCTGAGGGCATTGAAGAATGCAAGTGATCAGAGGTCAAGAGGACCAAGAAATGACAAAAGGAATTGGGCTATTGAGCAATCAAGAGGTCGAGGTGGTGATTTCGGAGTGATGGATGTGATGAAAATGATCGATGCATTCACCACCTGTTTGGCAAGCTTCTCCAGAAGGTTTGAAGGCCACAACCCTCGTACCCAATCCTATAGGGATATCACCCTAAACGCACGTGACGTGTGGGTGAAGAAGGGTACTCATGCATGATCACCACCTATGTCCATGCATTAATACTTCCAATGTTTAGGGACATTTGTTCATGCATCTTGACATGCATAATTCTATTTGTGTCTACTGCTTCTGGTTATTAACATTTTTTTTGGTTTTGGTTTATACCAATTTTTATTGATCTTGCTTTTCCTGTTCTGTTTTTGAATGTGTTCAAAAAATTCAAAAACCCATAAAAATTGAAAAAACTAAAAAAGTTTGATCGCTCGTGTTGTGTATATCACATGTGAGTTTGGCCTAGTACCTTCATACTAATGGCGTAGTGCATTTACGAGCTTAGCTTGTTATGTATGCACATATATCTTTGAGGGAGAAATCTTTGAAAACTATGTGTGATTGTTGTAAATAGATTTTCAAGCTTGTCATGAATGATTGGTCAATAGTCTTGATGGTCTTGATACTTGCATAGACTTGTGCCTATATCTCTTCCCACTTTACTTTTATATTTTTGCTATAGAGCTCACCAAATGTAAATCTCCAAATGAAAAGAGATAATGAGTTACAAAAGCCTATCACACATACTAGTATTTGACTAGGAAAAAGGGAAAGCGACTTTTGTATTAAAATGTATGGTACTAAAAAAGCCAAAGGCTAAATCTAAAAGTTGAAATATCAAAAATTTCAAGCACCGATCTCAAAAAGAGATGTATTATCCAAAAATGAACAAATGTTATGATTTATGCAGAAGTCAAATGAAAAGCTTCTATGATTTGTATTCATTCTCTTGTGGGAGGTCATATATGCTCATTTCTATAATTGAGATAGTCCACTTGATTTCGTACCAGTTGTGTATGACTTGACTAAATTGATCATTGAAGCTTCACTCTAGTCTAAGGACTATTCCACATTTGATACTCACCCACAACACACAAGACTTCAATTCAATTAATGCTTATCTCATTTGTGTGATTGTATATGTTCAAATGTGATGTGTATGCTCAAGTACTTGTGGATCAAACCCAAAAAGATTTTTGAGTGATTTATATGTTTTTGAAAGTGATTTTATATTTTCGTGCTTTTAGTTTTTGTTCAAAATGCATTTTTGTGTTTTTTCTTCAAAAACTAGTTCAGAGGTGTTTTCGCGAGAAGCTCGCGACTTAGAGCTTCCCGCGAAATATGCTTAAGGGAAATTACAGTCACATTTTCATACAAAAAGTCTCGCTACTGCCTCCCGAGTATTTTGTAACTAAACTCTTCTCACGAAATGTTTTTAGGCACAAACTAGAAATTTTTCAAGTTCATATAGAGGCTATCGCGACTGTCTTGTGACTTATTCGCAACTAACAGCTTCTTGTGAAAGCTTTTGAGCTTCAGTGGACATTCTCGTAACTGTATCGCGACTGTCACGCTACTGCCTAACCCGCGAAAAATGCGTGTTTTCATTTTTATAATGCAGATGTGATAGGTTTTCAAAACACTCTTATTTCCCTCACTTTGACTCTCTCGAACCCCCTTCAACGCAAAACCATTTTTCACCCAAACCTCCTCATTTTCAAGCAAAAATCTCTGCAAAATCAGTTCAAGGTATGTTGTCCTAAACATTTTCTTCATGTTTTTCTGAGATTATGCAGAAATTTAAGTTAGGGTTCAAAAATTGGGGATTTTTGAAAATTGGGTTGGTGTTCTTAGTTTTTGTGAAATTTTTTTGAAATCTTTGATTGGGCTGAGTCCCATTTGATGTTTGTGTATCTATGTTGGCCCCTTGAGGCATTCTAAACTTGTATTGAGGCAGATTTCTCCATGTTCATGCATTGTTTATAGTTAGAATTCACTGTTGCATGCTAGGTGTTTGACAATATGTCCTTGTGACATTCTTGTGTTGAATTGGACTCAACTGAGTTCCAATGCTTGGTTTTTATCTTAATTGATTATGTTTGTCATGTTTTGGTCAATGTTTGTGTGTTTTACACACTATATCCATTTTGTGCCTTAATGCCATGCCATGCACACTCTAGGCACACCTCATGCATCTCGTACTGCATCCCCATGTACCACATGCTGCACACACATGCATCAGCACATGCTCAGCACAGACACACACATGCACAGTTATTCACTTTATGCATTTTGCTTTTGTTTACGTGGTTAAACACTTATAGCATGCTGTTTTGTGTCTGTTTGCGCTGTTTTGAGTTGTTTTTTCTATGTTTTTAAGTTGTTTTACTTTTGTTTTGAACTAACTTGAATCTAATCAAGTTTTGTGTTTTGTCTTTTATGTCTGTGAACTTATTTTTGTTTCTTGTTCTCTGTGATATTTGTGCAGATGTCTCCTACCAAACATTTTGTGACCAAGAAATCCACAAAACATTCTCGCACTAATTCTAACAATTTCAAGTCTGCTGAGGATGATATGAAATACAATGATTGCTACAAAAGAGCAACCATTATTATGGAGAGGGTTGTCCAGCTAGAAACCCTTAAGAAGATTGATACATGGAGAGGGTTGTCCAGCTAGAAACCCTTAAGAAGATTGATACATGGAGAGGGTTGTCCAGCTACAAGGACAAAGTTTTTGTACGATCTCTTTACTCATAAGGAGATTGATACATGTGGACACATCTTCCATCTGTTGAAGAAAAGCATTGAGAAGCAAAATTCCAGAATAGTTTTGCCTTTTCCCTCACTAATTATGGGCCTAATTGCGAAGACAAGGCTCAAACTCCCGAGTGGTCTGATAGTAGTTCAGAAGGACTATCCCATTGGTGCACACACTGTGACTAGGAGCATAACTCACATCAAGGGTTCCAAAACAGGTGTGCATACGATACCACAAGATCGTGTTGAAGGCGAGGGTGGAGATACAGGGGAGGAGATTGGCAGATTCACTTTTGCTCTAGAGACTTCAGCACAACCATCCTTTTTTGCACCAGCACGAGGACCCGACAGACTTGATCACCTCTTGGATAGAGTGGACCAGACGTTTACAGTGCTTACCTCCCATGTACAGCACATCGCGGACCAGTTTGCATACGTCCAGGGATAGATCATTGCATTGTCTTCACAAATCGACAACTTTTCCATGGCGCAAGGATCAGATTCAGAGTCTGATCAGTTCTAGCCTCTTTGGCCATTCCAGTTAAAAAGGGGGAGAAAATTTTGAGGGGGAGCCTGTACATTTGAGGGGGAGCAGAGCATAGACCATAGCCTAGGCATAGAATCTTTGGCTCATACAAGTGGTTTAGCTTTATTTATGTTTTGGTTAAAACTGTTTTAGTTTTTATAACCCTTGGATAGTTGTGTTTTCTGCTTTCATTTAAAGCTTTAGTACTTTGCTTTTAATTTCAGTTTATATTCAGTATGTTATGTTTACCTTATTGCTTTGTAGCATTTTTTTGTACTATTAAGATATTGCCAATATGTCTTGAGTACCTCACTATTGTCCCCCTAGTAGGATTTTGTATCCTAGATGCAAATACTTCGTGTATTTTATTTTGGTTGAGTGTTGGACATGCAATTGATTCTTGGGATTTGTTGGGGATATATTTTTATGTAATTTGCATATCCTTTGACAAAACGCGCTTTATTTGTATTTGGGTAAATCTAAGTAGGTTTAAGATGATCATTACAAGTGGTTAAATTGAAGACATGAAGACTACTCAAGAACTGCTCAAGAAAAGTGCAAATCTGCAGGCCTCGATACCTCCTCGACAGAATCTTGATCTGTTGAGATTCATTAAAGCTCGACAGATGTCTTGATCGATCGAGCTTATGGGTTTTCAGATTATAGCCAACAATGTTTTTCTTCTAAAAGGCTATTTGTTTATGGGTTTGTATAATCCTTATTGGACTAGGAAAACCCAAGATTTGTGTAAACCTATTTGGAATAAGAGAGTCTATTAAGCTCCTATTTAAAGGAGGTGGGAAAAAGAAAAACCTAACCCTAGAGAGCTTCATAAGGTTTTCTTTTTGAAACCCTAGCCTCCTCCTACAGAAGAAAGAGTTCTTGCTCCGTTTCTTGTACGCCTTTGGGTTCTGTAACCAAGCAAAGTCTCTTGCACCAACATTGAAGATCTTATTGGTGTTTCTATGTAAAGCTACTGCAAATCAACTACAACAATCAAAGGGTTGCCGTGGAGTTAGTCACGTACAGGGATTCATGCAAAGGAGTTAGTCACGTACTTGGGAGCCGTGCATCAAAAAGGGGAACTGTCACTACAGAACAAGTCCAATTGGGTATTGGGGTAAGGGTTCAACTGTAGGTTGGTAAGGTAGTTGGGATTCCTTTACTTGTAACTACTTGTTGTGATAATAGTGGAGTTTCGGGAGTGGTGACCTAAAAATCACCCGGTGGGGTTTTTGCCGTTAGGTTCGTAAACAAATCACCGTGTTATTTATTTTACGTTGCATTACTAGTTTATTGGTGATTTATTTCTGCTACCACGCGTTTGCATGATGAATTGATTAATTAATAATTTGGCTAATTAATTAATTAATTTCTATCACAAGGGGTCATTCAGTTTGTGGCCTATCAAGTGGTATTAGAGTAGGCACACTCTGATTAGGGTTAATCTTTTGTTGTGTGATCCATTGACCCCTGTTGTCATGGAAATTCTTGATTGTTTTGATTTACATGATCTTATGTTGAGTAATGATGATGATATTCAAGATGCCTATTGCAAGCTTTATAATTTTTATATGAAATCTCTTGAATATTTTGCAAAATTAAAAGCTAATTTTAAAAAGGTCAAGCTTGAAAAAGATGATTTGATTGCAAAATTGGATGAAGCTAGTAATTTGAATGAAAATTTTAAAAATCAAATTTCATCTCAAGTGGACAAAATTAATAGTTTGGAAGAGCAACTAGTTGAATTTAAAACTGAAGTTGAAAAATTAACTAGTGCCAAACTTGTTGTTGAGCCTAACTCAAAAGAAAAAGATTTTTATATTCCCCCATTTAAAAGGAATAATGAAGAGTTGAAGGCTAATATTGCAAGGATAGACAAAGGTAAACAATCTGATGTTAACGCTAAAGTTTCTAAACCTATGTCTAAAACTCCTCCTAGGTTGAATAAAAATTCTGAATTTGTCCCCACTTGTCATTATTGTCATATTGTTGGTCATATTAGGCCAAGTTGTCCTAAATTAAGGTCTTTGTCAACCTCTAAGGTTAGACCTCCTTCTAGGAAGCATAGTAGTTCGAAAACTACTCATGTTTGTCACCATTGTGGTGCTTCTGGTCACACTCGACCTAATTGTTTCAAGTTGTTTCCTCATAAGCGGGTGTCCAATAGGTCTCATCCTTTGTCTAAAGGCTCTGTACCTATTATTGGTGAGTTATTAAAAGCTTTGAGCTTTTTGACTCAATTTCAGGGGAATTCTAATTCCTCTATGTCCTTTAGTAGTCATACTAGGACACATGCCTTTTCATCTTCACAGCCAAAGACTCGTGTTGTGTGGGTGATAAAGGATCTTAAGACTTAATTGTCTTTTCTTTTTGTCCTTTACTTTGATTCTTTCTATCTAAAGTAGGACTCTCTTTGCTTGATTTCTTATCTGCTTTTGAAATCATGCTTTCATGCATCTGCACCCTTCTATCATGCCTTCATGCATATGCATATTTCTTTCATGCTTTCATGTTATTTGTTTAACATGTTTTTGTTTGTTTGTTTTCAGTTTTGTTTATTTTGTTTTTGATATAAAAATAAAAAGAAAAATTGAAAAATCAAAAAAATACAAAAACAGTGTGTATTTTGTGTACATTGGTACTTGTGTACCTTCGATGGCCATTGAAACAAAGTTTTCTAAACTTTGTGTCATTTATAGGTTAGATGAGCATCTCAATGCACAACTAAGCAACTGAGCTTTGTGGCTTGTATTTGTGATGCGTAAGATTAAGTTCTCTCTTATTCTTAACACTCTTTTTGACGGGAAGGACTAGAAAATTTTAAGAGAAAAGTATAAATAACCATCTCACCACTGTTGCCCGCCAATCATAATATGACACCTGTATGCTTCAGCATAGCAAAAGTGTAGTGTCAATGACATTTGTGTGCTTAGGCATAGCAAAATTGGAGTGTCAAATATCATTTGGTATTTCTTTTCTCTCTCTAATATGCCTATGCATGATATGCTTGAAAAGGAAAAATATGCAAAGAAAAATCAAAATAAAAAAGATAAAAAAAAAAAAAATGCTTTAAAAATGATTGCAAGCGTGTATTCTAGGAGATGTGGGAGTTATAGGATGTACCTCGAAGGTGATAGTCCCCATCAAGCAATTATGATAGTGTGTGAGTTAAAGTGATTTTCTCATATCTTAAATTGTCATAACATGTATGCACTTATGCAATCTTGCGATGTTTTTCACACACAACACGCAATATTCTTTGCTATTCTTGATATATATGCAGGTACAATGTGATTTGGCCATCACAAGGTTTTACATGTGTTAATGTATGCTCACTCAACTGTCTTGACTTTTTTTTGAAATATAAAATTGGTTAGACTAGTTTAGTGTGTGTGTGCTTCTTTTTGAAGATCCATGTGCTTAAAATTTTTATTGAGAGATGATTTTGAGAACTTAATATTTTGATTGGATCATTGGTTAAGTTGCATGTTGGATTGCATCCATGTCTGTGTTTTTCACATCTCGAAAAACTGGTTTTAAAAGCTTGCTTGACACCTCCTCGATACCTCCTCGATACCTTGCTGTCTGTCGAGCTTCTTCAGCTTTTTCTTATCGTAATCCTGACAGCTCCTCGACACTTGGTGGATCGATCGAGAATGCTTCTACCTCCTTGATAGCTTCTCGACACCTCTCGATCGATCGAGATCCTCTTGCATGCATTGTTTTTCACATGTTTTGCATCTTTCTTTTATCTTTGTGTCCATAGCATCTTGTTTCTCTTTTTCTTGCAGGTCTATGGCTCCTTGTTCTCCTCGTTCTCCCTATGTATGTTTTCTGTTTGTCTCCATCATGTCTTTTGGCTTTTTATGCCCTTTGACAATCATGTCAAAAAGGGGGAGAAATTTGAGAATTGAATGTCATTCCTCATGGGGAGTAATAGACTTAAGGGGAGAACTTCATGTTAAAGGGAAGAAGCTTTTGATGTAACTAACTTAGGGGGAGAGTTAGTTTGATACACATTGATATTGATATATTTTTTGTGTTGTGTATCTTTTGGTTTTGTAACCATTTACGTACATCATGTGTTGATTCTATATTTGATGATGATGTATGTGTTTCACTCTTTATCTCACATATGTTGTTTCTTTTCTCTCTTTATACACATGTTTCTTTTTTATTTAACTTGTCATTATTTTCCACATGATACCTTGATATGTTTTGTTTAGTGCCTTCCAGGAAAGACAAGTTAAAGCCAAGTCAAGATTCCGAACCTTCTTCTTGCAGGAACTTCTGTGAGAGACCGCGCCCCCGGCCCGCTTTTACGATGTGTTGGACCACACCCACGTGAATGGGTAGAGTCGTGTTATTGCCTCTCAAAATGGAGGTTCGATTAGTTATACTTTTCCCTTTAGATTAAGGGTTTTACAATGGAGTCGCCACTTATTTAATTGTTGGAAAAATAAGAAAAGCATAATTGAAAAATTCCTTATTTTATTAATGTGAAATTGAATTTTCATTGATCATAGGAAAATTACATGGCTTTGGTCCTAGATATAATCTAAGATAAAATACATGGCTATGTTTCCTAGTTATAATCTAGAAATCGAAAATTACATGGATAAGCATTTGATCTACTAACCCTTGATCTAAGCTTGGAGGCTATGTTACAAGGTGGGAAGGTGTTAGGCACCCACCTTGCCTGGTGAAACCGGTCTTCTAGACTATAGTTGCCAACATTCATATCACATCATCCAATATGTCAATCAATTTGTATGTTGAATTTAATGTGTGTGCATGTGATAAACCCTAATTCAATTTATTAAGCATGTCATTTGGATTGACAAATAAACTCTAGTGAATGTGTGTGGATAGTGATAACCAAGATTCAAGGATTTGAAAGAATTACCAAACAAACATGTTTTTCATATTTTTGATGTGGATTTAAAATTAAATTTAGTGATATGCATGAACATATGATGAACAACTAAGAATATGTGAAGAACACATAAGAACAATTAAGAACATTCAAACATATTCAAGGGAATTATCATGCTTTAATCTTAAATTCTCATTATGGCAATATAAACAAACAGTTAGGGAAGGGTATTATACCTTTATGCAAGATCCATATAATGGAGGAGGGAATTCTTGATGGAGGTTCTAAGGGTGGAGGAAAAGAAGATCTAGGAGAGGGAGAGTGAGTCCCACTCAATACCTTGAGTCTCAGGAAGACCAAGATATGACAAGACTACTCAACTTCACTAAAACTCAAGAGAAGAGAAGAGAGGGGGATTTTTTTATGTCTTCTGGAATGAAGGAGATGGGGGGTTTATATAGTAGTGATGGAGGAAGTATGAATGGAAGGCCATTTAATGAGGGTTGACAAAGAATCATGAACCTAGACCTCATTTTAGCCTTGGGGGAAATCTGGTGCATTAAATGGAAAGATTGGTGGGAGTGAGGAGCAAGCCAAAATTCGGTTTTCCCGTAGCTGCTGTAACAGTCTATAGAGCCAACTTTGAAAAATCATATCTGCCTCAATTCTGATCAGAATTGTCTCATTCTTGTACTCAAATTGAAGCCTCGGATGTCTAGTTTCTGAAAAAAATAACCTCATTCACAGATTCAAAATATTCTGAGAGATATAGATGAAATAGTGAGCAAAGGTCATTTGTTAGAAAATAGCTTTAGCACAATTAACACCAATAGGTCCCCAAATTAGCTCCCAATTAACATTAAATGGCTCCAATCACTCTTATTTCAGACTTAATTGGTTCCAAATTTACTATAATTAAAAGATAATTAAACAAATTACTCATTGAATAATTAATTTTTAACTATCTAATTAATTAGGTGTGTACAACCTTACCATAAAATGTAGTCCTAACCAATCAAATTGTGACACATCATCGATCTCAAATTGATTATACTTATAACCAATTGAAATCAATTGTTCATAATCACATATAGTCGAACTCAATTTGTGATAGTGCATCTCATTCATTAAAACTTGATTTGATGATAACTTTCAATCTAATTGTCCGATTAGGGCTCATGACCAGTCGATTTAATCGTTACAATATCAAGATCACTTTGATGAAATGAAATTAAGGATCTAATGACCAGAATCAAGATGCATATTTCAATGTGAAATTACCCTTTTACCCTCCATGTAAGGTTAAATACGGGTTGCAAAATAGGGTGTCAACAAAATGCCCCTCATTGGTAGAGCTTGAAAAGCGAATGCCAATGTATGAAAGAGACACCTAACTTTGCAATCAGTATTTAACCGTGGTGAATGTATAGTGCATGCAAATAAAAATGCAGACGGTCATGTTCTAGATCAAAATGTGGACCGAATCTCGAGGGAGATTGCCTACGTACCTCTTAGTGGGAGGATCAGGTCTAAACATAGTTCATGCATGCAGAATTTTTTTTTTTTTTGGTATGAGTACAAGATATGCTTACCTGGAGGACGACAGATTTGGGCTTTGGCTCATGCTTTCAGAGGACCAAAGGTTCTGGATCCTAGCTCATGTTTTCAGAGACCTAGGATTTTTGGATCTTGGCTCATGTTTTTAGAGGACCAAGGGTTTTTTGGGCTTTGGCCCATGTTTTCAGAGGACCAAAGGTTCTGGATCCTAGCTCATGTTTTCAGAGGCCTAGGATTTTTGGATCTTGGCTCATGCATTTAGAGGACCAAGAGTTCTTAGGCTTTGGCTCATGTTTTCAGAGGACCAAAGGTTTCGGATCCTGGCTCATGTTTTCAGAGACCTAGGATTTTTGGATCTTGGCTCATGTTTTTAGAGGACCAAGGGTTTTTTGGGCTTTGAATCATGTTTTCAGAGGGCCAAAGGTTCTGGATCCTGGCTCATGTTTTTAGAGACCTAGGATTTTTGGATCTTGGCTCATGTTTTCAGAGGACCAAGGGTTTTTTGGGCTTTGGCTCATGTTTTCAGAGGACCAAAGGTTCTGGATCCTGGCTCATGTTTTCAGAGGCCTAGGATTTTTGGATCTTGGCTCATGTTTTTAGAGGACCAAGGGTTTTTGGGCTTTGGCTCATGTTTTCAGAGGACCAAAGGTTCTGGATCCTGGCTCATGTTTTCATAGGCCTAGGATTTTTGGATCTTGGCTCATGTTTTCAGAGGACCAAGGGTTTTTTGGGCTTTAGCTCATGTTTTCAGAGGACCAAAGATTTTTAGGCTTTGGCTCATGTTTTCAGAGGACCAAAGGTTCTGGATCCTAGCTCATGTTTTCGGAGACCTAGGATTTTTGGATCTTGGCTCATGTTTTCAGAGGACCAAGGGTTTTTTGGGCTTTAGCTCATGTTTTCAGAGGACCAAAGGTTTCAGATCTTAGCTCATGTTTTCATAGACCTAGGATTTTTGGATCTTGGCTCATGTTTTTCAGAGAACCAAGGGTTTTTTTGGGCTTTGGCTCATGTTTTTAAAGGACCAAAGGTTTCGGATCTTGGCTCATGTCTTCAAAGACCTAGGATTTTTGGATCTTGGCTCATGTTTTCAAAGGACCAAGGGTTTTTTTGGGCTTTGGCTCATGTTTTTAGAGGACCAAAGGTTCCGGATCTTGGCTCATGTGTTCAGAGGCCTAGGATTTTTGGATCTTGGCTCATGTTTTCAGAGGACCAAGGGTTTTTGGGCTTTGGCTCATGTTTTCAGAGGACCAAAGGTTCTGGATCCTGGCTCATGTTTTCAGAGGCCCAAGATTTTTGGATCTTGGCTCATGTTTTTTAGAGGACCAAGGATTTATGGATCTTGGCTCATGCCGATGTGTGTGGCCTTTTACACTAGTACCTGCAAAATAAACGTTTTCAATTAGTAACATAGTTATTCATTGAAAAGAAGTTGGCATACCTGGCTAATGCCCCTAGTTTTGGACATATTCCATGCTTCAATGAATGCTGAAGGTGGACAGTTGACTTGATGTTGCACCACTGGAAAATGTGGAAGAAGATCGTAGCTTTCTATTCCTGCAGAAGAATTTAATGAAGATTTTTTTTTTTTTTTGAAAATTTTGGAATTTTGGAATTTTTTCAAGGAATTGAAAACTTTGATTTTTTTTTTCTTGAAAATTTTGTCTTTTGTCACCCTTTTTTTTTTTTGTTGCAAAATTTGGAAATTTTGAATTTTTTCAAGGAATTGAAAATTTTGATTGATGAATTTTTTTTTTTTTTTTGAAAATTTTGGAATTTTGGAATTTTTTCAAGGAATTGAAAACTTTGATTTTTTTTTTTTTTTTTGAAAAATTTGGAATTTTTGAATTTTTTCAAGGAATTGAAAATTTTGATTGATGATTTTTTTTTGAAAAATTTGGAAATCTTAAATTTTTTCAAGGAATTGAAAATTTTGATTGATGATTTTTTTTCTTTTTGAAAGCAACCTAAGAAGTACGAGCCCAATGCCCCTAGTCCCAAGGCTTTTTTTGAAAAATTCCTTTTTTTTTTTTTTTTGAAATATGAGGATTTGTTTATTATCAAAAAGTGAAGAAGATGGAGTAAAAGCGATGAAGATTTATTTATGATGATCTTTCTTTTTCTTTTTTTTGAAAAAACCTATCCTTTGAATGAGAACAACTTTGGCTGGAAGTTGATGCGGATTGTTGGATAAGTCCTTGCTTAATTCCTACAAAAAGATAATTTCAATTAGTAATGGATTTATTCATTGAAATGAATTAGAAGTATTTACCTAATGCCCTAGTTTGAGGCATATTTCATGCTTAGATTGAAGTTGAGTTCATTTGATGTTGCGACCATTGGGGAATATGAAAGAAGATCACGGTCCTTCATCATTGGTTCCTGCAAAATGGCTTTCTTTCTCTAGCTTGTTAGAAACCAGTTATCATGAAAACATTTTTGGCCATTGCCATTAGTGTAGACATGCTTGCAAAAAATGGATTGATGCCTCAAATGAAAACATGCTTTCATGTAAGAAGGACATATTCGCATACAATAAAAATAGGCCAATGCACCAAGTTTAAGCCTGCTCGATGCAAAACATATGAGTTTAGCCTAACATGCACCCAAACAATTTTGTCACATTATTTTGACTTTGTTCTCCAAGGTTGTTTGGGTGAATGGGACCGGGCCTCTGCAAGGCTTCCTACGTACCTCTGTCATGGAGGATCAGGTCAAGACGTAGTTCAAGAGAACTGGATTTTGGAAAAGAATGATTTTTTTTTTTTTTAAATGAGATTTCTCTTTCTTTCTTCTTCTTCTTCCTTTTTCTTTTATTTATTTATTTTTTAATTATGAACAAGAGGTGATCCTTTGAACAACCATTTTGGCAAATCAAAGTGTTTAAGAGTCAAACAAATCTCTTTGATTAGGAAGGATCAAGATCATTAAACTCATGTAATCAAATTTGCTTCTTCCTTTTGAACATCGTCAGATTAAGTCTCCAAAGGCAATCAAGAAATGAAATGTGATAATATTTATGAATCATATTGTTGGGTGCAAACAAGGAGAGTGCTCCAAGTTTGCAAGTTCTTTTGAGTCATTTTGAGGATTTGAGAATTTGAGAAATTTTTTCTCGGATATGTCATCCTATGGGGTTTGACAATTTTAAGCATTTTTCCTTTTTAATTCAAGAGAAAATATTATTAGAGTTTAAAGATGCGCCTACAATTAGTAAGACTTCAAGGAGGTCTTTACTCATGGGTTGTAATGTAGGCCGGGTTGGGGTTATGAAATGAAAGATATAAAGGCTCAAAATTCCCTATGATGTTTCCCCTAAGTATGCATTACTCAAAAATCAAGTATCGGAGGAATTTTCCCATTTCTTTTTTGTCATCTTCTCACTAGTCTTCATTGGTCACTTGTATCAACATTTGTTTTTATGCTCATTCATCTTGAATCATACCTCTAGACTTTCATCTTGTAAAATCCTTTTCTTTTTAGATTACATCTTCAAGTTTCCAATTTGCTAGGATTTTACCTTTTTTTTTTTTTTTTTTTCTTTGGCCCTAACTTTTGCCTAGGTCGCCCTTTTGGGTTTTTAGCCTGGCAAAATTTTTTTTCTTTTCTTTCCTTTTTGGCCCTAACTTTTCCCTAGACCGCCCTTTTGGGTTTTCAGCCTAGTGGGCTTTTTTTTTCTTTTTTTTCTTTTTTTTGGTCTTTCATCTCTTGATTGAATGATCTCTTGGGGACCTTTTGCCCTCCTTGTATTTCTCAGCTTAATGTTTTTGGTCATTTTGATGCACTCTCTAGACTTCTTTCTTGCCTCAATGCATTTGCACATTTCTATGCTTGATGAATCTCTTCCTTTTTTGATGAAATCTCTTTTAGATGAATCTTGTATTCCTCTTGGTATGATGAATTTTAGGCTCTTCAAACTTGATGCACATTTTGTTTTCTCTCACATTGATGGAATTTCATTTCTCCTTCCTTGATTGAGTGAAAACTCCTTTTACTTTGATGATCTCTTATCTTTAGCTTAATAAATTCTCCACTTGTCTTTCATGTCTTCTAGGAGAGATTTATCAATTAGCTTCAAAACTACAAGGTCGACTCCTCCTCAACATGAGATTTAAGCATGCATACTTTGAATTTTCCCACCCTATATTTAGATTTTAGTGGGTTCATGCGAAAAAGAGGCTAAGTGTTTAAAGGCTCAAATGGGCTAGCAATGGATAATGATCATTCTAGGTATTAAGGTATAATCTTGTTTTACCAAAGACGGCCTCCTATCCCTAGTAATGCTTGCTTGCAGGCACAATGACTTGAGCTCTTTTAATAAATTCCTCTTAAAAGAAAAAGTATGAATGCTTTATTGGAGACACCAAAGTTTTCAAAAATTTTGAATGAATGCATGAACTTTTTGAATTTTCTCATGGATAGATTTTCTTTGATTGCCTTGTAAGACCATTTCTTCTTTTATTCAAAGTAATTTAGCAAAAGTGTTTACACGAATCAAATGAAATTAATCCTTTCTCAGTACAAGTTGATTGTTCAAGCCTTTAAACATCACAATTTAGAAAAAATTTTGTCCAAGGGATCTTTATGTATCATTTTGAAAAGAAGACTTTAAAGAATCTTGAAATCTTTGGAAGAAAAAAATGGGCCTTTTCGAAAAAGTCACTAGGAAGTCCAATGCCCCTAGTTCAAAGAATTTTTTTTAAAATAACTTAAGGGCTCAATGCCCCTAGTCCAAAGACTTTTTTCATTTGAAAATTTTTCTTTTTTTTTTGGGAAAGATTTGGAAATCCTGAATTTTTTTTTTTGAATTTTTTTTTGTTTTTTTAATATATATACACAAATAGAGCTCATTAAATGCTATATGAAATTTTTGAATTAAAAAAAATATAGAAACATGGAATAAACAAACAAAATTTAAGTTTAACCATGATATTGCAAACCAAATGTGGAGTGAGGCAAAGTTGGGCCACTAGCTTCCTCTTGGTCCATTTAGGATGCTTGAGGCTTGGTGTGCTTGAACCTTGATTATGATGAAATGGCTTGGGCTTGTACTTGGAAGGCTTGAACCTTGATTATGATCTCTTGGTATCTACTTGAAATGGCTTGGGCTTACATTTGGAAGGCATGTATCTTATGAACTTTTGGCCCTTGATGTTGATCATGCGAATACACCTTTGATGGGCTCAAGTATTGGGCTTAGAATGATTCAAGAAACAATTTTTGATTTCCATACCAAATAGAGTTCAATCACAGGCCTTTGGGCTTGAGTTCATTCATAGCATACAAGGTTCAAACAATTATGATGGGCTCAAGCATTGGACTTGGGCTCATCATGGTTCAAACAACGGCCAAACACATACATAATACAATACAATTAACATGGACCGACCTAAAGGTAGGTTCTATGGGTCATTACAACATGGGTAGAAGGTAGGTTTAAGGTCCCCACAAGCTAGGACGTCGTACCTCACAACTTGTGATGCCAGGAGCGCCGCATTGGTCCGAACGGTACAGTTTGTCCCTATGAACCACCATGGCATAACCATGATGATCCTTGTCGTGGTGGGTGGTAAGTTCACTGCTGGGTATGTGAGTCTCAGGAAGACCACAATCTACAGCTAATACTACCGGGCTTCCGGGCTAGCACACAAATAAAATAAATTTCATTCAAGCAAATGATGCATGACATGCAAAATAATGACATATTAGACATATTATATACAAAAAATAATAAATAAACAATGACATGGTTGGCCACCATAACCGAATTGAAGCTTAGCTCTCAATATCCCCAGCGGAGTTGCCACTATGAGAGACCGTGCCCCCGACCCGCTTTTATGATGTGTTGGGCCAAACCCACGTGAATGGGTGGAGCTGTGTTATTGCCTCTCAAAATGGAGGTTCGACTAGTTATACTTTTCCCTTTAGATTAAGGGTTTTACAATGGAGTCGCAACTTATTTAATTGTTGGAAAAATAAGAAGACCATAATTGAAAAATTCCTCATTTTATTATTTTGAAATTGAATTTACATTGATCATAGGAAAATTACATGGCTTTGGTCCTAGATACAATCTAAGATAAAGTACATGGCTATATTTCCTAGTTACAATCTAGAAATCGAAAATTACATGGATAAGCATTTGATCTACTAACCCTTGATCTAAGCTCGGAGGCTATGTTACAAGGTGGGAAGGTGTTAGGCACCCACCTTGCCCGATGAAACTGGTCTTCTAGACTAAGGTGGCCAACATTCATATCACATCATCCAATATGTCAATCAATTTGTATGTTGAATTTAATGTGTGTGCATGTGATAAACTCTAATTCAATTTATTGAGCATGCCATTTGGATTGAAAAATAAACTCTAGTGAATGTGTGTGGATAGTGATAACCTAGATTCAAGGATTTGAAAGAATTACTAAACAAACATGTTTTTCATACTTTTGATGTGGATTTAAGATTAAATTTAGTGATATGCATGAACATGTGATGAACAACTAAGAACATGTGAAGAACACATAAGAACAATTAAGAACATTCAAACATATTCAAGGGAATTATCATGCTTTAATCTTAAATTCTCATCATGGCAATATAAACAAACAGTTAAAGAAGGGGACTATACCTTCATGCAAGATCCATATAATGGAGGAGGGAATTCTTGATGGAGGTCCTAAAGGTGGAGGAAAAGAAGAGTTAGGAGAGGGAGAGTGAGTCTCACTCAATACCTTGAGTCTCAGGAAGACCAAGATATGACAAGACTACTCAACTTCACTAGAATTCAAGAGAAGAGAAGAGAGGGGGATTTTTTTGTGTCTTCTGGAATGAAGGAGATGGGGGGTTTATATAATAGTGGTGGAGGAAGTATGAATGGAAGACCATTTAATGAGAGTTGATAAAGAATCATGAACCTAGACCTCATTTTAGCCTTGGGGGAAATCTGGTGTATTAAATGGAAAGATTGGTGGGAGTGAGGAGCAAGCCAAAATTCGGTTTTCCCATAGCTGCTATAACAGCTTATAGAGCCAAATTTGAAAAATCATATCTGCCTCAATTCTAATCAGAATTGTCTCATTCTTGTGCTCAAATTGAAGCCTCGGATGTCTAGTTTCTAAGCAAAATAACCTCATTCACAGATTTAAAATATTCTAAGAGATATCGATGAAATGGTGAGCAGAGGTCATTTGTTAGAAAATAGCTTCAACATAATTAACACCAATAGGTCCCCCAATTAGCTCTCAATTAACATTAAATGGCTCCAATCACTCCCATTTCAGACTTAATTGGTTCCAAATTTACTCTAATTAAAAGATAATTGAACAAATTACTCATTGAATAATTAATGTTTAATTATCTAGTTAATTAGGTGTGTGCAACCTTACCATAAAATGTAGTCCTAGCCAATCAAATTGTGACACATCATCGATCTCAAATTGATTATACTTATAACCAATTGAAATCAATTGTTCATAATCACATATAGTCGGACTCAATTTGTGATAGTGCATCTCGGCCATTAAAACTTGATTTGATGATAACTTTCAATCTAATGGTCCGATTAGGGCTCATGACCAGTCGATTTAATCGTTACAACATGAAGATCACTTTGGTGAACTGAGATTAAGGATCTAATGACCAGAATCAAGATGCATATTTCAATGTGAAATTACCCTTTTACCCTCCATGTGAGGTTAAATACGGGTTGTAAAATAGGATGTCAACAACTTCCAAGGTTCAGATCTTTTAGATTAGGCTTATTTATTCTGTAATCTTGCGTAGAATGTATTCTAGGACATTCAATGTACTCTTGTGGTTTTGTCACGAATTGCCATAGGGGGAGTTTGTTGGGGACACATTTTTATGTAATTGGCATATCTTTTGACAAAACACACTTTATTTGTATTTGGGTAAATCTAAGTAGGTTCAAGATGATCATTACAAGTGGTTAAATTGAAGACATGAAGACTATTCAAGAACTGCTCAAGAAAAGTGCAAATCTGTAGGCCTCAATACCTTATCAACAGAATCTCGATCTGTCGAGATTCATTAAAGCTCGACAGATTTCTTGATCGATCGAGCTTACGGGTTTTCAGACTATAGCCAGCAATGTTTTTATTCTAAAAGGCTATTTGTTTATAGGTTTGTATAATCCTTATTGGATTAGGAAAACCCAAGGATTGTGTAAACCTATTTGGAATAGGAGAGCCCATTAAACTACTATTTAAAGGAGGTGGGAAGTAGAAAAACCTAACTCTAAAGAGCTTCATAAGGTTTTCTTTTTAAAACCCTAGCCTCCTCCTATAGAAGAAAGAGTTTTTGCTGCATTTCTTGTATGCCTTTGGGTTCTATAACCAAGCAAAGTCTCTTGTACCAACATTGAAGATCTTATTGGTATTCCTATGTGAAGCTGCTTCAAATCAACTACAACAATCAAAAGGTTACTATGGATTTAGTCACGTACTGGAATTCATACAAAGGAGTTAGTCACGTACTTAGGAGCCGTACATCAGAAAGGGGAACTATCACTACAGAACAAGTCCAATTGGGTATTGGGGTAAGGTTCAACTGTAGGTTGGTAAGGTACTTGGGATTCCTTTACTTGTAACTGCTTGTTGTGATAATAGTGGAGTTTCAGGAGTGGTGACTTGAAAATCACCCGATGGGGTTTTTGCCATTAGGTTTTCCCCATTCGTAAACAAATCACCATGTTATTTATTTTCCGCTGCATTACTAATTTATTGGTGATTTGTTTGTGCTACCACGCGTTTACATGATAAATTAATTAATAAATAACTTGGCTAATTAATTAATTAATTTCTATCACAAGGAGTCATTCAATTTGTGGCCTATCAGGATTGCTCTTAATTGCATTGCGTGTCTGGATGAGCATTTACTTGCTAAATGTTCATTATAGTCATTCTTTAATGACTAATCCTGTTTGATCAAGATATGCTTACATGTTCTATTGTGTTTACTAACTTGATCACATTTTACTTACTCATATACGTACCATGTATTCAACTTGCCATAAGTTTAATGAAAGTATTGTTTGTGTGCAAGCATTTTAGATTACAGGTACATACGTGCGAGTACTTCACAGCTTCTATATTAGGTGTGAGTGAGTTTTGTCACTATTCCCAAACTCATGTTTAAGTCTAGAGTCTGTTTTAGGGGTTTAGAATAGCCAAAGTAGTAGATTGTAAAGTTGTAATTTACAACTATGTGTTATGTTGGCTTTAATTTCGTGCCAAATTTGATTGTAATTTTAGTTAATCTTTTGTACCCTGTATTTATTATGGGATTTGATTGTAAGGGTTGTGTGATAGAGAGAAAGTGTGTGTGTGAAGACTCAAGCAACTGAAGACTGAAGAGTTTTCGCGAGTATCTCGCGACTAAGCATCCCGCGAAGTGACCCATGTGACTTGCACATGCTGGAATGCAAAGAGACAAGACAAGATGGAGACAGCTTTGTCTCGCAAGTATCTCGCGGGTTAGGCCTTCCCACAAGACACCCGCGAGACATTCTGTTTTGCCAGACTGTCAATTCTAATACACACTTTTTGTGCCTACACTATTTATACCCACATTACCCACAAATGTTGAGGAGTGCTTCTAAGAGAAAATCCTAGCCAAACACCTTGATAGTTAGAGTTTGTTATACCCACAATTCTTGACACAATTGCTTGTGGATTTTCCTTAACTCCTACCTCTCCATTTCCATACCATTAAGAGGTTGATAGCCCAAACACTTACCACACTCTTTTAGAGTGTTAAGTGATAGTTTGGTGCTGCAGGGAAGCATCGGAAGAAGCCAAGGATGGCAGATGCAACATGGAGCTTGTTATGGGATCCAGAGAGCTAGACAAGACACGGTTCCGAGAAGCCTTGTTAGAGTAGGAGTTTGGAGGGCTTAGGTACATCTGGAAGATTAGGCTTGGAAGGTCTCTTGCTAACCCATGTATCCCAACTGATTGTCTAGTGGATCAATTACCAAAGGGGTAAATACATTCTTGGCCTATCACTACGCACAAGAAAGTCCCAATGAAAAGAAGCATGAACATGTAGGTACCCCTTGCCATAGTATCACATTTTGTAATGTTCTCACATAGCCACAACAAAGAAACAGTTTTACTCCTCAATGAAAAGAAGTTTCTTGATTTCATTTGCTGTAAGGGAGTCATTGACATGGACTCTCTTACCACCCAACTTCAAGCCAATGATGACGGAAAAGTCGTAACGTGCCAACATTACCTCGCCAATGCCCAGAAAATGGAAGGTACATGTAGTGTCCCAGAAGCGCTCTAACATGGCAAGAAGTAATTGGAGATCCTTGTATTCATGAGCCTCCTGATTTAATAAAGCTTCAAAGAAACTACCAAAGTCTGCATCATTGATGATATTTCTGATGTTAGGAGATAATGCTTCCCATACACTCCTCAACATTTGGAGACTATCTCGACTCTTGAGGTTCTGCAACACAAAAATTTAGCCCATCATTCCTTGTCAAAAATCACATGCTAACAAAAGAGATAAAATCACTCATTGCATGCTAAAATCCCATTCCTTGCCAACAAAGAGTCCCCACCAAAGAAATCAATGTCCCACAAAAACAATTATCGATGCCCCACCAAAATTTTTCCACAACCAAAATTTTTCACATGTCCAAACACAACTACCAAGAATTTCCCATAAACATAGCCATCAAAAATTCCTACATGTCCAAAGTAGCCATCAAAAAATTCTTACATGTCCATGCACAACAAAAAATTCCCACATATCCATCACACACCCAACAAAATTTTCCATAGCCAAAATTTCATGCCCATAAAACTTCTTCCATATCCACAAAAATTCTCTATACCCATAAATTTTTCCATATTCATACCCACAAAAATTTTGCCATGTTCATAAAATAAAATTTACACATGCCAACAAAATTTCCCACATACATCATGAATAAATTCATCCTAGCTTGCAACACAAATTTTTCACAATACCAATTCCCACAAAATTCATCCAACAACATCACAAATTATCAACATTGCCAAAATTCCAAAAGCCACCAACATTGTCCAAATTACACCATGATCAAAGATATAACACTTCAAAAATGCTCCAAAGCCAACATTACAACATGAACAATCATACAATGCCCCAAATTCCAACAAGATCACACAATAAAATGACAATGTCTCACCATTAAACTTTCAATGAAACATGAAACAACATTTTTCCAAACAAAGAAACCAAAAAAACTCACCTTGATGTCCATGTGAGAATATGGAGCATGGGTCTTGGGGTCTTGAAGGAGCCCCTCCTCATCATTCCATTCAAATGATGATCATATTTCTTGCCATGAAAAGTAAGAAAAGAGGGTCCATTGGAAGAAAAAGACATTTTGATGCAAAGAAAAGATGGGTTTGAAAATGGGTTTCGCCAAAAATGGGTGTGTGGTAAAAGTGTTCATGAACACAAGGATGTAAGAAAATATTGAGGGAGATGAGTGAAGGAAGGTCGAGAAGCTTAGAAAAGTGTTTTTTATGGAGAAGAAATGGTGAGGAGAAGAAGGAAAATCAAGTGGAGGAAGAAGATGAATAATGTTAATGGTGAAAGAAAGGTGATGAAGGAGGAAGCAAAAAGGAAGAAAAGAGAGACAAGACAAATGGGGGGGCCAAAATTCGACCCCCACACTTAAGTTTCAACTGAGTTGTTGAGTCAACCCCAAAAAAAAAAAATCTTTTTTCTTTTTCTTTTCTTTTCTTTTTGTAAAGTTATAATTTACAACTATGTGTTTTGTTTGCTTTAATTCTGTGCCAAATTTGATTGTAATTTTATTTAATCTTTTGTACCCTGTATTTATCGTGGGATTTGATTGTAAGGGTTGTGTGATAATGAGAGAGAGTGTGAAGACTCAAGCATTTGAAGACTGAAAATTTTTCGCGGGTATCTCGCGACTAAGCATCCCGCGAAGTGACCCATGTGACTTGCACATGCTGGAATGCGAAGAGTTAGGAGAGGATGGAGACAGCTATGTCTCGCAAGTAAGGCCTTCCCGCTAGTCACCCACGAGATATTCTGTTTTGCTAGACTGTCAATTTTGATACACACTTTTTGTGCCTACACTATTTATACCCACATTACCCACAAATGTTGAGGAGTGCTTCTGAGAGAAAGCCCTAGCCAAACACCTTGAGAGTTAGAGATTGTTATACCCACAATTCTCTAAACAATTACTTATGGATTTTCCTCGACTCCTACCTCTCTATTTCCATACCATTGAGAGTTTGATTGCCCAAACACTTACCACACCCTTTCAGAGTGTCAAGTGATAGTTTGGTGCTGCTGGGAAGCAGTGGAAAAAGCCAAGGATGGCAGATGCAACATGGTTCTTGTTGCGGGATTTGGAGAGCTAGACATGACACGGTTCCAAGAAGCCTTGTTGGAGTAGGAGCTTGGAGGGCTTAGGTACATCGGATAGATTAGGCTTAGAGGGTCTCTTGCTAACCCATGTATCCCAACTGATTGTCTAGTGGATCGATTGCTGCTTGAAGGGTGGCGGAGAGGTTTTTCACCGAGTTCTTCGATAACAAATCGGTGTGTTATCTTGTGTTTGCATGTCTCTTCCCTACTCTTTTACATTCCTTTTTACTGCTGTGTTGTCTTGATTATGGATTAGAGTAGCTTGTTTGTTTATCCGCTCATATTTACACTATTCCGCACTTAGAATTAAGTTAGTGTAAAATCTATCGAGTCGTAACTTTAATTTGGGGGTCTAAACAGCTCTTATGTTTTTAACACATTTTCGAGCTTTCACTTTTCTTTTCTTTTCTTCTTCTAAAAAATCAAAAATCAATTCTTTAAAAAAAAAAAAAAGGAAGAGAACATAGACAAGTGAAAATCTATCTTAGGGGCACCCCCTAAGGTTAATAAGAAAAAGACTAGAAAGCTTAAGACTAATAAGGGAAATAATCAAAAGTCTAAACATAAGAAGCGGCATCTCTGTCATCATTGTGCAACTACAGGACATATTTGACCTAATTGCTACAAGTTGTTAGCCATTAAACTAAGCAACAGTATGATCTCATCAAGAAACCAGAATTAGTTTCCATCCTCTTTTGCTCCTCTTGGAGATCTTCTTAAAGCCCTCATTTTCCTTTCGAACTTGAACTGTTTCAATTCTTCCCCCTCACCACCAGATCACAGGTTCGCTCAAAGGAAAGGTTCTTCCAAGGTGTGGAAGGAAAAAGGCTCAAAGTGATTTAGTCACTTTTTCTTTCTCCCACTCTTTTTGTTTATGCATTACTTATGTGTTTTGCTTTCTTGTTTTGAGTCAGTCTAGTTTTATGCTATGCTTTGTTTAACATGTTTTTGTTTATTTGTATTCAGTTTTGTTTTTTTTTCATAAATAATAATAATAATAATAATTTGAAAAATCAAAAAAATACAAAAATAGTGTGTGTTTTGTGTACATTAGTACTTGTGTATCTTGGATGGCCATTGAAACAAAGTTTTCTAAACTTTGCATCTTTTGTAGTTTAGATAAGCATCTCAATGCACAACTAAGCAAGTGAGTTTTGTGGCTCGTGTTTGTGATGAGTACGATTAAGTAATCTCTTGTACTTAACACTCATATCACTCTTTTTAACGGGAATGACTAAAAAATCCTAAGAAAAAGGCATCTCACCACTAAAACCCGCCAATCATGAATAACATCTACATGCTCCAGCATTGCAAAATTATGATGTTTAAGCTTAACATAATTAGGTATTTCTTCTCTCTCTGTTATATGCCCATGCATGATATGTTCAAAAAGAAAAATATGCAAAGAAAAATAAAAGAAAAAAGAATCAAAATACTCTTAAATATGGTTGCAAGTGTGTTTCTAGGAGATGTGGGAGTTATAGGATGTACCTCGAAGGTGATAGTCCCTATCAAGCCGTTATGATTCTATGTAAGTTAAATTGATTTTCTTATATCTCAAATCGTCATAACATGAGTCACTTATGCAATCTTGTGATGTTTTCGCACACAACACGCAAAATTCCTTGCTACTTTTGATACTTGTGCAGGTACAATGTGATTTGGCTATCACAAGAGATACATATGTTAATGTGTGCTTACTAAACTATCTTGACTTGTTTTTGAAATATAAAATTGGTTAGACTTGTTGTGTGTGTGTGTGTGTATGTGTGTTTGGATCTTAAATGCTTTGCATTTTTCTTGTTGAGAGATGTTTTTAAGAGCTTAATATGTTGTTTGGATCTTTGGTTGAGTAGCTTGCTTGATTGCATTCATTTCTGTTTTTTTTCTTTCTTTGAAGAACCTGTTTTTTTTTTCCAAGCTTGACAGCTTCTCGACAGATCTCAACAGCTAGCTATCTATCGAGACCCTTGGACTTCTTTTCTCGACATTTTTTTATCGCATCTTCAATCCATCAAAGCTTTCTAGAATTAGTCTCGATAGCTTCTCGATAGATTCTCGATCCTTTGAAAAAGTTTCTGTCTGGCCGATAGCTTCTTGATAGCTTCTCGATCCATCGAGGTATTTTTGCCGTCAACAGATTCTCGATAGCACCTCGACAGATTTATCTGTTGAGAATTAGTGCTTGACAGATCCTCGATCCATCAAGACGCGATTTCTTTAAATAGCTTCAGCATGAATCAGATTCATTTCTTTCCTATCTCTCTTGACAAAAGCCTACCCTTTCACCTCCCAAACATTCTCTACTCTCTCTAAACCTCAATCCCTCTTGGATTTCGACCTAGTGTGATCTTTTCTTCTCTGGTATGATCTCTCTTTCCTTCATTCTTCATGCATTTCAAGCATTTAGACCTAGGTTTTGGGTTTTCTTAAAATTTTAAGGGTTTTTGAAAATCTTTGAGTATTTTTTGAATTTTTTGGGTTGGGTTTTGCTTATATGTTGTTACTGCTCATGCATTGCATTACATTTGCATTTTCACAATGTTTCATGCATTTAAATGTGTGTTTCTATGTTGGAAACTTGTGTGCTGGTAGGATTGTATTGGGCTGAGCCCATGATGTATTTTCTTTGCAGGTCACATGCTCATGCATTGTTCATGCATACGTACCTTTTCATTTCCATATTTGGTACTCTTTGTTGATGGTGCTTTTCTGTTTCTCTCTCTCTCTCTCCCACATAGTCTACACATAGCACCCAAGCGCAAAACTACTCCGTCCCAGAACCCTCTTCATTTCGGGGCATCATCTTTTGATCCTACTCCTCTTTCTATCAGGTTCCATGATGAGAAGGCCAATTAGGACTTCTCGGAGAACTTCTCCAAATGTGGCATTCATTCGGAATGCCGCGTAATTCTATTGGATTTCTCCTATACTGATCTACCAACTGTCAATCATAGGCGGGGATGGGAATCTCTATGTGAGATACCCGTGAGTTGTCCCACCATGATCATACAGGAGTTCTACTCCAATATGTACAGTTTTGATTCGTCTGTACATCGTTTTATTACTTCTGTTCGAGGTACACATATAGTAGTCACTCCGGAGCTTATCTCCGATATGCTACATGTTCCGACGGTATCGCATCCTAATTACCCTAGATGTTCATGTCTAAGGACTGTGTCCAAAGACGAACTTTTGTCTCTCTTTTATGAGACACCTTCTTCATGGGGTGATTGCCAAAACACCTCATGCTCGGGCTTTGCAAAAGGTTCGAGGTTCTTGAATATTGTGATTACATTTGTTCTCCATCCCTTATCTCACTATAATTCTATTACTGAGCCTTGTGCCCGCTTTTTGCTTTCCCTCATTGAGGACTTTACTATAGACTTTCCCTCTTATTTCATTCTCTCCCTTATAGATGTCTATAAGGATACGATGACCTATGATAAGCTTATCTTTCCTTCTGCTCTCACGAGGATCATTCGCCATGCCTCTGTCTCCTATCTTGAGTCTGCTTATTTCATTATCATGGGTGCCATCAGGGTGGTGTCTGTTTAATGGAGTGAGGCCCAGCTTCAACCAAAGCAGCCACAAACCGAGATGGCGACTCCTCCAGCCCATTCTGCTCCTTCTTCTTCTTCTACAGGTGGTGTGACACTAGAGGCCATCATGGCGCAGATTAAGTGCATGGAAGGTTGTCATGATACACTCTCTATTGAGTTATATTAGGTTAACACCCGTGTTAGTCGTATCGCATGATGACAAGCTCACATGGGTGGCTTCACCGCGTCTTCCTCTCCATCTCTATAGGCTTCAGAGGATAAGGACGATGAAGATGGCTCCGGTGATGATGATGATGATGAGGATGAGGATGCGAGCTCTTCCAGTGATGAGGAGATGACCATTTCTCAATGACTTGCCCTTTGTCATTCGTGACAAAAAGGGGAAGTAGTTTTGGGATGAGAGTAGTCATGTACTTAGGGGGAGAGTTAGTATAGGACTTTTTGTTAGGGGGAGTGCCTTATTTTTTTTTAGGGATGTAGTAAGGATCTATGTTTCTTTTCTTTTCTTTCTCTTTTAGATACATTATCTTTTTGTACATCAGTCTTGTGACCACTTAATGATAGCAAACATTGTACTTATCTTTGATATATATATATATATATATATATAAATGATGATGTTGTTATCCTTTTCACCTATCTCTCTATGTGTTGTTCCTTTTCTCTCGTTATACACATGTTTCTTATTATGTATGCAATCTTTTATCTCTGTCTTACACTAAGATACCTTGATGAGTTTTTGTTTAAAGTGTTTCAGAAAGACAGGTTGTCAAAGTCTATCATGCCATGAACTCTCTTCTTTTAACGTTTTTCATGAGTTTGTGTTAAGATTAGATTTTATTGTATTCAACAAATGATTATAAGTTAAGTGATTTATGACTTCTCTCATACTTCATTTGTTTGTTGTGGTTTTGTCAATAATTGCCAAAAAGGGAGATTGTTAGGACATATGCAGACTTTCTTAAAACATATTTCATATAGAATTGGCTGATCCTTTGACAAAATGTACTTTACTTGTAATTGAGTAAATCTAAGATGTGTTTAATACTTCAAGGAACAAGAGTTCAAGTCCAAGTATTGAAGCCATGCAAATCTATCCAAGAATCAAGTGAAGAAGTGTTGTTTATTAAAGCTCGACGAATAGCTCGATAGATGTATCTATCGAGATTTAATATGTGATTCTCGACAACTCTCGATAGAAGCTGTATCTATCGAGAATTACGAAATTAAAATTTCCAGATCTGTTTTTTTCTCGCATATCCAAGCTATTTGTGTAGGGTTTCTTTTCTCACAACCCTAGACATATATAAGGATTATTTCAAGGGCCGTCTAAGGTGATGCAACTTGATGCAAAGTGATTATTCACTCAAATTGTGATCGGAGATAATTTTCCCTAGTTCATTTTTTTTTTGTAGAAGCTACTGCATTTGTGCGCCAAGGGGTTTGTAACTAAGGAGTTTCTTGATCTTCATCGTCTGGATGAACTAAAGAACTTTACAACCAACATCTTTCTCAAGTTGGTGTGTTAGTCACGTACTGGGATCCATGCATCGATTGGTTAGTCACGTACTAAGAGCCGTGTATTGAAAGAAGAGATTGTCACTATATTACAAGTCCAATTGTTTATTGGAGTAAGGGTTCAACTGTAGGTTGGTATAAGATATTGGAATTCCTTTACTTGTAACCGCTTGTTTTGATAATAATGGATTCTTAGGAGTGGTGACCTTAAATTCACCAGGTGGGGTTTTACCTCGGTGGTTTTCCCCATTCGTAAATAAATCAACTGTGTCAAATTTATTTTCTGCTGCATTTAGTTATTTGGTGATTTGTTTGTGCTACCACGCTTATTGCATGTAATTGAATATAATTACTTTCACTTGGCTAATTAATTTGATTAAGTTACCAAAGGGGTGAATACATTCTTGGCTGATCACTGGGCACAAGAAAGTCCCAATGAAAGAAGCATGAACATGCAGGTACCCCTTGCCACAGTATCACATTTTGTAATGCTCTCACATAGCCACGACAAAGGAACATTTTTACTCCTCATTTTAGAAGGGATTACACCTAGAAGTTTCTTGATTTCATTTGCAGTAAAGGAGTCATTGACATGGATTCTCTCACCACCCAACTTCAAGCCGGTGATGACGAAAATGTGGTAAGGTGCCAACATTACCTCACCAATGCCCGAAAAAAGGAAGGTACATGCGAGGTTCTTGAAGCGCTCTGACAAGGAAAGAAGTAATTGGAGGTCCTTGTACTCATGAGCCTCCTGGTTTAATAAAGCTTCAAAGAAAGTACCAAAGCCTACATCATTGATGATATTTCTGATGTCAGGAGACAATGCTTCCCATACACTCTTCAACATTTGGAGACTATCTCGACTCTTACGGTTCTACAACACAAAAATTTAGCCCAACCTTCCTTGCCAAAAATCACATGCTAACAAAAGAGATAAAATCACTCATTCCATGTCAAAATCCCATTCCTTGCCAACAAAAAGTCCCCACCAAAGAAATCAATGTCCCACCAAAAAAATCATCGATGCCCCACCAAAATTTTTCACATGCCCAAACACAACTACCAAAAGTTCACCATAACCATAGCCATCAAAAATTCCTACATGTCCAAAGTAGCCATCAAAAAATTCTTACATGTCTGTGCACGGCAAAAAATTCACATATATCCATCACATACCCAACAAAATTTTCCATAGCCAAAATTTCATGTCCATAAAACTTCTTTCATATCCACAAAAATTCTTTATACCCAAAAATTTTTCCATATTCATACCCACAAAAATTTTTGCCATGATCATAAAATAAAATTTACACATGCTAACTAAATTTCCCACATACATCATGAATAAATTCATCAAAGCTTGCAACACAAATTTTTCACAATACCAGTATCCGCAAAATCCAAGCCAAAATTCATCCAACAACATCACAAATTATCAACATTGCCAAAATTTCATAAGCCACCAACATTGTCCAAATTAAACCATAACCAAAAATATAACAATTCAAAAATGCCCTAAAGCCAACATTACAACATGAACAGTCATACAATGCCCCAAATTCCAACAAGATCACACAATAAAATGACAATGTCTCACCTGGTTGAAAATCTGGTTTTGCATCTCATACAAAACGCACAGTGGAAGCAACAATCACGGATCTACTTCGTTCATGAGAGATAACATGTAACCTTGAATTCTAGAATAAAGAATAAAAAGCGTACCTTGATGCAGTGAAATTCAAAGCCAAGACTTTAGAAT
Source organism: Quercus alba (assembly GCA_036321655.1). Taxonomy (NCBI): domain Eukaryota; kingdom Viridiplantae; phylum Streptophyta; class Magnoliopsida; order Fagales; family Fagaceae; genus Quercus; species Quercus alba. Next base: position 57,216,940 of record CM070307.1, on the reverse strand, counting down.
ACCTTTATTCTTCATCTCAATTCCACATAATGCCCAAGAAGTGTGGTCTCTCAATCAGTTTACATGTATGTGTTCAAGGGAGAATAAGAGAGTGGCTCACATACACACCATTTTCATCTATACCCACATATGAAAAATCTATATGTTTCTCTCCTTATACATAACTGATTATCTAATTGGGCTAGCCTTTTGGGCCTGCCCAATTGGGCTTTAGTTTGTGGCTTGAGATGGGACCAAAGGGAACAAATAAGACTCTAGCTCCAATGGACCTTGGGCTTTTCTATCAACTCTTGACAAGTCCAAAGTAACCATTAATTATATTTAATATCACTATATAAATATAATTGTATTCTAAGCCTTATTAATAAATTATATCCCAAAACTCTAATGATATCATTTGACCCCTCCATGAAATATCCATAGTGAACAAAGTCATAATAATATGTCACTTTGAAAACAACAATTTTATCCTTGAGTACCCGGTTTAATCTTTTAGTTATTCACATTTATTGAAATCTAATTTCAATAAATATAAGTTTTAGTAAGTCCTTACTAAAGTGGGCGCCCTGAATAACCAATTCCCATTAAACTTATCTCAAGGGGATATTTCGTGTCTTTATAAAAGAGATTATGGATTCCATCTTGAGAATATGTGTTCCCTCAACACTATGTGTGGTTACCCAACACACTGAGGTTTTGACTGTGAATATTAGATCTCACTCCTGATATAACAAAGTAACCTATATTTCATGATCGGGTTCACTATCCTCTCAAGATTGAGAGTCTACGAAATTAGAAGTCGTGAGATTAATTATTCAGGTGATAATTGTTGATTGAATAATTAGTCTCACAGTGGTCCAGTTCAATATGTCTTAACTCTTAAGAAACATCAACACATCAACTATAAGTCTCCACTTCCATGATCAAGACAAACCATCTTAGTTAATGTGTTATAGTCTTCGCAGATGAAATGCCCAATTTCATTACCGACTACGAACTATATTTTGAGTTTACAAGGAATTTGTGATTTATATCTTCTGTGACTAAATCACATACAATGCATCTCAAGGACTATGATAATGTCCCATTAGTTCATTTATAAATAGTCTCATACAATTAAACAATTTAATTATTTATGACATGCCAATAAATTGGATTTTAGGGCATAAATCCCAACAATCTCCCACTTTCCCTCAAAGGCAATTTACCATATATCCGACACTTATTTCCCTTTAGAGTAATTGATAGTCACCCTAAGGTAAGGTTTGGAAACAAGTTTCAGCCAGATTTATTGTATAAATTATCTCTTCTACTACTATATCTCACGTACTCTATTAAGTTCTAAGACTTTAGGAACTAAATGTACTAGAACTTCAATTTGTAATGTGTTGGCAAACCATGATCAAAACTTAGAGTCTAGATTTGGGCTGCTCAAAGTGTGTTTATGTGTAAAGTTGGAATCGAGTGATTGTAGAATTTATTGGACTAAATATGCAAGGCTCGATCGATCGAAAATTAGACTCAATTCGATCGAACCTCGTGGAGATTGTTTTTTCTGCAGAATTTCCAACTCAACCCAAGCCCATATGACGTGTAGGGTTTTATGTTTAGCTTCTAGTATAAAAAGAAAAACCCTAGCCACATTTTAGAAGTTGTTAATATGCTCTGTGTGTGTGTGTATGAATCTTCTGTGAGATCTAGAGGTGTTTACCTTCATACACACTTAGGGTTATCAAGACCAAGATTGATGTCAAGAACTTGGTGATCTCTTTGATTGCTGTTTCAAAAGCTTAAAGAAAAACACAAGTAGGAGAACTTGTGGTTGTTGTGGATCAAAGAAAGAAGTGGTCCGTGGACTCGGAGCTGTCATGTGATCGTGGTAGTAAGTTTTCTACTCGAGGAAGCAATAGGATGTTGGTGGTCTAAGCCTTATTGTACAAAATTCAATTCTTTCATAGTAGATCTGTTTTACCTTGAGGATAGCTAGGTTAAATCCTCCCCAAGTTTTTTACCCGTTTTGTTTTCCTAGGTTATCATATCATGTGTTCTTTATATTTTACACTATTTACATGACATGATTTGAATGTTTTTAACCTAGATCTTATTATTGAACTTGTTAATTAACTTGGCTTAATATTAGGTTAAACAACTTGTGTTTAAGGGGTCTAAAAATGTACATACTCATATCTCTCTAATGAGATAATACTTACGCTTAATGTGTATCTTCACCACCTAGGATGAACACATATCTTGAAGTCCAACTTCATGAATCACAATCAAACTACAAGTTAGTATTTGTACAACTAGTAATCATCAAATCCTCACTTTGGTAGACAAGCATATAATCCCTAATTCTCCTAAGATATTTGAATATATACTTTACTCCCACTAAATTAAGTGATCTTAGATTCAATTGATATTTGCTTACCATGCCCACTGCAAAATAGATATTTAGCCTAGTATATAGCATAGCATAAAGACTTCCTATTGATATGGTATAAGGAACCATCTTAATATGCTCTTCCTTTTATATATCTTAGGACTATAGTCCTATATAAAGTAACTTCAAACTTAAAAGGAAAGAATCCTTTCTTGAAGTATTACATGCTATACTTGGCTAGAATCTAACCAATTTAAGCAATTTGAGATAGACCTAACATCCTAATTTCTAAATTTTAACAAAGATTAATTCTTAGGATGTGACCAATCTTTCCCAAGTATTTTATATCAAACTGGACTAGACAACAAAAAAATTCCATTGATGACAATAACTCTACATCATTCAAAATGATTAGAATGTCATCAACATACATTAAGAAATTTATTATTCTATATAGCTTTTACACATAGAAGGCCTTTTAATACTTGATCAAAATCAAACAACTTGATTGCTTAATCAAAAATGGTATTTTATGATTCAGATGCTTGCTTTAGTCCATAAATGAACTTTAAGCAACTTGCATACTTAACACTATTGGTTCTTTGCTATGAACAAGTCTAGTTACATCATATAGATGTTTTCCTCAAGATTGCTACTAAAAGAGGCTTTCTTGTTATCCATTGCCATATTTCATCCAAATGAAATATAATGAATAAGAGAATCTTGATAGAATCAAACTTGACTATTGGTGAAAAAATCTTTTCATAGTCAAACAATTTCTTTCTAAATAAATCTTTTTGCCACTACTCTTGACTTTGAAAGTTTGCACCTTCTAATCTATCAATCTCATTTCCTTGTAAACCCATTTGAAAACAATAGGCTTAATGCCATTAAGCACCTCTACATGGTCTAGACTTTAAATAGAATCCAATTCTATTCACATAACCTTGATCCAGTAATCCATACTCATATCATCTATTGCCTTTACGTAGGACCAAGGATCAAATTCATATCCTTATGGAATGATTTCAAAAGTTTATTCCAAAAGTATGAATTTATTTGGAAATTGACAATCCTCCCACTACGAAATTGTACTAGTGTAATAGTTTGATAGGCCAAAAACAAATTGATCCCTTGTGATAAACTAATTGATTAATTAGCCAAGTTTATTAATTAATCAAATTAACATGCAAGATGCATGGTAGCACAAAAAAATCACCAATAAACTAAGTATGCAGCAGAAAATAAATTGACACTGTGATTTGTTTATGAATAGGGAAAACCAACATTGCAAAAACCCCTATTGGGTGATTTTAAGGTCACCACTCCTAAGAATCCAATATTATCAAAACAAGCGGTTACAAGTAAAGGAATCCCAGTACCTTATACCAACTTACAGTAGAACCCATATCCCAATATCCAATTAGACTTGTTCTGTAGTGATAATCTCTCCTTTTAATGCACGACTCCCAGTACATGACTAACTAATTACACGGATCCCAGTACGCGACTTCAATCACCAACTAGAGAAGGTTGTTGGCTGCAAAATTCTTCAGTTCATCACATGATGAAGATCAAGAAGCTCCTTGGTTACAAAACCCTATGGTGCACAAACACAGCAGCTTCTTCACAAGAAAGATGAACTAGGGCAAATTCTGTCTCCGATCACAATTTGCATGAACAAACTTTGCTCAACACTTGTGTAACTTGTTCCACCTTTGACAGCCCTTAAAATAATCCTTTTATATGTTTAGGGTTGTGAGAAAAGAAAGCCTAAATACACAATCACAGATTGAATGAAAAACAGTGCTGAAAAACTGAACTTCATAAACCTCGATAGATACCTATCTGTCGAACTGCTGTCGAGCCACGAGCTGGAACAGCTCTACAGGTCACGATAGATGCTAGCTGTCAGGCTTTAATGACAGGCACTTTTTAGAATTGAATCTTCGATAGATTTGCATGGCTTTAACATTTCAACTTAAAACAAGGTTTCTTGAAGTATTAAACACATCCTAGATCTACCCAAATACAAGTAAAATCTGTTTTGTCAAAGGATTAGCCAATTACATAAAATAGTGACATATGTTTCTAACAAGTGAATCACATATGTCCTAACAATCTCCCCCTTTAGCAATCCGTGACAAAACCATATGAGAGAAGTCATAAATTACTCAACTCATATTCACTTGTTGAATACAATAAAATCTATCATTGTAAGAAGAGAGTCTATGGCAAGAAAGATTTTAACAACTTGTATTTCTGAAACACTTTAAACAAAACTCATCAAGACATCTTTGTGTGAAACGGAAATAATAGATTGTATTCAAGTACAAGAAACATGTACATAAAAAGAGAGAAAAGAAACAACACATATAAGGATAGGTAAAAGAAAAACATACATCAATATGTAAAGAATATAAGTACAATGTATGTCAATAATGGTCATAAGACCTATGTAGAAAATATAATGTATCTAAAATGGAGAAAAGAAAATGATACAAATAATCCTCACTACATCCCTCAGAAAGAACACTCCCCCTGTCAAAAATCTCCTATGCTAACCCCCCTAACTATGACTACTCTCATAACCAAAACTACTCCCCCTTTTTGTCACTAGTGACAAAGGGTAAGAGGGTCAAGTAGACATCTCGTCATCACTGGGTGAGCTAGCATCTCCATCCTCATCATCATCATCATCGTCGAAGTCGTCATCATCCCCAGATGTCTTAGATGCCTTGAGAGGAGGAAAGGGAGACTCCACAAAGCCACCAAGGCAAGTCTGCCATCTAGCAATACAGTCGACATGGGTGTTCACTTGATACAACTCAGTAAGGATGCGCTGAAGCTAGGCCATGATCGCATCAAGGGTCACACCTCGCACTGAAGTAGAGGGAGCGAAGGTGGATAGAGCTGAAAGAGTCGGAGTGGCTATCGATCTGGACCGTCTCGAACGAAACTACGCCTTATTGCGTTTAACGGTACCAGCATCTATAGCACCCATGACAGGAAAGGGATCAGAAGAGGGAAAATGAACCTCAAAATGGCATAAAAGCCTCGTGATAGCTGAAGGGAAGATGAGCTTATCACAGGTCGCCATATCCCCATAGACATCTATGATAGAAAGAATGAAATGAGAGGGAAAATCTATAGTGAGATGCTCTATAAAAGAAAGCAAAAATCGAGCACAAGGCTCAGTAATATAGTTATAATGAGAAAGAGGGTGTAAAACAAAAGTCATGACCATGTTCAAAAACCGAGGGCCTTTTGCAAAGCCCAACCAGTAAGTGAACTGGCGCTCACCCCAATCAGATAGACACCCACAGAAAGCAGAAATGAGCTCGTCTTTAGACACTGTCTTAAGCCGATCACAACTAGGGTAGTCAGGAAACTCAACCCTGGGTACACGGAGCAGATCTGCAACAATCTGCGGTGTGACAACTATACGCGTACCTCAAATGCTAGTAATGAAATGAGGTACTAAATAATCGAATCCATGCATGTTGGAGTAAAACTCCTAGATCAACACGGATGGATAAGTGACCGGGGCATCACACAGTGGTCCCCATCCCCTACTGTAGATGATAGTGGGTAGGTTAGTGTCGGAGAAGTCCGACAAGATGACTTGGCATTCAGAATGAATGCCTCGTCGAGAAAAGTTCTCAAAGAAGTCTGATTTGGCATTGTCATCATAGAACTGGACAGAGAAAGGAGTAGTGTCAGTAGAAAAGGATACCTTGGAATGAAGAGGGTTCTAGGACGAAGCAGATTTACGTTTGGGTGCCATAGAAGCAGACTAACATAAACGGAGAGAGGGAGAGAGAGAGAAGACAATCTAAAAAGTACCAAAACAATTCAAAATATATCAAAGAATATATTGAAAGGAAAGAACGTATGCATGGGAATGCATGAACATGTGACATGCAATAAAAAAAGCATCATAGGCTCAACCCAATCCAAACCTACCAGCACATAATCAGTTGCACACATCTAAATGCATGACAATACTGTTATAATGCTCATAAGACGCAATGCATGAAGTTTTTAAGATCAAATCTTCAAAACCCATCCCAAAAATTTCACAAAAACCTCTTTGATTTTGAAAAACCCCAAATTTTGCAGAAATCCCAAAAAACTTATGTTACAAAGCGTGAATGCATGAAAATGAGGGATTTGAAACTTACCAAGTGAAGAAAAACTTGAATAAGCTTGAAGAATACTTGAGGAAGATGTTGAAGGTGAGTGAGAGAGGTTTAGGAAGGTGAAGAGGCTAGATAGATCGAGAGAGATCGAGAGAAATGAGATTAGAAATCATGAGCGCCCCTTATATAGCCCATCAGTAAATCTCAACAGATCGAGAGGTGTCAAGGATCTGCCGAGCTTTAAAGGGTTCGACAGAAGCATCAATCGTGCATGTGTCCGAGGTAAAAGGAAGCTAGATGGGTCGAGGATCTGTCGAGGAGCTATCGAGGGGATAGAAACTTTCTCGATCGATCCACCAAACTATCGAGAGGTGTCGAGATTGCGATAAAAAGAAACTAAAGAGCTCGACTGATAAGCCAGGTATCGAAAGGTGTCGAGGATCTATCGAGGTTGCTTTAAAATAATTTTTCAAGAAGGGAAAAACACAGATATGAATGCAATCAAGCATGCAACTCAACCAAGGATCCAAACAACATTTTAAACTCTCAAAAATATTTCTCAACAAAAATGTTAAGCACATAGATCCCAAAAACACACACACACACTAAACACGTCTAACTAATTTTATATTTCAAAAACAAGTCAAGACAGTTTAGAGAGCATACATTAACACATGTAAACCTTGTGATGGCCAAATTACATTGTACCTGCACATGTATTAAGAGTAGCAAAGAATATTGCATGTTATGTGTGGAAAACATCACAAGATTGCATAAGTGTCTACATGTTATGACGATTTGAGATATGAGAAAATAACTTTAACTCACACACAATCATAACTATTTGATGAGAACTATCACCTTCAAGGTACATCTTACAACTCCCACATCTCCTAGAAAACACACTTGCAATCATATATAAAGCATGTTTATTCTTTTTGCTTTTATTTTCTTTGCATATATATTTTTTTAAAAAAATTTTAAGCAAATCATGCATGGGTATATAAGAGAGAGAAAATAAATACCCAATGATGTTAAGCGTTTGACATTGCACTTTTGCTATGCCGAAGCATATAGATGTCATTTTATGATTGACTGGCAACAATGGTGAGATGGTTATTTATGCCTTTCTCTTAGGATTTTTTAGTTCTTCCCGTCAAAAAGAGTGATACGAGTGTTAAGTACAAGAGATAACTTAATCTTACTCATCACAAACACGAGCCACAAAGCTCACTTGCTTAGTTGTGCATAGAGATGCTCATCTAAGCTACAAATGATACAAGGTTTAGAAAACTTTGTTTCAATAGTCATACAAGGTAAACAAGTACCAATGTACATATAACACATACTGTTCTTTTATTTTTCATTTTTTTTATATGAAAAAACAAAATAAACAAAATTGAAAACAACAAACAAAAAGCATAAAACTAGACTAACTCAAAACAGTAAAGCAAAACAATCAAGTAATGCAAACAAAAACAAGAAGAGGAGAGAGAAAAAGTGACATAATCACTTGAAGCCCTTTTCCTTCCACACCTTGGAAGAACCTTTCCTTTGAGTAAACCCTTGAACCGGCTATGAGGGGGAAGAATTGAAACCGTTCAAGTTCAAAAGGAACACGAGGGCTTTGAGAAGATCTCCACGAGGAGCAAAAGAGGATGGAAACTGATTTTGGTTTCCTAATACTGTCATGTCGTCGCTTTGTTGAGTGGCCAGCCACTTATAGCAATTAGGTTGAGTATAACCAATTGCTCTACAGTGATGACAGAGATGTTGCTTCTTTTGTTTAGGTTTTTGAGAGTTAGCCTTATTAGCCCTAGGGTTTTTAACTTCTTTCTTATCAAGCTTAAGGGGTGCTCCTAAGATAGATTTACCCTTGTCTAAGTTCTCACTAGCTAATTCAGTTTTAACATCCTTGTTCTTAATTTTAACATTATCAGCAAGAGGAACAAAAACAGTAGTACTAGCAGAAGAGAAATCATACCCTAAACTGGTTCGATCAGAAGCAGATTTCTAAAGACTGAGCATCTTATCGAGCTTAGCGCTTGAAGTCCTTTCTAGCTTGTAAGGTTGAATTTAATCAACCATCTTGTTGGTTTTATTCCATGCCAAATTTGCTTGTATTTCAGTATTTAGTAACCCTGTATTTAGGTGGGTTTTGTTGTAAGGGCAGTGAGTGAGATGCAATGTTGATTGTTCAAGAGTGTGCAAAAAAACAGAGACTCGTGGCTTGATCTCGCAGGTGACTCGCGACTGCAAGCTGCCAGATGCAGCACATGTGCCAAGCATGCCAGAAGGTGAACAGTCATGCTAGCTGGAGCACTACAGGACAAAACAGGACAACTGGCCATATGGTTATCTCGCGACTGGATCTCGCGACTCAGTCAAGTCGCGAGGCCAAGTCGCAAGCCACCCCTATTTTGAAAAACCTGACGTTTCACATTCTCCTCTCACCTTATTATAAATACCCCTTATACCCACAAATGAAAGAGAGCCTCCAGAGAGAATTTTGAGAGAGAAATCCTAGAGAAAAACAAGATTGATTCATCCACAATGTTCACCTAAGAGACTCTTCAAATTCCTCTACTCTCTTCCTCTCCATTGATACATCCTTAAGAGGTTCTTGGCCAAATCCTTTTCTCACCATACCCATATCTATGAGAAGGTTTATTTGGTGCTTTGGGAAGCAGTTAGGAAGGGGCCAATTCATATTGGTTAATGCTATGGACTATAGCGGAATCCGGTAAGCTAGAAAAGAAAAAGGTTCGACACAACCTCGTTGGAGCAAGAAGCTTGGAGGGCTTAGGTACACCGGGTAGATTAGGCTTGGAGGGTCTATTGCTATTCATGTATCCCAACTACATTTTCTAGTGGATTATTGACCACTTGAAGGGCGACGGAGAGGTTTTACGCCAAGGGCTTCAGTTTCCTCTTCGATAACACATCGAGTGTTGTCCTTGTGTTTGCATCTCTCTTCCCTTTATCGTTACCATTTAATTACTGTTGTGATTGTGATTATTTATGGTTTAGATTGTTTATCAATTCAATTATTAGCTTATGTTCATGTTCCGCACATTTATTGTTTGACATTAAGCTTGAATTGATATTTCTATTATTGGGGTCTAAACGTTCAAGGGTGTTTTATACACATATTTGAACTTTCAATTGATACAGAGCGGGTGCACTTGCTGTGGTTTAATTACCTAAGTGCAATCCTAGACCCCTTAGCTTTGGATGAAGCTATGAAAAAGGGCATGCTAAATTGTGGTTTACATGTTTGTGATAATGACTCTATGAGTATGTTTGAAGGGTGTCCTAACAATGAACTCTTAGAGTTATTAAAAACAAAGAAACATGCTAGAATGTTTGTTAACATGCTGAAATATTTTGAAAATGAGAATCACATCTTACACAATAGTCTATATAAGTCTAATTCGTTGGTTAAGAAGTATAAAAGAAGAAATAGAATGTTGTGTGAGAAGATTGATAATCTGAAAATGAAATGTTAATCTAACAGAAGCATGAAAACTGAAGATAAAATTCTGTTTGAAGGTTAAGAATGTTTGTCTCACACGAGCTTATCTGTGTATACCTCATTGAAGGTATTTAATTCATGCTTATGGTATCTTGATAGCAGGTGTTCTCGTCACATGACAGGAGATAAATCACAGTTTAAGACACTCAAAGAGAAGGTTGGTGACTATGTGACTTTTTGTGATGGAAGTTATGCTCAAGTTCTCAGTAAAGGGACTATTGAGATACCTGGATTACCTCTGTTGAAAGATGTAGTATACATCAAAGGGCTGAAGGCAAATCTTCTGAGAATCACTCAAATATGTGATGAGGATTTCCTTGTCCAATTCTCGAAGAAGGGATGCTTAATCATCAATGAAGAAGGGATTCAAGTCTTGGAAGGAAAGAGGACTACCGACAATTGCTATGGAGTGGTTCCTACAACACCAATTTCCTGCAAAATTGTTTGTGTTGACATGTTGGAACTTTGGCATCAAAGATTTGGATATGCAAACTTCAAACAAGTGGCTAAAGTCTCCAAATTTGAAGCTGTTGAAGGACTTCCAAAATTTGGAAAGGTGGAGAAGACTTTTTGTGGTGCATGCCAAATAGGGAACTAAACAAAGGCAAGTCACCACAAGGTGAATGTGATCGCCATTTCACGATGCTTAGAGCTTCTTCATGTAGATCTAATGGGGCCCACAAGAACTGAAAGTCTAGGAGGAAAAAGGTACATTATGGTCATTCTTGATGATTTCTCAAGATACACTTGGGTTGAATTTCTTAGAGAAAAATCAGAAGCGTGTGAGAAATTGAAAATTCTTTGCAAGAGACTACAAAACGAGAAAGGGGTTCCTATTGTCAAGATAAGGAGTGATCATGGCAAGGAGTTTGAGAATGCAAGATTTGAGTCGTTTTGTGAGAAGAATGGAATCAAAAGGGAATTTTCAGCTTCCAAAACTCCTCAACAAAATGGGGTGGTTAAGAGGAAGAATTGGATGATTCAAGAAATGGCAAGAGTTATGCTACTCAACAAGCAAATTCCTCAAAAGTTTTGGGGAGAAGCCGTGAACACCTCATGCCACATTGGTAATAGAATATTCTTCCGAGCGGGAACAAAGAAGACCGCTTATGAAATTTGGAATGGAAAGAAGCCAAAAGTGAAGTACTTTTCAAGTATTTGGAAGCAAGTGTTGCATTCTCAATGATCGTGAGAACCTTGGGAAATTTGATGCGAAAAGTGATGAAGGCATCTTCCTTGGGTATTCTACTAATAGCCGGGCATATAGAGTATTCAACAAAAGAACAAAGATGGTAATGGAGTCCATCAATGTGGAGGTTGATGATGCTATAATAAAGGTAGAGATGGTTGATGATGGAGAAGGGCCAAGCTCCAAAGAACTCACAACTGAGGGTGAAGCCCAAGATATTGAAGTTAGAGAACCTACACTGGAAAAGGAATCAACTCCTACGAACTCAAAAATGGAAACAAGATCAATGTTTAGGACATCAAGTCCTCTCGCTCCTCCGGAAGTTCATCCTCCCATCTCTCGGAATGATGAAGTGTCTACCTCAAAGAAGCCATCATCAAGAGTGATCAAAAACCATCCAGGCAGTAACATCATTGGATCTTTAGATGAAGGTTTCCGTCTTAGAAAGGGAAACTATTTTGCACTCATGACCATTGCTCATGTTGAGTCGTCGGAGGACTTGAATTTGCTTGTGCAAGAGCTTGGGGAGCATAGTGATGAAGAATCAATCGGAGTTATTGAAGAATTAGATGCTAAAAAGGATGAAAGCATAACCAATCTTCAAAAGAATTACAACTCACTCCTTAAGAAGTCGGGAGAGCATGCAAGGGTGGCCATGGCAGCTGTGAAGAAGATGAAGAAGGCAAAAGAGGACTATAAAAGTCTTCTAGTGCATTATAAGGAGGCCAAGTGTGAGATAGAGACGTTGAATGGTGAGCTGACTGAAACTTACACAAAGGTAAAATTTCTTGAGCTTGAAGTGGTTCAAGCAAATGCCAAGATAGAGAAGGTCTCCACTAAGAAGCTTGATGAAGTCCATTCTCAACAAAAATCCATCTCCAATAGAACTGGATTGCAATATACTGGAGAAAGTAGTTCAGCTGCAAAAATCTCCAAAGAAGTGAAGTTTATGAAGGCCAAAGAGCCGGTTGTAGTTGCCCCTACTGTGGAGAAGGCAAAGGTTGAAAAGAAGAAGATTGTGGCTGACCAAAAGGTGTTGAATAAGCCCTGGAACCAATCTATGGTTAGGTCTAAAGCCAAAGGGAAATCTCTTCCAAGATCACAAAGAGGTTCTAGAACGAACCATGTTTACCATCACTATGGACTTCAAGGACACACCCGACAAAAGTGTCATAAGCTTAGAGCATTGAAGAATGCAACTGATCAAAGGTCAAGAGGACCAAGAAATGACAAGAGAAATTAGGCTGGTGAACCATCAAGAGATCAAAATGGTGATCCCAGCATGATGGACGTGATGAAGATGATTGGTGCATTCACCACTACTTGGAAAGCTTCACATGAAGGTTTGAAAGCCCTAACTTCCATACCCAATCCTATAAGGATATCACCCCAAGTGACGTGTGGGTAAAAAAGGGTACTCATGCATAAGCATTACAACATGTCCATGCATCAATACTTCCTATGCTTTGTGACTTTGTTTGGTTGTTTGCTTATTGATTGTGTGGGTGGAAATTTTTTTGTTTGTTTTTGCATTCTTTCATTCAAATTTTTAAAAAAATGTTGCTTTTGATCAATCTTTTCCTTCTTATGTGTCAAAAATCCAAAAACCACATAAAAAGTAGAAAATCAAAAAGTTTGATCGACGTTGTTGAGTTTTGTCTCAAAACTTGTTTTGTCTTGTACCTTTGTGCTAATGGCTTTGTGCATTTACGAGCATAGCTTGTTCCTTTCCACTCTTATCACTGTGGAAGAAATCTTGAAATCTATGTGACTGTTGTAAATAAATCTTCAAACTTGTCATGAATGATTAGTGAATGATTATGTTGATCTTGAGACATGCATAGACTTGTGTCTATATATCTTCCCACTCTTTTTTTATTTATTTATTTTTTTGCTAAAAAGAGCTCACCAAATGTAAATCTCCAAATGTAAAAAGATATTGAACTGTAAAAGCCTGTCGCACATACTAGTATTCGACTAGGAAAAAGGGAAAGTGACCAAAAATAAAGTGTATGATTTTTCAAAAAAAAAAAAAAAAAAAAAAAAAAAAAGGCTATCTCATCAAGGTGAAATATCAGACACCATTCTCACAATGAGATGTGTTTGTTTCGAAAGGATCTAAATGATCAAATGACTGAATTGTAGTGGAGCCAAATGAAAAGCTTCCATGTTATGTTAAAATATTTTTGTGGGAGGTCATATATGCATACTTCTATAATTGAGATGGGTCATATGATCTAGTGCTAATTGTGTATGCCTTGGTTGAATTGATCATTGAAACTTCACATTAGACTAAGGACTATCTCATTGTTAATATCCACACACAACACACAAGTTTAGGTTCAATGAAAGCCATATTCATTTATGTGATTGTACTTGATAAAATGTGTTTTCACATGCTTAATCTTCGTTAATTAAAACGCAAAAAGATTTTTGAGTGTTTTAGTTGTTTTTGGAAAGTATTTTGTTTTTACAAAAACTGAAAATTTCAAAAATAGTGTTGCCCTGTTTTGGCGACTCTGTCGTGAGTCAGACGAGTCGCATGCCACAGTCGCGAGCTCGCGGGTCAGTTTTGGCGACTTATTCGCGAGTGGAAGGTCCAGTCGTGAGGGGTACATAGAGATTTTCACGGCTCAACTTGCGACTCCCTCACGAGTAAGTCTTTCCAGTCATGAAAAACACTTAGAAAATTTTTCAAGAATCTTGTTTTCAAAGTGTTTCGCGGCTTACCCTGGCGACTTAACTCAGTCGCGATAATCACGTGTTTTGCATATTGAGGGTTATTTTCAAAGTCCCTCCTGCATCATTATCATTGTTCATACCTTCATCTCTTGCCCTCTTTTCTCATTGACCCCTTTGTCTATTCATGTCAAAAAGGGGGAGAGTATACTCTAAAGTAGTATACCGGAGAGTTTTTGTCATTTTTATATGACCCTTGTGCATACTCTTAGGGGGAGAAATTCTATTTTTTGTGTACATTTGTAGGGGAAGAAATTCATTATACTTGTCCTTTTATTACTTGCTATACCTTGAGGGTCTAATGTGTTTGTGCAAGTGTTTCAGGTTACAGGTATAAATGTTCCAAGTTCATCACAGCTCATATGATTCATGATAAGGGGAGTGATATGATAGGGGGAGACAGAGCGAAAAGAGTTTTGTGTTATATTAACTATGCTTTTGCTCTGCTCATAGTTCATGATTATATTTAGCTGTTTAAACTATTTTTAAAGTGTGTACCCATGTTACTTATGTAAGCTTTTAGGGTTATGTTTTATGCATATTTGTAGGCTTTATGGTTTGTACCATGCTTTATGGTTTGTACCATGCTTTATGCAGCCTTTTATGCTTTGTTTAAATCAGTACTTCTATCTAAATGTCATGCATTTTCTTTTAAGTACTGTCACTCTTGTGCCCTTGCAAGATTGTTCCTAGATGCATATACTTAGTGTATTATGCATTGGTTGAGTGTTGGGCATACAAGTAACTTGCATTGTTCTTGTTAACCTGTATGTTCAAGTGTTCATTCCAAGTGTGAATGAGCACTATGATCACTACCTTGTAGTGGTTACCTGTTTGATCAAGCCATGAGTTGGTTCTTCTCTTCATCTTTTCTTGATCACTTTAAGCCTGTTTCATATGCATTTCATGCTTTTCTGCATACAATGATCATGGTGTATTGTTGTGTTTCAAGAGTTTCATGTTCTTATGATTCAAGTGCTTCACAGCTTCTAGAGTTAGGTGTGAGTGAGTTTTGCTCAACTGTTCCCATCTCATATGTTAAGTCTAGAGTCTGTTTTAGAGTTTTGTCATGGAATAGCCAAAGGGGGAGATTGTAAGGTTGAATTTAATCAACCATCTTGTTGGCTTTATTCCATGCCAAATTTGCTTGTATTTCAGTATTTAGTAACCCTGTATTTAGGTGGGTTTTGTTATAAGGGTAGTGAGTGAGATGAAGTGTTGATTGTTCAAGAGTGTGCAAGAAAACAGAGACTCGTGGTTTGATCTCGCAGGTGACTCGCAGCTGCAAGCCGCCAGATGCAACACACGTGCCAAGCATGCCAAAAGGTGAACAGTCATGCTAGCTAGAGCACTACAGGACAAAACAGGACAACTGGCCATATGGTTATCTCGCGACTGGATCTCGCGACTCAGTCAAGTCGCGAGGCCAAGTCGCAAGCCACCCCTATTTTGAAAAACCTGACGTTTCACATTCTTCTCTCACCTTAGTATAAATACCCCTTATACCCACCAATGAAAGAGAGCTTCTAGAGAGAATTTTGAAAGAGAAACCCTAAAGAAAAATAAGATTGATTCATCCACAATCTTCACCTAAGAGACTCTTCAAATTCCTCTACTCTCTTCCTCTCCATTGATACATCCTTAAGAGGTTCTTGGCCAAATCCTTTTCTCACCATACCCATATCTGTGAGAAGGTTTATTTGGTGCTTTAGGAAGCAGTTAGGAAGGGACTAATTCATATTGGTTGATGCTATGGACTATAGTGGAATCCGGTAAGCTAGAAAAGAAAAAGGTTTGGCGCAACCTCGTTGGAGCAAGAAGCTTGTAGGGCTTAGGTACATCGGGTAGATTAGGCTTGGAGGGTCTATTGTTGTTCATGTATCCCAACTACATTTTCTAGTGGATTATTGACCACTTGGAGGGCAGCGGAGAGGTTTTACGCCGAGGGCTTCGGTTTCCTCTTCGATAACACATCGAGTGTTGTCCTTGTGTTTGCATCTCTCTTCCCTTTAGCTTTACCATTTAATTACTGCTGTGATTGTGATTATTTATGGTTTAGATTGTTTATCGATTCAATTATTAGCTTATGTTCATGTTCCGCACATTTATTGTTTGACATTAAGCTTGAATTGATATTTCTGTTATTGGGGTCTAAACGTTCAAGGGTGTTTTATAAACATATTTGAACTTTCACAGCTGAGCTCTGACTTGGAATAGTTCTGCCTCACGTTTCTTGGTCTTCTCAGCCAAGAAATTATTCTTAAACCTCAGTGCTCCAATAGTTTGATTGGCCTCATCAAACTTTGTGGAAAGCTCTTCTCGTTCCAGCTTTACATCATTAAGCTTCTTGGTGGTCAACCTATACATCTTCTCATGCTTTTCTGAGACCTTATATAATTTTGTATAAGTAGTGTGAATGTCATCTTGTTCATCCATCTTCTCAAACTTGGACTCCACCAATACCTCGTCTTCATCCACGTCTTCAACAATCCCCTCAGCAGGATTGATAATGGCAATGAAGGCATTCAGGATTCCGTCATCCTCATTGTCGGAATCATCCTCAGGCTCGATGTCACTCAATGTAGCAGCAAGTGCCTTGCTCTTCCCAATGGTCTTGAGATATGTAGGGCACTCCTGTTTCATAAGTCTAAAGCCTTAACACCTAAAGCACTTTGGTCCTGAGGGAACAATATACTGACCGCCATCCCTAGCATCCTCCTTCCCTTTGTCTTGGCTCTTGAACTAAAAAAAAAAAAAAAAAAAAAAAAATGGATTGCCTACGGTCTTTGTCAAAGCCCTTTCCATTTGCATTCTTCATAAACTTCTTCTAAAGACTCATTCGTGTCACTGCTCTTGACCTTCAATGCCTTGCTCTTGCTCTTACCCAATTTAACAATTCTTGTTGAACCTAACTCATAGGTCTGCAGATTACCAACCAGCTCTGTCAAAGGAATCTTGTCAATGTCCTTTGATTCTTCTATTGCGGTAATCTTGGCATGAAATCTCTCGGATAGAGATCTAAGCACCTTTCTCACAATCTTGGGTTCAGGAATGGTTTCCCCAAGATTGAAGGTTGAGTTCACTATGTCCTTGAACTTGGCATAGAACTCATCAAACGACTCATCCTCCTCCATCTTGATCTCTTCAAAACTTGTAGTGAGCCTCTAAAGCTTTGAATCCTTGACAGCCTTGGTTCCCTCATAGGTTGTTTGGAGAATAGTCCATACTTCCTTAGCAGTTTCAGTGGAGTATATCATCTTGAACTCCTCTTTAGTAACCACACTGAATAAGGCATTCAATGCCTTGCTGTTAAAGTTTACCGCCTTAATCTTGGCATCATCCCAATTAGTTGGCGCTTCCTTCGACTTGGTCCAACCTATCTCAACAGCTTGCCACACCTTCTCATCTAGAGACTACAAAAAAGCTCTCATGCGTACTTTCCAATATGCATAGTTAGTGCCATCAAATAAAGGAGTTATAATAAGAGACTGTCCTCTTTCCATGACAAACAAGGGTCAATGGATCACACAACAAAGATTAAACCTAATCAAGGCGGAAAACTTCAACAACAGAGTGTTGAATGCCTTATTCAGTGCGGTCATCAATGAGGAATTCAAGAAAATATCCTCTACTGAAACTGCTAAGGAAGCATGGACCATCCTCCAGACAACCTATGAAGTAACAAAGGTTGTCAAGGATTCAAAGCTACAGAGGCTCACTACAAGCTTCGAAGAGATTAAAATGGAGGAGGATGAGTCGTTTGATGAGTTCTATGCCAAACTCAAGGACATAGTGAACTCAGCCTTCAATCTTGGGGAAACCCTTCTTGAACCCAAGATTGTGAGGAAAGTGCTCAGATCTCTACCTGAGAGATTCCATGCCAAGATTACCACAATCAAGGAATCAAAGGATATTGACAAGATTCCTTTGACTGAGCTGGTTGGTAATCTGCAGACCTACGAGCTAGGGTTGACTAGAATAGGTAAGACGGGTAATGGCAAGAGCATGACACTGAAGGTCAAGAGCAGTGAGACAGACGAGTCTTCAGATGATGAAGATTCTAAGATGAAGTCTTACATCACCAGGCAGTTCAAGAAGTTTATGAAGAATGCTAATGGAAAGGTTTTCGATGAGGACCGTAGGCAATCCAGTTCTTCTTAATTCAAGAGCCAAGATAAAGGGAAGAATGATGCAAGGGATGGCGGTCAGTACACTATTCCCGCAGGACCTAAGTGCTTTGGGTGTCAAGGCTTTGGGCACATGAAACACGAGTGTTCTACATATCTCAAGAGCATTGGGAAGAGCAAGGCGCTTGCTGCTACCTTGAGCGACACCGAACCTGAGGATGATTCTGATAATGAGGATGATAGAATCTTAAATGCCTTCACTACCACTGTTAATCCTACTGATGTGATTATTAAAGATGTGGTTAAAGAAGAGGAATTGGTGGAGTCCAAGTTTAAGAAGATGGATGAACAAAATGATATCCTTACAGCCTATGAGAAATTGTACAAGCTTTCTGAGAAGCATGAGAAACTATATAGGCTGACCGCCAAGAAACTTAGTGATGTGGAACTTGACCGTGAAGAGCTTTCCACAAAGTTTGATGAGGCTAATCAGACTATTGGAGCACTGAGATTCAAGAACAATTTCTTGGCTGAGAAGACCAAGAAGCTTGAAGTGAAGCTGTTTCAAGTGAGGGCTAAATTGGAGAGGACTTCAAGTGCGAAACTTGAGGAGATGCTCAACATTCAGAAATCTGCTTCAGATCGAGCAGGTTTAGAGTATGGTCTCCCTTTAATATTGCTTCTACTAGTACTACTGTTTTTGTTCCTCCTACTAATAACGTTAAAATTGAGAACAATGAGATTAAAACTGAATTAGCTAGTGAGAACTTAGACAAGGGTAAATCTACCTTAGGAGGACCCCCTAAGTTTGAGAAGAAAGATGTTAAACCCTAGGGCTAAGAAGGCTAACTCTCAAAAGCCTAAACAAAAGAAGCAGCATCTTTGTCATCATTGTGGAGTTACCGATCATACTCGACCAAATTGCTATAAGTGGTTAGTCACTCAATAGAGCAACGGCATGATAGCATCTAGAAGCCAAAATTAGCTTTAATCCTCTCTTGCTCCTCTTGGAGATATTCTCAAAGCCCTTATGTTCCTTTCGAACTTGAACGGTTTTAATTCTTCCCCCGCACCACTGGTTCAAGGGTTTAATAAAAGGAAAAGGCCTCCAAGTGAGTCTATCACTTTTTTCTTTCTCTCTTCTTGTCTTTTTGTGTGCATTACTGGCGTGTTTTACTTTCAAGTTTTGAATCAGTCTAGTTTTTATGCTTTGCTCTATTTAACATGTTATTGTTTGTTTTCAGTTTTTTTTATTTTGTTTTTGATATAAAAATATTTTAAAAAATTGAAAAATCAGAAAAATACAAAAACAGTGTGTGTTGTGTGTACATTGGTACTTGTGTACCTTGGATGGCTATTGAAACAAAATTTTCTAAACTTTGTATCTCTTGTAGCTTAGATGAGCATCTCTATGTATAACTAAGCAAGTGAGCTTTGTGGCTCTTGTTTGTGATGAGTAAGATTAAGTAATCTCTTGTACTTAACACTCGTATCACTCATTTTAACAGGAAGGACTAAAAAATCCTAAGAGAAAGGCATAAATAACCATCTCACCACTGTTGCCCGCTAATCATAATATGACACATGTATGCTTCGAAATAGTAAAAGTGCAGTGTCGATGACATTTGTGTGCTTCGGCATAGCAAATTTGGAATGTCAAATGCTTAACATCTTTGGGTATTTCTTTAATCTCTCTTATATGCCCATGCATGATTTCCATAAAAAGAAAAATATACAAAGAAAATGAAAAGCAAAAAGATTAAAAATGCTTTAAATATGATTGCAAGCGTGTATTCTAGGAGATGTGAGAGTTATAGGATGTACCTCGAAGGTGATAGTCCCCATCAAGCAGTTATGATTGTGTGTGAGTTAAAGTGATTTTCTCATATCTCAAATCGTCATAACATGTATACACTTATGCGATCTTGCGATGTTTTTCGCATACAACGCGCAATATTCTTTCCTACTCTTGATACATGTACAGGTACAATGTGATTTGGCCATCAAAACGTTTTACATGTGTTAATGTATGCTCACTAAACTTTCTTAACTTGTTTTTGAAATATAAAATTGGTTAGACCTTTTTAGTGTGTGTGTGTGTGTTTTGGGATCTATATGGTTGACATTTTTTTGTTGAAAGATGATTTTGAGAGCCTAAAATGCTAAAAGGATCTTTGGTTGAGTTGCATGCTTGATTGCATTCATATCTGTGTTTTTCCCTTCATAAGAAACGGTTTTTAAGCAATCTCGACACGTCCTTGACACCTGGCTTTCTGTCGAGCTCTTAAGGTCTTTTTTTATTGCAATCTCGACAGATCCTTAACAGCTGGTGGATCGAACAAGAAAGTTCCTGGATCCTCAATAACTTCTCGACAACTGGTGGATCAATCGAGCTTCTCTTTTTGTGTCTTTGCTTCATTCCTCAACAGCTTCATCTGTCGACGTTGTTTTTCTTGACACCTACCTCAACAGATGGCTTGACACCTCTCGACACCTCTACCTGTCGAGAATTACTGAGGAGCTATATATTCGTTCTTCGCAATCCGATCATTTCTTCGATCTTTCTTGATCTGTCCGCACCTGTTCCTCTTCCCAAGTGATTTTTCAAGCTTTTTCAAGATTTCCTTCACTTGGTAAGCTTCTAATCTCATTCATTTACATGCATTCATGTTTTGAAACCTAGATTTGGGGTTTTTGAAAAAATTGTGGTTTTTCAAAATTGATGAGTTATTGTTGAAATTTTGGGATGAGTTTTTACTCAAATGAGTTTCAAATCTCATGCATTGCATCACATTAGCATAATAACAGTATTATCATGCATTTAGATGTGTGCAAATTGATTGTGTACTGGTAGGATTGGATTGGGCTGAGCCCAAGATGCAATTTCTTTTGCATATCATATGTTCATGCATTCCCCATGCATACGTACTTTCTTTTCAATATACTTGCTATATTTGAACTATTTGGAGCTTTTCTGATTGTCTCTTTCTTCCCCCTCTCTCTCTTGTTTACGTTAGTCATATCTATGACACCTAAACATAAGTCAACTCCAT
The DNA here is from genome assembly GCA_036321655.1 of Quercus alba. Classification (NCBI taxonomy): domain Eukaryota; kingdom Viridiplantae; phylum Streptophyta; class Magnoliopsida; order Fagales; family Fagaceae; genus Quercus; species Quercus alba. The sequence goes on along the minus strand of CM070307.1, from coordinate 57,195,775 downwards.
CCCAGAACACTTTGCGTTCTAGGACATTGTCTTCTTCTGATCCTACTCCTTCTCACATTCGGTTCCATGATGAGGATGCCCGAAAGGACTTCTAGGAGAACTTTTCTCAATGAGGTGTTCATTCGAAATGCCGAGTCATTTTGGCGGACTTCGCCAACACTGACCTTCCCACTGTCATTCACAGTAAGGGATGCGAGTCACTATGTGACATCCCAGTCACTTGTCCTACCGTGCTGATCCAGGAGTTTTACTCCAACATGCATGGTTTCGATTTTTCTGTACCTCTCTTTTCTACTCGTGTTCGACGTACGTGTATTGTAGTCACACCGCAGCTTGTTGCAGATGTGCTCATGTTCCGAGGGTAGAGCATCCTAACTACTCCAGTTGTGAGTGTCTGAGGACTATGTCCAAAGACGAGATGATTTTCACTTTCTGTGAGCGTCCCATAGATTGGGGTGATCGTCAGTTTACACCATGTTGGCCTTTTGCTAAAGGTCCTAGATTTATGAACATGGTGATGACTTTTGTTTTGCACCCACTCTCTCACTATAACTCTATCACAGAGCCTTGTGCTCGATTTTTGCTTTCTTTGTTAAAGCACCTCACTATGGATTTTCTTTCATATTTCATTCTTTCTATCTTAGATGTGTATAGGGATACGGCTACCCATGATAAGCTCATTTTCCCTTCGGCTATCACGCAGATTCTATGTCATTTTTCTGTTCCTTTTCCCTTTTCTGACCATTTTTCTGTCATGTGTACCATAGACTACGCTACCATTAAATGTAGTGAGGCGCAATTTAGGTCTCGACAATCGAATTCAATAGCTCCTTCCTCCTGTTCTACTCTGTCTCATTCTGCTCCATCCAAATCCGCTCTCTCCTCTTCTTTGGGCAATGTGACTCTGGGAGACATCATGGCGCAGTTGCAGCACATGGATGCTCGCCTTGATATTCTCTCTACGGAGTTGTTTCAGGTGAATGTTCGTGTCGGTCATATTGCATGATGACAGGTGACCATGGGTGGTTTTGCTCCTGAGGCTTCTCCTCCACCACCTCCTCTAGTAGCTTCTGATTCTAAGGATGAGGATGATGATGGTGATGATGATGCTTCAGATGATGATGACGGAGATGCTAGCTCTACTGATGAGATGTCTACCTAACACTCTTACCCTTTGTCACTCGTGATAAAAAGGGAGAGTAGTTTTGGATATATGAGAGTAGTCATTCTTAGGGGGAGAGTTGGTTTAGGACATTTTTGTTAGGGGGAGTGTTGTTATCTGAGGGATGTAGTGAGGATTACTTGTATCTTTTTTTCTTTTCTCTATTTTAGATACTTGTGTTCTTGTACATGGGTCTTGTGACCATATTTATGACATACTTTGTACTTATTTCTCTCTATATGTTGATGTATGTTGTTTCTTTCACCTACACTTACATGTGTTGTTTCTGTTCTCTCTTTATGCACATGCTTCTTATTACTTGTATGTAATCTATTATTTCTGTTTCACACTAAGATGCCTTGATGAGTTTTGTTTAAAGTGTTTCAAAAATACAGGTTGTCAAAGTCTATTTGCCATAAACTCTCTTCTTGCAAAGTTTTTCAAGAGTTTGTATTAGGATAGATTTTATTATATTCAACAAGTGAATATGAGTTGAGTGATTTATGACTTCTCTCATATGTTTATTTGTTTGTTGTGGTTTTGTCATGGATTGCCAAAGGGGGAGATTGTTAGGACATATGTGTTTCACATGTTAAGAACATATGTCATGATTTTATGTAATTGGCTAATCCTTTAACAAAACGCACTTTACTTGTATCTGGGTAGATTTAGGATGTGTTTAAATACTTCAAGAAACCATGTTTCAAGATCAAGTGTCGAAGCCTTCAAGTCTATCCAAGAGAACAAGCTAAAAGTGCAGAGTTACTAAAGCTCAATAGCTAGCTCGACAGCTAGCACGTGACGAGGTTTAAGAAGTTGTTTCAGCCCCGTGGCTCGACAGCTAGCTTGACAGATGCTCGACAGCTTCTATCTGTCAAGGTTTACAAAAAATAGAATTTCTGATCTGTTTTTCTTGGGATCCGTGAATTTGTCTTTGGGCATTCTTTTCTCCTAACCCTAGACATATAAAAGGATTGTTTTAAGGGCAGTCAAACAGTTCACAAGTTGCACAAGCATTGAGCAAACTCTATTCAAGCAAATTGTGACCAGAGACGAAGTTCTTGCCCTAGTTCATCTCTTTCTCTTGAAGAAGTTGTTGTGTATGTGCACTGTAAGGTTTTGTAACCAAGCATCTTCCTGATCTTCATCGTATGGATGAACTAAAGAACTTTGCAGCCAACAACCTTCTTAGTTGGTGATTAAAGTCGCGTATTGGGATCCGCGTAATTGGTTAGTCACGTACTTGGGAGTCGTGCATTTAAAGGAGGAACTGTCACTATAGAACAAGTCCAATTGGGTATTGGGGTAAGGGTTCAACTATAGGTTGGTAAGGTACTTGGGATTCCTTTACTTGTAACCGCTTGTGATAATAGTGGAGTTTCGGGAGTGGTGACCTGAAAATCACCCGGTGGGGTTTTTGCCATTAGCTTTTCCCCATTCGTAAACAAATCACCGTGTTATTTATTTTCCGCTACATAATTAGTTTATTGGTGATTTGTTTGTGCTACCATGCGTTTGCATGATAAATTGATTAATTAATAACTTGGTCAATAAATTAATTAATTTTAATCATAAGGGGTCAATCCATTTGTGGCCTATCACATCTCATTTAGACTTAATATAAAGTCTAAGTCTAGTACTAACTCTTGCATCTCATGCTATAGCACAATTGAAATAGAAGCCAATGTAACATTTTAGCATTTCAATGGAGACTATGATCGCATCATAAGCTATCTTCCATAAATGCATCATGTATAGAAAATTATGACAATACTGAATCGAAACATAAATATTTCCTTTTACTCCTTTAAGCACCATTTCCAAAATTATTTCTTACTTAATGTGATTCTATTAAAATAGTAGTTAGAGAACAAAAATTTATAACAACATTATTTTGAGACTATGAACTTAAATACCAAGACATTATATTTTGCAACCACTACTATATAATATGGAACCCAGAAAAACATTTTATATTAGGTGCAACGATAACCCAATCCATGTCTATAATTCCTTGGTAGCAAGTATATTATAAACACCATGATTGATTGAGAACTATTCTCATTATTAGTGCTATCATGATAACTCTTATCAAACGCTAATAATATGCCGTATTAACTTTAGCCTCTAAGTAATAATGACATAGCTCCTTTGGGAGGTTAACATTACACTTAGTCTAGTGTACACCATTATCTAGAATAATGTGTAGCCACATTTCATCTCCCTTATAGTGTTTAAACTTGTAGTACCATGAAACAAAACACCCTCATTTGGGATCGCGAGGCATATATGCCAAGACGAGGTGCTTGTTCACACTACTTTAAACGGGTAAGTTCAATCTTGTAGTACTATGAAGTAAACACCCTCCTTTGGGAACGTGAGGCATATATGCCAAGATGAGGTGCTTACCCACACTACTATGAACCGATAATGGAGGCCGTGAGATCCAACCCTTGTATCTCTCTCCCACTAGAAATTTTAAAACAAGTGGATTGTCCTAAAATCATTGTGATCTCATCACAATTTTAACCCTACACATCAAATGTGTTTAATTGTTTAAATTTGATGTGATGTTACTAAGTCATGTCACAATAGCGTAACAAACATTCGCATAATCACAAAGAAGTTTAATCATGTAATTTGTGAAGTAAATACCCTCTGCTTGGAATGCAAGACTCGAAGTCAAGACAAGGCATCTGTTCACATTACAATAAACTTAACAAAAGGGTATTTCAGCACTCCCACTCGTTATTTGGGTTTTTCTTAAATAATTGTGATCTCATCACAACTAATAACCTTGCACTTGATAAAGACTCTAATCTCATTAGAATCACTAACTAAAATGGAAGTCCTAAACTATTTAGGATTCCTTAAACACTAATGAATCAAAAATTAGTTATATAGAACTCTATGCTTAATTTACTAGATAAAGTATTCTAATCTTATTAGAAATTATATTACTTTAATTAGAATTTTAATCTCATTAAAAACCTCTAATTAAAATAAATTAAGGACTTTTAATCATAAAACAATTTAGGACTAAGAGTTCTATTTGACTAACATCTTTGATCTCATTAGGTCTTTTAGTTAGATAATGATTAATAAATGTCCTTACCTTTTAAGGACTATAAAATTAATCACATAGCTTTGGTTTTTATCAAGATTTTAACACTTAGTCAAAAAACAAGTGAAAATTCAAAATTCAGTGCCTTCGATCGGTCAAACCTATTACTCAATCGATCGAAAAATGAAGAAATTCATCACCAAGGTTCTACCTCGTTCGATTGATTCTCGATTCCTGTTCGATCGATCGAAAGGAATTCTCGATTGATCGAGACAATGAAGAATTTCATCATAGAGTTTCTGCCTGACTCGATCAGTTCTCGATTCCTCTTCAATCAATCAAAAAGTACATTCAATCGATCAAAAGGAATTCTCGATCGATCGAAACTCATATAATTGAATATTTTCAGAATTTTCCATCAACCAGTTTTGACAGTTTTTGCAATTTTTCATTAAAAACACATTTTGACTTTATGAATGAAGATTTACATATCAAACATAAGGGTTTTCAATATCAAGATCAAGAACCATAATAATGCTAGAAACTTTAAAAACATAATCCTAATCTCATTAGGAATAAATTTCATTAAAGGATTTTAATAGGAAACGAAAATACTTTAATTCTAGCATTAATATACTGTTTGATCATAAATATATATCACTAGACTAACATCTGTACATGTTCATCATTCAAGAATGAAAGCTATTCATTCATACATGTACGTCTAGCAAAATCAAAAGCAACCGGCAATGTTCATTATAAAGCTTTAACAAACATATAAACAAAAGCATGTTAACGGCAGATTGAATATGCCACATGGGTCCACGATATACATTTGTAAAACAACATATCATGCCAAGATATTCGTTAACGGCATCACTAATTATTGAATAAAAACAATAACTATGCCAAGTATATACAACTGGTGCATGCACATGACGGTTATACTAGTTACATTCATATTCTTGAACCTTAAGCCATTGCCTTTACGAATCATGTCATACCCATAATTAAAAAAAAAAAAAATCAAGCCAATGGTTTCTGAATCAACAATCAATATATCACATATATTAATCATGGCATCTGGTTTTAACGAACAATGGTTCTAGAACAAAATTATGCAGAAACTTTATTGCCAAAAATTAAATCACCCAAAAAACTATTTTCTTTGATTCTAAAAACTCAATCACATGTTATACAAGCATGATATTGAAGACTACTTTGATACCAATTGTTGGAAAATCTGGTTTTGCATCTCATATAAAACACACAACAGAAGCAACAATCACGGATCTACTTCATTCATGAAAGATAACATGTAACCTTGAATTCTAGAACAAAGAATAGAAAGCGTACCTTGAAGTAGTGAAATTCAAAACCAAGACTTGAGAATACCTTTATTCTTCATCTCAATTCCACGTAGTGCCCAAGAAGTGTGGTCTGTAAATCAATTTACATGTATGTGTTCAAGGGAGAATAAGAGAGTGGCTCACATACACACCATTTTCATCTACACCCACATATGAAAAATCTGTATGTTTCTCTCCTTATACATAACTGATTATCTAATTAGGCTAGCCTTTTGGGCCTGCTCAATTGGGTTTTAGTTTGTAGCTTGAGATGGGACCAAAGGGAACAAAAAAGACTCTAGCTCCAATGGGCCTTGAACTTTTTGTCAACTCTTGACAAGTCCGTAGTTACCATTAATTATATTTAATACCACTATATAAATATAATTGCACTCTAGGCCTTATTAATAAATTATATCCAAAGACTCTAATGATATCATTTGACCCCTCCATGAAATATCTATAGTGAACAAAGTCATAATAAATTGTCACTTTGTAGATAACTATTTTATCCTTGAGTATCCGGTTTAATCTTTTAGTTATTCACATTTATTGAAATCCAATTTCAATAAATATAAGCTTTAGTAACTATTTACTAAAGTGGGCGCCTTGATAACCAGTTCCCATTAAACTTATCTCAAGGGGATATTTCATGTCTCTATAAAAGAGATTATGAATTCATCTTGAGAATATGTGTTCCCTTAACACTACTTGTGGTTACCCAACATACTGAGGTTTTGACCGTGAATATTAGATCTCACTCCTGATATATCAAAGTAATCTATATTTCATAATCGGTTCACTATCCTCTCAGGATTGAGAGTCTATGAAATTAGAAGCCGTTAGATTAATTATTCAGGTGATAGTTATTGATTGAATAATTAATCTCACAGTAATCTAGTTCAATATGTCTTAACTCTAAGCCACATTAACATATCAACTAGAAGTCTCCACTTCCATGATCAAGACAAACCATCTTAGTTGATGTGTTATAGTTTTCGCAAATGAAACGCCCAATTTCATCACCGACTAGGAACTATATTTTGAGTTTACAAGGAACTTGTGATTTATATCTTCTATGACTAAATTACATAAATCACATACAATGCATCTCAAGGACTATGATAATGTCCCATTAGTTCTTTTATAAATAGTCTCATACAATTAAACAATTTAATTATTTATGACATGCCAATAACTTGGATTTTAGGGCATAGATCCCAACATCACCATCAAACTTTCAATGAAACATCAGACAACATTTTTCCAAACAAAGAAACCAAAGAAAAACTCACCTTGATGTCCATGTGAGAATATGGAGCATGGGCATTGGGGTCTTGAAGGAGCCCCTCTTTATCGTTCCATTCAAATGATGGATCGTATTTCTTTCCATGAAAAGTAAGAAAAGATGGTCCATTGGAAGAAGAAGACATTTTGATGCAAAGAAAAGATGGGTTTGAAAAAGGGTTTTACCAAAAATGGGTGTGTGGCAAAAGTGCTCAAGAACACAAGGATCTAAGAAAATATTGAGAGAGATGAGTGAAGAAAAGTGTTTTTTTTTTGGAGAAGAAATGGTGAGGAGACGAAGGAAAATCAAGTGAAGGAAGAAGATGAATAGTGTTAATGGTGAAAGAAAGGTGATGAAGGGGGAAGCAAAAAAGAAGAAAAGAGAGACAAGACAAATGGGGGGCCAAAATTCGGCCCCCACACTTAAGTTTCAACTGAGTTGCTAAGTTAACTCAATCAAACTGAGTTGACTCAATGAACCCCAAAAAAAAAAAATTCTTTTTCTTTTCTTTTCTTTTATTTTCTTTTCTTCTTCTAAAAAATGAAAAATCAATTTAAAAAAAAAAATGAAGGAAGAGATAAAAAATTCTTGGAGCAGATTAAGGATAAAAGATTCAAGTTCAAAGTCTAAATTTTTCAAATCCCAAATTTTCAATTCAAAATTTTCATTCCTAATTTCCAAATTTTCAATTCAAAATTTCAAGTTTTAATTCTCAAATCTCAAAATTCCAAAATCTCCAGTTTCAAAATTACAAGTTAAAAATTTCAAGTTTCAAATATTTTAAAATCTCAAATGTCAAAATTCAATTTCAAAATCTCACGTTCAAAATTTCAAGTGGCAAAAATTTCAAAAATTCAAATTTCAAGTTTCAAATTTCAATCCAAAATCTCAAGTCTCAAAATTCGAAAGTTTCAATTTTTCAAAATTTCAAATTCAAAATTTCCAGTTTCCAATTCCAAGCTTTCAAGCTTCAAAAAGTAAATCTTTTTTAAAGATAAAATCTTTTTCAAGGAACTACAAAAATCAAAGTTTTCTTGATAAAAATGAAATCAAGAAGGAACAAATGGAAATCACACATCTCAAAAACAGTGGGTCCACAAAGCCCTCATCATTTAAAGACTAATCCCAAATCTTGACCTTTTGTAGGCAACAGCCAGATCAAATTTGAAAAGCCCTCTGATCGAAATTCCAGCAATCGAATCAAAGTTGAAAAAGCCCTTTAATCAACATTCCAGTAGTCAGATCAAAATTGAAAAGCTTTTTGTTCGACATTCTAGCAGTCAAATCAAAGTTGAAAAGCCCTTTGATTAACATTCCAATAGCTAGATCAAAGTTGAAAAGCCCTTTGATCGACATTCCAGCAGCCAGATCGAGGTTGAAAAGCCCCTTGGCCATCGCAGCTTCAGTTCCAAGGTTGAAAAGCCCTTTGGTTACCTTTCATCAAGATCGAGGTTAAAAAGCCCCTAGGTTCATCACAGCTTCGATTCCAAGGTTGAAAATCCCCTTGGTTACCTTTCATCAAGATCGAGGTTAAAAAGCCCCTTGGTCATCACAGCTCCAGTTCCATGGTTGAAAAGCCCCTTAGTTACCTTTCTTCAAGATCGAGGTTAAAAAGCCCCTTGGTCATCACAACTCCAGTTCCATGGTTGAAAAGCCCCTTAGTTACCTTTCTTCAAGATCGAGGTTAAAAAGCCCCTTGGTCGCCACAGCTCTAGTTTTAAGGTTGAAAAGCCCCTTGGTTACCTTTCATCGAGATCGAAGTTGAAAAGCCCCTTGGTTGTCACAGCTCCGGTTCTGAGGTTGAAAAGCCACTTAGTAGTCACAGTTCTGGTTCCAAGGTTGAAAAGCCCCTTGGTTACCTTTCACCAAGATCAAGGTTGAAAAGCCCCTTGGTCGCCACCATTCCAATTCCGAGGTTGAAAAGCCCGTTGGTTACCTTTCATCAAGATCGAGGTTGAAAAGCCCCTTGGTCGTCACAGCTCTAATTTCGAGGTTGAAAAGCCCCTTGGTCATCATAGCTCCAGTTCTAAGGTTGAAAAGCCCCTTGGTTACCTTTCATCAAGATTGAGGTTGAAAAGCCCCTTGGTCGCCACAATTAAAGACCCGAGGTAGAAAAGCCCCTTGGTTACCTTTCTTCAAGATCCAGATTGAAAAGCCTTTCGGTCACCTCATTTATCAAGAATCACTTCAAAGTTCATCAGCTATCAAGTAGGTCAAGCATTTGCAATTTTCATTTTTGTCAAAGGTAAGGCACTAATTCTATGTTCCAAGATTTTAGGTTCAAGGGCTAGATATGTTAGGATTAGTGCCCTTAAATCCTATTGTATGATGCTATGTATGACTCAATGTTGTAACTAATAAAGTTCTATTATTATTATTATCTAAAATAATGGTAACATGAACATTTGGACATTATCATATAGTCCTTGAGATGTATGGTATGTGATTTATGTGATTTAGTCACAGAAGATATAAGTCACAAGTTTTTTGTAAACTCAGAATTTTAGTTCATAATCGATGATGAAATTGGGCATTCCATCTGCGAAGATTATAATATATGAACTAAGATGATTTGTCTTGATCATGGGAGTGAAGACTTCTAGTTGATATGTTGATATGTTTTAAGAGTTAAGATATATCGAACTGGACAGTTGTGAGATTTATTATTCTCCTAACGACTGTCAAATGAATAATAAATCTCACGACTTCTATTTACATCGACTCTTAATCCTGAGAGAATAATGGACCTGATCATGAAGTGTAGGTTGCATTGATATATCAAAAGTGAGATCTAAAGTAACGATCAAAACCTTAGTATGTTGGGCAGCCACATTTAGTGTTGATGGAACATATATTCTCAAGATGGAATTCATAATCTCTTAACGGAGGTATAAAATATTCCCTTGAGATAAGTTTAATGGGTTTAGTTATTTAGAATGTTAGGCCTAACTACTTTAGTAAGGAGTTACTAAAGTATATATTTATGAAATTAGATTTTATAAATATATGATGAATAACTTAAAGGATTAAACCGGGTACTCAAGGATTAACATGTAGTAATCTTCAAAGTGGCAGTCTACATTCATGGATTTGTATTACTAAAAATATTTTATGAAGGGGTTGCATGTATAATAAAGTCTTAGGATATAATTTATTAATAAAGCCTAGAGTGCAATTATATTTATATAATGGTATTAAATATAATTAATGATAACTTTTGACTTGTCAAGAGTTGACAAAAAAGACCAAAGCCCATTAAAGCTAGTGTCTTATTTGTTCCCTGTTAGTCTCATTCCAAGCCACATACTAAAGCCCAAATTGGAATGGTCCAATAGGCTAGTCCAATTAGATAATTAGTTATAAGGAGAGAAACATACAAAATTTTGGAAGAGAATGAAATGGTTTGTATGTGAGTGTAGGACACTCTTTTATTCTCCCTTGAACACATACATATAAACTGATTGAGAGACCACACTTCTTGGGCATAAGTGGAATTAGATTGAAGATTAAAAGTGTTCCCAAGTACTTATAATCTTTAGTTTTGAATTTAACTGCACCAAGGTACACTCTCTTATTTTTATATTCTAAAATTTACATGGTACATATTATCAATTGCGAATGAAGTAGATCCATTAATTTTCCACTATGTTTGTCTTGTATGCAATACAAACATGTATTTTTCCAACAATTTGTATCAGAGCAGTCTCCAAACTGGATGGTCTTTATATTTTAACTCCTGATAAGCATGAATTATATAATTCTGAATTAGATAATAATTCACATGTGAAATCATTAAAGAGAAAGTTTCCTTCTACTAGTGATGCATATCTTTCGCGTTTACGTTTAGATCATATTAATTCAAATAGGATTCAAAGACTGATCAAAGATGGACTCTTAGAGCCATCGGATTTTGACGGATTTCCAGTTTGTGAATCTTGTTTGGAGGTCAAAATGATCAAAAGACCTTTTAATGCAAAAGGTAGAAGAGCCCAAGATTTGCTAGAACTAGTACATTTAGATGTATGTAGTCCTATGTCAACCCAAGCAAAAAGTGGCTATGAGTATTTCATTATTTTCACAAATAATTACTCTAGATTTGGTTATGTGTACAAAAGTCCGAAGCCTTTGAAAAGTTCAAGGAGTTTAAGGCTGAAGTTGAGAATCAATTAGGTAAATACATAAAGACCATTCGATCTGATCGAGGTGGCGAATACCTTCTTGGGGATTTCAAGGATTACTTAACTAAAAATGGGTTTATATCCCATTTAACTACACATGGAACTCCACAACAAAATGGTGTAGCAGAAAGAAGGAATAGGACTCTTTTAGATATGGTTAGATCCATGATGAGTTATTCGACTCTACCAATTTCTTTTTGGGGATATGTCTTAAATAATGCAATATATCTTCTGAATTTAGTACCATTTGTTAGGTTCTAAAGACTTAAGAACTAATGTATTTAGAAATCTAATGTGTAATGTTGGCAAACCATGATCAAAATAGTTGTTAGTCTTGTTTAGACTTGCTCAAAGTGTGTGTGTTGTATGTAAAGTTGAAATCAAGTGGCTGCAGAAGTATTAGTGACTTTCGACCTGGCTCGATCGATCGAAGAATAGGCTCAATCGATCAAATCTCGGGCAGAATGTTTTTTCTACAAATTTTTCCAGCTCAGCCCTAGCCTATTAAAATGTATAGGGTTTTCTGTTTTGCCCTAGGTATAAAAGGCAAACCCTAGCCACATTTTTTATGTTGCTCTATTTGCTGTGTGTGTGAATCTCTTGTGAGATCTAGAGGTGGTTACCTTCACACATGCTTAGGATTATCAAGAAGGAGATTTGATTGAGAGCTTGATGATCATTCAGTTGCTGCACTAAGGAGTTTAAAGAAACACAAGCGGGTGTGCTTGTACTTGCTGGAGAATCCAAGAAAGAAGTAGTCCGTGGTCTCGGAGTTTGTACGTGGTCGTGTCAGTAAGTTTCTACTAGTAGATAGCAATAGGATGTTAGTGGTCTAAGTCTTAGTGGGTGAGCTTGTAAAACTTCGATTCTTTCATAGTGGATTCAGGTTTACCTTGAGGATAGCTAGGTTAAATCCTCCCCAAGATTTTACCGATGTGATTTCCTAGGTCATCATATCATTGTGTTATTTATATTTCTGCTACTATGCATGATATGATTGTTTGATTGTGATAACCTAGATCTGGAATTTGAACTAAGTAATAACTTGGCTAATTAACTAAGTTAATCCAATTGTGTTTTAAGGGGTCTAAAAACGTACACCTTCAAAGTATGTTCCTAAAACACCTGTAAAGTTATGGATTGGGTGTAAACCTAGTATGAGACATCTCCATATTTAGGGCTGTCCAGCACATGTGTTAAAAGGAAAGTCTGACAAGTTACAGTCTAAAACATAAGTGGTTTTCTTTGTAGGATATCCAAATGGAAACGTTGGAGCTTTATTCTATAATCATAAAGATAATAAAGTGTTTGTTAGTACAAATACCAATTTTTTTTTTAAAATGACTATATGAATGATTATACTCCTAAAAGTAGAGTTGTTTTGGCTGAAATAAATGAACCTATAATTGAACAATCAATGGATGAAACTAGGGATGATGTGGTTGTATCGGATACACCACAAGATACTACTTATGAGATGACTAGTACACGGGAGTTTCATCGTAGTGGGAGGATTGTTAGACCACATATAAGATTTATAGGTCTGGGAGAAACTTATGAAGCTATCTCAGAAAAGGCTGAAACTGATCCTTACACTTATGAATAGGCAATGAATGATATAGATACACATCATTGGGTCAAAGCTATGAAATCTGAATTAGATTCAATGTATTCCAATCAAGTTTGGGATCTTGTAAAGGTGCTTAACGACATTAAACCTGTTGGTTGCAAATGGGTTTAAAAAAGGAAGAGAGGGATAGATGGAAAGGTTGAAACCTTTAAAGTAAGGCTAATGGCGAAACGGTATACACAAAAAGAATGTAATGATTATGAAGAAACCTTTTCACCAGTAGCAATGCTTAAATCTATCAGAATTCTCTTATTCATTGCTACTCATTATGATTATGAGATTTGGCAAATGGAAGTCAAGACTACCTTTCTAAAAGGCAATCTTGAAGAAGAAATCTACATGATGCAATCGGAAGGTTTCATAGCAAAGAACCAAGAACATATGGTATGCAAGTTAAAAAGATCCATTTATGGACTTAAGCAAGCATCTAGGTCATGGAACATCAGATTTGATCAAGCAATTAAGTCATTTGGTTTTGAACAAAATCTTAATGAACCATGTGTGTACAAAAGACATCAAGATAAAGTAATAATGTTCCTAGTGATTTATGTTGCTGATATTCTACTCATTGGAAATGATGTAAGGGTAATGTCATCAGCAAAGGTTTGGTTGTCAAGCCAATTTAATATGAAGGACTTGGGCGAAGCTAACTTCATTCTAGGGATCAAGCTTCAGCGAGATCGCAAGAATAGAATGTTAGGTTTGTCACAAGCTAGGTATATAGATAAGGTTCTAGAACTGTTTAGCATGTAAAACTCCAAGAAAGGATTGCTTCCTTTCAGACATGGAGTTCCTCTGTCTAATGGCCAAAGGCCTAAGACTCTTAATGAAGAAAATATGATGAGACAAGTTCCTTATGCTTTTATAGTAGGAAGTCTCATGTATGCCATGCTTTGTACTAGATTAGATATCTGTTATTCAGTTGGTATGGTCAGCTGATATCAATCAAATCTAGGACCAAAACATTGGCAAGTTTTAAAGCATATTCTCAAGTATCTACGGAGAACGAGAGATTATATGCTTGTTTACTGGTGTGAGGATTTGATACCTGTTGGCTATACAGATTTAGATTCTCAATCAGATCTTAATTTCAGAAAGTCTACTTCAGGTTGTGTATTCACCTTTGGAGGTGGAGCCATAAGTTGAAGGAGTGTTAAGCAATCTTGTATTGCTGACACCACCATGGAAGCTGAATATGTTGCTACTTGCAAAGTGGCAAAAGAAGTTGTTTGGCTCAAGAAATTCCGTTCTGATCTTGGTGTTGTGAGAATGGAGCAAGTTCCTATCACATTGTTTTTTGACAATAGTGGAGCGGTTACATAATCCAAAGGTCCAAGGAATCACAAGAAAGGAAAGCACATTGAGAGAAAGTGCCACATCATTCGAGACATTGTTGCTCTAGGAGATGTAGTAGTAGCAAAGATTGATAGTGCAAATAATCTAGGAGATCCCTTTACCAAAGCCTTTCCCCAAAGGACTTTTGAGTCACATTTGGAGGGAATGGGAGTTAGATTAGTACACAATAGTCTTTAGGGCAAGTGGGAGATTGTTAGGATTGGTACCCTTAAATCCTATTCTATGATGCTATGTATGATATTATGTATGACTTAATGTTGTAATTAATAAAGTTGTATTATTATTATCTAAAATAATGGCAACATGAATATTTGGACATTATCATATAGTCCAAGAGATACATAGTATGTGATTTATGTGATTTAGTCACAAAAGATATAAGTCACAATTTCTTTGTAAACTCAAAATTTTAGTTCGTAGTCGGTGATGAAATTGGGTATTTCATCTGTGAAGATTATAACATATCAACTAAAATAATTTGTCTTGATCATGGAATGGTGACTTCTAGTTGATATGTTTTAAGAGTGAAGACATATCAAACTAAACTACTCTGAGATTTATTATTCTCCTAACGATTGTCAAATGAATAATAAATCTCATGACTTCTATTTATATCAACTCTTAATCCTGAGAGAATAATGGACCTAATCATGAAGTGTAAGTTGCTTTGATATATCAGGAGTGAGATCTAAAATAACGATCAAAATCTCAATATGTTAGGTAGCCACATTTAGTGCTAATGGAACATATATTCTCAAGATGGAATTTATAATCTCCTAATAGAGATATAAAATATTCTCTAGAGATATAAAATATTCTCTTGAGATAAGTTTAATGGATTTGGTTATTTAGAATGTTAGGCCTAACTATTTGAGTAGGGAGTTACTAAAGTATATATTTATAAAATTGGATTTCATAAAAATATGATGAATAACTTAAAGAATTAAACCAAATACTCAAGGATTAAGATATAGTAATCTTCAAAGTGGCAGTCTACATTCATGACTTTGTATTACTACGAATATTTTATGAAGAGTTTGCATGTATAAGAAAGTCTTGAGATATAATTTATTAATAAGGCCTAAAGTGCAATTATATTTATATAGTGGTATTAAATATAATTAATGATAACTTTGGACTTGTTAAGAGTTGGCAAAAAAGCCCAAGGCTCATTGGAGCTAGTGTCTTATTTGTTTCCTTTTGATCCCACTCCAAGCCACATACTAAAACTCAATTGGAATGGCCCAATAGGTTAGCCTAATTAGATAATCGGTTATAAGGAGAAAAACATACAGAATTTTGTAAGACAATGAAATGGTTTGTATGTGAGTGTAGGACACTCTCTTATTCTCCCTTGAACACATACATATAAACTGATTGAGAAACTATACTTCTTGGATACAATTGGAATTGGAGTGAAGATTAAAAGTGTTCCCAAGTACTTCTAATCTTTGGTTTTGAATTTCACTGCACTAAGGTACACTCTCTTGTTCTTATATTTTGAAATCTACATGGCACATGTTATTAATTGCGAATAAAGTAGATCCGTTAATTTTCCGCTTCGTATGTCTTGTATGCGATACAAACATGTATTTCTCCAACAAGGTAATCTTTGAAAATTCATCCTCAATTAAATCATGGCCACTAAAATCATGGTCTTTGTTTTACATTGACATTCGCTTTCCAAGCTCTGTCAATGTGGGGCATTCTGTAGACACTTGATTTTTCACCCATGATTTAATTAAGGAGAATGACTAGAATGACCATCCATGTACCCAAAAAAATCATGATTGCATTACATTCATTAATTTATTCATTGTATATCATAAAAATGATCTTGAGGTTCTAACGGTCGCGACGATATGCCCAGTTTCCAAGTCGAACCGTCGGATTGGAATATATCACATGATCACGTTTGCACGATCAGCATGCATTGTGTCTAGCTGGAGTTGGCCATGCATGATTAAGTTAAATTAATTTTGATTGGCTAAACAATTAAAATTAATTAAATAATTTTTTGATTGGTTGATGATTAGTGTCAAAAATAGGATTGCTTGCATGGGAATAAAGGGGATGGTTGGATAATAATAAAATTATGGATAATCTAGACTTTATCAAGATTTATTTTAGAATATTTATCTACAAGATAATTATTGCTGAAAAGACCTGAATTATCTAGAAAATAGTTAAAAATCTTAGAATATAGATTGAAAACACGTCTAAGAGCAAGTCCCGACTCAAGAAAACCTAAAAAAGGAGTCCAAAATGCACCCGAACACAAAAGCGCGATTGGCATCCAAGAGTGCCATTCGGTACTTTTGGAGTGCCAAACGGTACTTTCAAAGTGCCAAATGGCACCTATTAAGGCTTTGGCCTGACAGTCTTCGAGTGACAATGAAACACATCCTTTTCGACTTTTTAGCAGAAAGACGCGTCCCGGTTCATATTCTAATCTTCTTTGCTTATTTTTTAGGCATTCCAGGCTCCATAAATAGGGACTGGATCTCAAAATTCAGCACACTTTTTCACGTTCTCAAATTTCTCATATTTCTGACCCCCTTTTTTGAAATTCTCTCTCTTACATTGAAAAGGTTCTGGAGGCTTTAGTCTTAAGAACTTCTTTTTTGTAAGCCAGGGTTTTTGGGTTTCAAAGACAATTGCATAAATTTCTTTGAACCCTAAAATATCCCCTCAAGAAGAAGAGTGCTCCCTGCAAGAGGTTGTTTCTTATTAAACCCTTTTCCTTATGTTTCTCTTATTATGATGATGTATGTTTATATATTTCTTTCAGTTTAGTTATTTTAAATATTCATATCATGAATTGTTGATTTATTTTGTTGAAATATGTTCTTGATTCTTTTTATTATTGTCATGATCTATTTTTAATTTCAAAAATCTGCATGTTATCTACATCTTTTTTTAAATCAAAAACTGATCTGCATCTTCCTAAGATGCAAATCTGAATTTTTCTCAAATCAAAAACTGATTTGCATCTTCCTTAGATGCAAATCTGAATTTTTCTCAAATTAAAAAAAAAAATGATTTGCATCTTCATTAAATACAGATCTGAAATTTTTTAAACAAAAATCGATTTGTATCTTCCTTAGATACAAATCTGTATTTTTCTTATTTAAAAAACTGATCTATGTTTTCTTTAGATGTAGATCTAATTTTTTTAACATAGCAGATTTTGAAATAAAAAAGGGTCATGAGTGGTTTTATTTGTTTGTTTAGTGCATGTAGCATAGATTTACATCATGAATACAGTCTTCTTCTTAAAAAAAAAAAATCTTTTTCTTAATATTTTTTACACATACAAAAACATATATGATTTTTTTTATATATATCACAAAACAGATCTCATTTTTCTTTCAACCAAAAACCAATTTTTTTTATATCACAAAAACAAATCTGATTTTTCTTTCATCAAAAAACCACTATTTTTTAGTTCTCAAAAACATATCAGATTTTTTTCTAAACCCAATTCAATTTTTTATCACAACACAGATCCGATTTAAAAAAAAAAAAAAAAAAAAAAAAAAAAAAAAAAAAAAAAGAAAACAAAGAAGAGGGCATATTCATAAAATAGATTCATGTGAGTCAGTTTTGATTAGTTTTGTTCATGTGTGCAACATATCATTCATGTCATGCATAAAAGGGGTACATTGGTCACGAGAGTCTAGAAGACCAGACTCTGTCTGGGCGAAATGGGTGCCTAACACCTTCCCATTACGTAACCTAGCCTCCGAATGGGTGCCTAACAACATATCTTTATTTTTATTTTTATTTTGGGTAGATTGTAACTAGGACAAAAAGTCATGTAATTATTTGGTAGTTTGTGAAAGTTCAATTAGTGTATAAAACACAATGAACGTTTAGACCCTCAATTTACAAATTACAAATTCAAGCTTAATGTCAAACAATAAGTGTGCGAAATATAAACATAAGCATAAAACAGAATTGATAAACAATCTAAACCAAATAGAATCACGTCCACAGCAGAAATTAAATGGAAAAAATTAAGGAAAGAGAGATTCAAACACAAGGACAACACACAATGTGTTATCGAAGAGGAAACCGAAGCCCTCGATGTAAAACCTCTCCGCCGCCCTCTAAGCAGTAAACAATCCACTAAAGAATGTAATTGGGATACATGAATAGCAGAAGACCCTCCAAGCCTAATCTACCGAATGAACCTAAGCCCTCCAAGCTCCTACTCCAACGAGGTTACACCGAACCCATTTCTTCTTTAGCTTACCGGATTCCACTACTTGACCATAGCATCAACCAATATGAAATTGGTCCCTTCTTAACTGCTTCCCAAACACCAAATGGCCTTCTCACAGATATGGGTATGGTGAGAAAAGGTTTTGGTAATGTACCTCTCAAGGATTTGACAATGGAGAGAAAGAGAGTAGAGGAATTTGAAGAGTCTCTATGTGAAGATTGTGGATGAATCAATCTTGTTTTTCTCTAGGGTTTCTCTCTCAAAATTCTCACTAAAGCTCTCTGAATATCGTGGGTATAAAGGCATATATATAGTAGGGTGAGAAGGAATGTGAAAAGTCAGTTTTTCCCAAACAAGGTGGTCTGGCAACTTGATCTCACGACTAGGCTGAGTCGCGAGTTCAAGCCACGAGCTAACGGCCTGGCCAACCTGGGACTTTTGTCCTGTAGTGCAACAGCTGGGATGACTCTTCAGCTCCCTTGCATGCTCCACACATGTGCCAACTTTGGCGACTTGCCAGTCGCGAGTCACCCGCGAGTCCAGTCGCGAGTCTCTGCATCCTTGCACAATCTTGAGCAATTCGTCACACTCTCTCACTCACTACCCTTACATGATTCACACCTAAATACAGGGTTACTAATTGCTAAAATCCAAGTAAATTTGGCACAGAATAAAGCTAACAAGATGGTTGATAAAATTCAACCTTACAATCTCCCACTTTGGCTATTCTATGACAAAACCCTAAAACAAACTCTAGACTTAACATGTGAGTTGAGAACAGTTGAACAAAACTCACTCACACCTAACTCTAGAATCTGATAAGCTCTTGAAACATATGAACTAGAATCTCCTGAAACATAACAACATAGTATCATCATTGTATGTAGAAAAACTTGTAATTGCATATGAGACAAGCACAATGCGATCAAGCAAAATTGGAATGAGAAATAAACCATGGCTTGACCAAACAGGCAATCACTATAAAATATTGACCACAATGCTCATTCACACTTGGAATGAACATTCGGACATACAAGCCAATAAGCTCAATGCAAATCACTTGCATGCCCAACACTCAACCAATGCACAATACATAAAGTATAGGCATCTAGGAACAAAATCCTGCAAGAGCACAAGAGTGAGAATACTTAAAGAAAATGCATAACATTTAGCTAGAAGTATTAGACAACAAAACATAAAGGTTGCATAAGCAAGGTACAAACCATAAAAGCCTACAAAGATGGAAACAAACCCTAAAAGCTTACAAAAGCAACATGGGCACAAACATAAACATACTGAGTAACAACTTTTAATATTGACAAACCAAAGTAACATGAGTGTTTTAAAATAGATCCATTAGTTTTAAACCAAAACAATAACCCAAGTAACACAGCCAGACAAAACCAAGAGTTTATAAAGACAATAGAAGACTATAAGTAAATGACTAATAAACTAGGCTGGCCAAAGTTAGGCAATATGTTCAAAGGTGTCCAAAGGTATGTGTGAGTGTATATGACAACTTTCTCCTCTAGAGCACACAAGTCCCCCTTTTACTATGCACACTTCCCTTTGTGTTGCTCTCCCCCTTTCAATAAGCTCTCCCCCTTTTTGGCACGAATAGCTAAAGGCTGTCCTCTAGCTTTTGCTGAATAACATCTAGCTGATTCTCCATGGTCGTGAGTTGCAATGAACTTGATTGTTGACGGAGTAGATAAGTCTTTCAATTCTGGCAATGTGCATATGAAGATTTTCAAACAAAAGACCCAACCTATCAGCTTAAGGACCAGACTGTTCTGGCTGATTGCTAGTCGGCTGTAATTTAGGGGTGACAGGAGAGATAGTCGCGGTATACACAGGTGTATCTGACCCATGAGCAGATGTTGTAGTAGGAGACATATGTTCACTCTTTGGTTTTTGAGAGAAGTGACTCTTGCTAGCTTGGAAAGATATCATGGATATTGGTTGAGGACGGTTGATCATTTTTCCGTCTGATGGGGGATTGACACCTTCAAGAAGTATGATCTTCATGATGAGACTACAAAACGGAATACATGCTCGTGTTGCTGATCGAGCCGTAGTCTTCCCAATGATCTGGAAAATATGGGCACAGATATCAATTAGGGCTCTTGTAATAAGATCACATAGGAATTGAGCTCTTCCAAGATTGATGAAAGTAGTGTTGGACAACAGGTAGAGATTGGAGAACATGATCAGCTTCAGTGTGGTCAACTCAGGAGCAAACTTTGTAGTGTTTATAGATGTGCCTTTACTAGAGACTTCTTAATCAGGCCCAAGAACTTGTAGAATGTCTTGAACCTTAGGAGTTCGATCATTATAAGGGGTGAGGTCCACATTCTCAGGTCTAGTGATGCGAAGGACCTTGGCTATGTAGTTCGGATTGATGGAAAACTCTTTTCCTCTTACGTAGCATTTTAACTCAACTCCAATGTATCTCGCATTTGAGAAGAATTCCCTAACCAACTCTTCCATCGGGTCTTTGAAATTCCCAAACATATTGGCCCAATCTTTAGCTTCAAAGATTCTAGGGATAAAAGTTGTCCCCATAGTGTCAAACTTTACCACTCGTTCCACTATGGGAGTAGCACCTTCAAAAATGCTTGAGTGAGTCTGTGAATCAAGAGGAGTTTTGAACCTCTCACAGTTTGAGTCTTTAGATGACTGAGATGAGAGACGAGTTTGTTTAGCAACAGGGGATGATGAAACATCAGTTACAATCTCTTTTTCTTTGGACGATCGGCGAGACATCTACAAAATAACAAACACACAGCAAAGATCCAAGTGCACAGACACATGACACGAACAACAACTTGATTAGATTCAAGATAGTCAAAAATTGGAGACTCATTGAAATTCAGACCAAGATAACACTTAAACATAGTACATGAACCCAGTCAATAGTATGTGAGAATGAGCAACACTGAAGCAATGTATACTAAAACATGTAACAGATGTCCAGTAATGATGAATAAACAGTCACAGTTCAGTTCACTGTAAACTATGGTCAATCACAAAGTCACAAATATCTGTCATTGTGACATTCTACCCTGAGAATGATATGCACAGAGCAACGCAGTCAAGAAACACATCTAAGAAACAATCAAGAATACAAGAGAAGCAAGCATCAAATCACTAGAATCAACAAAACCCTTTTAGCCAACCTAGTAGAGTAAACCCATGTACGAACATTGCAAAACACACAAACTCAAACAAAATTTCACAAAATGAGGAAATGCATGGATAAATATGTAAAATAGAGTGAGAAAATAGAAACCCATACCTTTTTCCTTGAAGATTTGAGAATGAAATTGAAAGTTCAATTAGTGTAAAAACACCCTTGAACGTTTAGACCCCGAAATTACAAATTACCAATTCAAGCTTAATATCAAACAATTTTTTGGTCAACAGAACAAGTATGGCTTATTTTTAGAGATTGTTTTCCATTAATTTTTTTTTTGGAAAACAATTCTATCTCACAACAAGCTAAATAAAAGAAGTTAGAAGATTGTTTTTAACTCATTTAAGATAATTACAAAATATAGAAAAATGAAATAGTTTTATAGAAAATACTTTTCAAAAACTAACTCATTTTCTAGAAAATACTTTTGTCAGAACAATCAGAGCGTCCATTTCCACCCAAGTTGGAAGGAAATGAAAATGTGGCCGAAGTGTAGCGTAAGCCCCAAAGAAAATTAGAGGTGTGTCGGTTCGGTTTCAGTCGGTTTTCTAAGTGTTGGCCAACCGAAACCGAAATTTTCAGTTTGTGAAATTCTTAACCAAAACCAACCGAAGTAATTGGAATTCAATCGGTTTCAATTGGATTTCAATTTCGGTGGGTTTTTTCGGTTTCCTTATCATTTATTTTCTAAGAAAGCAAACAAGCCAAAAAAATAAACAAACCTAGAATATAAACAACCAAGCACATGGGTTTTTTCAAAACCCTAACTTTATTTGCACATAAAAATGGAAAAAATAGCATTGATTCAATATTAAACAAACCTAGAATTAAAAAAAAAAAAAAAAGGAAATTATGGAGAAATTAAAGAGGGAGAAAGGGTCACCGTGAGAATGAAAAGATTAGATCGGCGTAGGGAGGCCTACATGTGGAGGCCGATATAGGAAGGCCGACGTGTGGAGTGGCATCGAGGAGCGTGTCATGACCGACGTTGGGGTTAGGAATGGGGCAGCTGAGAAAGAAAGGCGGAATGTTATCAGAGCAAGTCACTCTGCCAGAGCTGACTTTCCGACGAGTTCTACTCCGGCAAAGGGGATTGATCGGCGGCAGCCGAGAGTCGAACCTTGCATGGCTAGGAACCAGCAAGGCTGGCAAGCGTGGCTCGTGGATGTCGTCAGCGACGTCATCAAAGACTGGACTCCTCGCAATAAAATACAAAAAATTACAGCACAATATAACCGATGAATAATCTGACATACATTGTAGACGCCTTAAAAATAAATAAAAAAATCTGCGTAGTCAACACCCCATCATGATCTACACCTTCACCTAATGATTTGCTCTACTCTATAGGAATTCGAAAAAGCCACAGTGAAGCAGACGATTACGAAGGCCGATACCAATAAAACCATGGCAGAAACCCTACAGAAGCTTTCAAATCTTGGCCAGTGTTGGACTAAAATTGCACAAAAGGCGGCCGTAAACGCGATGACTGTGGAAATTAGGAAGGTGTGATATGCCGTTGGCCGATCATTGAAGACCACGGTTGGGACCGGACTTTCATCCACTTCCTCGTGATGTAGAAGCAAAAACAAGGTAATTGTGGAGGAAGAAGCGTACAATATAAACTTTGAGGGGAAAGCATTCAAAAATTGTATAAGCCGGGAAACAATAAGGCTTACAAAACTATTAAGGATTCTCGCATGTAATAGCAACTTCTCCATTCTTCTCAAAATCCAGCTGCCACTCTCTTTTCTTTTTTGGGCAGCCAAATGCCTAATTTATACGAGCAATATGGGCCGAATTATTCGGAAAACATTCATACACAGATTCATCAAAAAAACCCAATTATTCGGCAAACATTCATACACGAGGCCAACAATTTTTTATAAATGTCCGAACTTTCCAACGCGTCTATTTCAAGAAAATTTCGGGGAAGCATACTTTTTTGGTAAATTACAAAACATGGGACAAAATTGCCTTATTCTATTTTCATCCAAATTATATAGCCTTATGCCCTCTTCCCAAACTAATTAGGGAAATACTCCTCTTTTGAAACTCGACTTTTTCAAAATCGAGTTAAGCCCTATAATGACGTTTTTAAAGACCTATAGTGATGTTTTTAAGGACCTATAGTGGCGTTTTGTAACTCGAGCTCCATGAAATCGAGTTATAGGCAATTTATTGCCTGTAACTTGATACTCGATTTCATGGAGATTAAGTTACAAAACGTCACTATAGTTCCTTAAAACATCACTATAGGTCCTTAAAAATGTCATTATAGGGTTCCAGAATTTTTTTTTTTTAAACTCGATTTTCAGAAAATCGAGTTATAAAATAGGGGAATTTTCCTAATTAGTTTGGGAAGGGGGGCATAAGGCTACATAATTTGAATGAAAATGGCATAAGGCCATTTTGTCCACAAAACATGTCTTGAAGTCTGGGTGTTATAAAATAGGGGAATTTTCCTAATTAGTTTGGGAAGGGGGGCATAAGGCTACATAATTTGAATGAAAATGGCATAAGGCCATTTGGTCCACAAAACATGTCTTGAAGTCTGGGTGTGTTTGAATTTTATATCCCGAAATTTAAAATTTAAAATCTTACACCCTGAAGTTTGAAAGTGCTTGGATCCTAATCCCCTTCATTTGTTTGTTGTTGATGTGTTCGTTAAGTGACACATAAGTTGGCCATGTGTATTTCATTGACTAATTAAAAAAGGCCATGTAATTTTTATTTTTTCATATAAATTAAATAAATTTCAAAATTATTGAAAAATTAAATTAAATTTTCTAAAATTTTAAAATTTCCATAAATACGAAAAATAAAAATAAATACACAATAACATATCTAAACACAAAAAAAAAATAAAAAATAAAAATCCACAAAATCCTATTACATATATAAACAATTAATAATCCAAAAAAAATTCAAAATACTAAAAAGTTTTCCTCACCTTCACGCAGTCTCCTCTCGCTTTCTCACTCACGCTTCGCCTCTTGACTCTCCGCTCACCCTCACTCTCTACCCCTCTTCAAAATCAACTTAAACCTGAACAAAAGTGAGTTTCCTTTCCGATCTAGGTGGTCTCAAATCTAATCAATGGGTGTTCTTGTGGGTGTAGAGTTTCTTTAGCTTCCGTATTTGGATTCGGAGATGGGTTTTTGGTTTGGTGGTGTTGTAATGCAGATGAAGCTTGGATTTTGCTATTTTGATTTGGGTCGGGTGGGTTTTAAGATGGCATGGGAGCCATTGTAAAGAAAACCCAGAGAGAGACCCAAATAGCGATTTGGGAATTTTCTAAGAAGCGATGGTGCGAACTTGAATTAGACGAACTAGATGAGACTCTAATGCTAATGGGTTTATGCTAATGAATTTTCTGGGTTTGTGCTTGTTTCCATGTTTGTTTCCTAAGAAAAACAAATGAATTTGTGAGTGGGTTTGTCTTTTGCTAATTCAAAATTTTATGTGTTTGATTGATTTGGGTTTGAATTTGCTTCTACATTTTTTTATTGTGTGCATCTGAGGACCAAGTTTGATTTTTTTGCGTTGTCCATTGTGCTCATCGTGATTGATTTTTTTGGGTTGTTCATCGTTTATGTTTGATTTTTTAGGGTTGTTCATCAGCTTAGTGTTTGATTTTTCTAGTTCTTCAAAAAAAAATTCTATTTAGATATGTTATTGTTGTTTTAATTTTATTCTTTTCTATTTATGGAATTTTTAAAATTTTAAAGCATTAAATTTTATTTTTCAAAGATTTTAAAATCTATTTAATTTATATGCAATAATAAAAACTACATAGAATTTTTTTCATTGGTTCAATGAAACATACGTGGCCAGCTAATGTGTAACTTAATGGACACATAAGCAACAAGCGGACGGAGGGATTGTGGATCCAAGCACTTTCAAACTTCGGCTTGTAAAATTCAAAATTTTAAACTAAAGGTGTAAAATTTAAACATCCCTAAACTTCAGGATTTTGTTTTGCAATTTTTCATTTTTTTTAAAAAAAAATAATGATAAGCTTCAAATTTGAAGCGTGAATTTTTTTTTTTTTTTTTTTTGGTGATAAAGATAAGCTCCTTAATTTAAGAGATAAAAGAGTTTGGACAAATCTATATGGTTCACTGTTATCAATTTATTTATTTACAATTATTCCATTAACACATTTTCTATATTTTGAAAACATCTTTTCAACTGTTTTCAAAATCATGTTATGAGCGAGGAAAATAGGACACAATTATCTAAAAATTGTATTTAAAGAACACCAATCAAAAAATATATTCAAATGTGGGACCCACCATTTTATGGTTTGCAAAACAAACAACTATACTTTAATCCTCTTACAAAACAAGCCAAATAACCAAATATTTGTGATAAAAATTGTGGCACAAAAGTTGAGATTTGGGAGAGAAGAGGGGAGGGATTTTGGTGAGGCCCAGTTGTTTTCTTCCCGGGCCCACCAAAATCCTATATTTCCAATTTAGAGAGATTTGAAAAGAGAAAATAGGGGAAGAGGTGGATTTCTGAGAAAACACAAAAACTACCCCTCCCACCCATTGTGCGTTAACATTGCTAATGAATAATGATGCTTCTAAAATAAATTCTTTTTTTTCTTTTTGTCAACGTGTTTTTTAAACTAAAAAAGCAGTGGGCTTTTAAAAAAAATAAAAAAATAAATGGTGGCTTTCACCTCTAATACAATATATAATATAATGGAAAAATATTTTTTATTTATTGATTTAAAAATTTATTTTTCATATTATGTGATAGAGGCATAAGAGTGAATTTATAATAAACAACATTTTCTATCATCTCATTTTCCTTCTCAACCAAACAAATGAGTTTTTCATCTCTCAACGTTTTCATCATTCTAACTAAACACCTTGAGAAAAAACTAAAATCTCTTTAAAGATCTGATTAATAGGGGAGATAAGGTTTAAATATCCCACCTGAAAGTTTGGATGTCCTTTTGTTTTGGGTACTTTGAGAATTTTTTTTTAATTCATGCCATGTTATTTTTGCCTATGGTGTCCTTATAGCTTTTCACCATACCCATGGTTTTTTTTGTCCTAAATTTTGCCTAGGGCGCCATCACGGGTTTTCAACCTAGCAAACTCTTCTCTTTTTCTTTTTTTCTTTTTTTATTTGGCTTACACAAAATACTTGTGAAGTCGATCCATGTTCATTGGCTGGACAAACTCGTCTCCATCTAAATCCATAAAGGCATGGAAAAGAAGTTAAACAAAACAAACATGTGAAAGTAGAGGCAAAACAAACAAAAAACAAAAATTAGGGTTTCTAGGTAGTGGTTTGCACACGAAAGAACAAGCCTGCATGCGCAGGCAAAATTATGCATATGTAGTTTCTTGCCCAGAAAGCCCTAAAAACACAACCAAGCCTAAAACACTAATCTGACATCCTAACATGCATTTTATGTATACAAAAATGTAAACATAATCTAGAAAAGCATATTAAACATATTATAACAAACAAATAAAGCAAACATAATGATTTAAAAGCAGAAAATGAAATAAAGGAAAAAGAAAAGTTTAGACGAGATACCTCACACAAAAACTTTCCAAGCTTGATTTTTGACAGTTCCCTGTAGTCAAATCTATTCACAAACCAACAAGAAAGCAATTAGCAACGTTAAACTAAAAGGATTGGGGTCAAAAAATGTCCTAATCAAAAAAAAAAAATTTGACTTAAGGGCCGCTTTGGTCATTTTATTTCCAAAAATAGAATTTTGCTTATTTTAAAGGTTATATTTTTCATTTTAACACTCCTCAAGTCAATTTGATATCTGATTGGACTCTAAACTGACCTTGGGCCTTAGAGTTTGGGCATCATTGGGGAACGAGGGCCCGAGTCGTAAGGGGTATAAAATGCAGTGTCTACATGTCATATTGTGAATCGAGTGTACTTCAGGCCATGTACAAAGAAGACTCCATATGAGCTATGGAAAGGAAGGAAACCAAATGTAAATTACTTTAGAATATTTGGTAGCACTTGCTTCATTCTACAGAATAGAGAGAACGTGGGAAAGTTTGACACCCGAAGCGATGAAAGGGTCTTTCTTGAATATTCCTCCACTAGCAAAGCATACAGGTTGCTAAACAAAAGAACTAGAAAGGTCATGGAAACTGTTAATGTTGTGATAGATGGAGTATCAACTTCCGAGTCTTCAAAAGATGTTGATCAACTGCCAAAGTCCATCCTCCTTTTGACTTCTGAAAATGATCAAGAAGTAGGTGATCAAGATCCTCCTTCTCCTGCCTCACCTAGTTCCATACAGATCTCAGAAGTTACTTCTACATCACTTCAACATTCTCGAACCAAATACATTGAGATCTGACATCAATTTATCTATGAGTTGGTAGAGAATGGCATTCTCACTCTTGAGTTCATTCACATTTATGATTAAAAGGCTGATCTCTTCACAAAACCCTTAGATTGTAGACGCTTCAAATCTTGCGCCAAAACATTGGTGTTATTTCCTTGGAGTGATTCTCTTCTCTTCCTCCTTCAGGCATCTGCACTTCTAGTTTCTAATGCTTTGTTTGTTTGTTTGTTTGTTTTTAAGTTTTTTTTTTTTTTAATACAAAAATAGGGGAAAATTTTGAAAAATAGAAAAATAGTGTGTGTTTGTGTATACTGTTACTTATGTACCTTTAGATGGCCTTTAAAACAAAGTTTCTCAACTTTGTATCTCTTGTAACTTAGATGAGCATCTTCATACACAACTAAGCAATGTGAGATTTGTTGCTCATTTATATGATTTGTATGATTTAGTTGATCCTTTATCATTCATATTTTAATCACTCTTTTTAACGGGAAGGACTAGAAAATCCTAAAAGAAAGACATAAATAACCATCTCACCACTAAAACTCATCAATCATACAACATCTGT
The DNA here is from genome assembly GCA_036321655.1 of Quercus alba. Classification (NCBI taxonomy): domain Eukaryota; kingdom Viridiplantae; phylum Streptophyta; class Magnoliopsida; order Fagales; family Fagaceae; genus Quercus; species Quercus alba. The sequence goes on along the minus strand of CM070307.1, from coordinate 57,167,413 downwards.
GTGCAATTCATAAAAACCGTACTTGGTAAGGTGTCGCACTTGCACAACAAAAACCAAGATGTTTGGCTTTCATAATTGGGTAATTCTTTTCTCTCTAATTTACTTATGCATATTATGTCATTTTATGTTTAAAAAGGAAAAATATGCAAAGAATATGTAAAGCAAAAAGAATCACAATGCTTTGAAATATGGTTGCAAGCGTGTTTCTAGGAAATGTGAGAGTTATATGATGTACCTTGAAGATGACAGTCCCCATCAAACAGTTAAGATTGTGTGTTGATATATTTGATCTTTTTATATTATTACACTTCATATAATGATTTACTTCTGCTCTCTTGCAAAAGTTTCACACACAACACGTATACTCTTTGCTACTCTTGATACTATTGTACAAGTACAATGTGATTTGGTCATCACAAGGAATACATGTGATAGTATATGCTCTATAAATCATCTAAACTTGTTTTTGAAATAAAATTGGTTAGACTTGTTTAGTGTGTTTTTATCTAGGAATGCTTTGCATCTAGAGTTGATGATGTGTTTAAGTGTTTAACATGCTTCTTGATTGCTTGTTTTGGTGTTTATCTTGAGTGCATTCATCTCATGTTGTTTTTCCTCCTTGAAAAACATCTTTTCCAAATTCTCAATAGCTGCTCGACAACTCCTCTTTCTATCGAGATTTTCTAGGTTTTCTCAATGCCTCTCGATAGATAGCTCAATCTATCGAGCCTCTTCTTTGAAGTCTCTATCTGCTCGATAGATAGCTTGACGCCTCCTCGATCTATCGAGCCAGTTTTGCCTTCGATACCTCCTTAATCTATCAAGATTTAGTTCTTGATACCTTCTCAATCTATCGAGGTGCCTGTTTCTATATATACTTAAGGTTCGACCCAATTTGTGCTCAAACTCAAATATTTCGATCTCTCTCTCTCTCTTCTCTCTCGATCCAAACACCCTTCTTTCACCAAAAACCTCATTTCCTTCAAGATTTCAACCTTAACCAAGCTTCAATTCTTTGGTATGTGTTCTAAATCTTCTCTCTTTCTCTCTACTTATGCATTTCATGCATTTTGTGATCTAGATTTTAGTTTTTGGGAAAATTTGGGGTTTTTGAGTTTTTATGAAATTTTTTTGGTTGGGTTTTGTTAATATGATCTCACATATTCATGCATTGCATTCTATGTTCATTATAACAATGTTTCATGCATTTTAGGATTGTGTGACTGATTATATCTTATGAGTGATGTAATTTGGATTGGGTTTTTACCCATATATATATATATATATGATGTATGTTTCTTCACCTTTATCTCACATGTGTTGTTTCTCTTCTCCCTTTATACATATGGTTATTATTTTATACAACTTGCCTATGTTTCACACTTGATACCTTAATGAATCTTGTTTAAGTGTTTCAAATAAGACAGGTTGCAAGTTTATCATGCCACAATTTCTTTTCTTGCAAAGTTTTTCAAGAGCTCATTGTAGTTGTTAGGCTTTTGTACTTTTGGCTTTTTGTAATAGTTATGGAGTTGTTGCTTTATGCTTCTCTCATAATTATGTTTGTGGTTTTGTCACGGATTGCCAAATGGGGAGATTATAAGTTTTATTTTTTATGTAATTGGCTAACTCTTTGACAAAATGCACTTTACTTGTGATTTTGTAGATCTAAAATGAGTTTAATACATTAAGAAATATGTTGTTCAAGCATATCAAGTGTTCGTATTAACAGACATGAAGATTGGTCCAAAAAACAAGTAAAGAAAAGATGTTTATTAAGTCTCGACAAATGCCTGCTATTGAGACTTAATGTGAACCTCGATAAATGGCTCGACAGCAGCTCGATCTATCAAGAATTACGATTTTCAGTTTTCCAGATCTAAAATTTGGCCTAGGCTTATGTATTTGTTTAGGATTTCTTTTCTTACAACCCTAGACATATATAAGGCTTATTTTAAGAGCTGACACATACAGATATAGAGAACTAGAGATTTATTTTCTCTGTGAGAAGCTACTACGTTTGTACGCCATGGGGTTTTGTAACTAAGTACTTCCTGATCTTCATTGTTGATTAAGTGAAGAACTTTGCAGCCAACAACATCGTTTAAAATTGCTGAAGTTAGTCATGTACTAGATTTCGTGCAAAAGGTTAGTCACAGATTGAAAATTTGTGCATCAAGAGAAAGAAGGCTTCTACAAGATCAAGTTCAATTGGGTGGTGACTTTAAAATCACCTGGTGGGGTTTTTGTCTTGTGAGAGGTTTTCCCAATTTTTCAACAAATCACAGTATCAATTTAATTTCTGCTGCATCTAGTTTTTTTGGTAATTCAACTTGAGACTAAACATTGTTTACGACAAGTGGGCCTATAGTGTGGTAAATTGCTAGTCCAGAGAATTTTTTCAAAGAGCAAGTAGTCAGACTCGAATTAGGGAGCACACCCAATCGAACCTAGTATAAGCACCTTGAGACTAAGTGCCCAACCGACTCGGCCAACCCCCTGGGTTATTAAGCGCAAATTATATCTCATCATATAATGTGATAAAATTGCATTTGAACCTTCTAGAAATTGAAATCAATTAAATAGATTAAATTTCATACAAAAATAATATATTGCAATCAAGGAGGAGCCTAAATTTGTTTCTTTATTTTTCCTTTTTACGTTTTGGTATTCACATATTTTTTTTACCTTACAAACAACTCATTGCTGGATTGGTTTGATAGAAACCTCCATTGTTTATAATTCTTGCACTGAGACTTATAGAAATAAAATTATTACGAATATATGTTTGTGAGTTGTGACCCTTTAATTTTTTTTTTAAATCTATTGAATTTATTTTTACAATTATTTATAGGAAGTATATATATTGGATACGATTCATACCACCACAAATGCAACAAAAACGTTTTTATAACGGTCCAGTTAGTGCATGCTATCTATTTTGGGAAAAAAATTTCGGAGAATTGAAAAAGCAACTAAAATAGTTAATCTCTGTTTTATTTTTTCATAATAATTTTCTTAAAATTATTTACTAATGTATGTCCTAAGGGTATACGTTAGTAAAACCCTTTTAAAATCAGTAAAACTTAGATTTTTATATTAATCATTTTAGAATAATTCTAGAGATACAAACTATTTTATAAATTTTTTTTACAAACTGCTGATATAGTGAATGATTATTGGTAAATAAAAAAGTGATATTAATGATGAGTTTAGATAAAAAATCAATATAAAATTAACCACATTTACAATTTATAAAAATATTGTAAAATTTTTTTTGATAGAATAAAAATATTATAAAATAATTTATAACTTTACTCATAATTTTATTATATGTTTTTTTTACAATTATTAAAATTTAAACCAAGTACATAATTTTTTTTTTTTCAACAATATTCCGCGTATGAGAAGGCATCAATCAATCAAATCACTGATTCAATAACGCGTCATGGAGAAGGCACTTTTGTATTTCTAAGTTTCTAGAACTAATCAACATTGACCACATGTCATGGTCGAGACGCGTTATTTTGAAAAAGGCAATCATGTGCAACTTCCACGAAATTTCCTGACATTTTGTAGACGGTAGACCAAACGCATTCCCGTTATTGTAGACTTGCTGAATTATTATTGTTATTATTATTATTTTTTTATGAGATATTAAATATCTATTATCATAAGGATTTAGTGACGTGATATATTATAAAAAACGTAAAAAGTTAAGATAAATTACAAAATTGGCCCTTATTTTTTATAATATATTTTAACTTAGTCCATAATTTTTTAATTGTGTTAATTTAGTCCATAATTTTTTAGCGTCATATCATTTTGGTCCTTGCCGTTATCTCTTGAATGAAAAAAGTCTGATATGTCAAACAGAATAATAAAAAATTAATTTACTTGTCACACCAAATCCCAATCGTAAACAAAATAATAATAAAAAATTAAAATCCCTCTCCCTCGTTCTCATGCTCATCTACGTCCCTAATAACTCTCATTCTCACCTTAGGTTTACCGATTTGGAATTTGGGTTTAGGGGTTTTGGAAAGGTGGATTTTCATTTAGGGTTTGGATGATTGTTTATGGTTTCTACTTTCTATCCTCTTTGTCAGTGGTCGTAATAGAGATCGCATATAAAAGTTAGGAATATGGATTTATCAATCTACTAGTTGTATATTCAGGCATATGGGAGATTCGACTGTTTTGGTGCTCTAGAAGATAATGACCACATGATTTCATTGAAATTAGGGATGACAATAGGGCAAGTTGGGGCCGAAGGATGGGATCTTCATCCCCACCCGGCATGATTTTGTCTTGCCCCATCCCTGCCCCGTCCTGCATGACGGGAAAAAATTTCTCACCCCATCCCCGCCCCTTAGGGCCCTGCGAAGCCCCGTCCCACCCCATAAAACTCTACTTTTTGTTAATTTTCCCTACAATTAGTATAATTTTTTTTAATGAAACCTATTTCATTAATAAAAATATACTTTAAATTATAATTAAATTCACCCCATCAAATCAAATCAATATTAAGAAAAAATTGAATAATATATCCAAGCGTTTAACAAGACAATCACAAAAAAAAAAAAAAAAAAAAAAAAAAAAAAAAAAAAACTCATAGTATAACACTTAAGAAAATAAAGGCAGAGAACCACATTAGGTAGAATAAAATAAACTAATATTGATATGTTATCTAAATAGTAGGGTTTTAGGGTATGAAAAATTTACAATTATAACCCTTAACAACGAGAGTGGGGCGGGGCGGGGTGGGTCTAAAAAGTCTAAACCCATCCTCGGCCCACCCCGTGGTGCAAGGCTAAAATCTTGTCCCATCCCCACCCCATCACCTTTGTGGGGCGGGGAAAACCCGAGTGGGGCAAAGCGAGGGAGGGGCGGGGCAAAATTGTCATCCCCAATTGAAATCATTATTACCATATTCAATCCATGTCCATAAACTACATGTACCAGATGGCTAAAACTTTGCGAAGCCCAATGTAAAATCCAATCGATAAACTACATGTACTAGATTATAAAAGAGGAGTTTGCTCAATTACTCGAAGATAGGGGCGTTCTTTGATTTTGTTGTTCGTTTTATTTTTCTTTTTTTGTTTGGATTTTTTTTTTTTTGGGTCTCATTTCTCAAAACTAGAAACAGTTTGTGTCAACTAATTAACAAATAGAGTATGGGAAGATTAACATTTAAAGAAAATTCCAAAAGTCAATTGATGTGGCCAAAGAGAAAACCCAACCGCCTGACCTCGCCATTGCCATCCGTCTGCAACTCCTGTTTTAGCCAAGAGAGTTAGGGATTAGGTATGACATGAGAGTGAGAGTGATAGGGATTTTAAATATTTTCCCAAGCCCAATCTCACGTGAGAAGTGAGAACAACAATTTAGTTTTTTCTCTTTAAAAAAACTTAATATGATGTGAGTGTACTATTGGCGGTTGATGTGGCAAATAGGTTATTTTTTATTATTACATTTGACACATCAAACTGTTTCATCCAAGAGATAACGGCAAAGACCAAAATGACATAACGTTGAACGGTTAGAGATCAAATTGACACAATTAACAAATCCATTTTTGAAAAAGTTTTATTGGGAAATGAAAAAGTTGTCAAAACTTTTTCAATTCACGATAAAGTATTTCTAAAATTGGTTTACTATTATGTGCCCTTAAAGCATTAGCATCAAGAAATGCTACTTTAGGGCACACATTAACAAATCCATTTTTGAAAAAGTTTTATTGGGAAATGAAAAAGTTGTCAAAACTTTTTTAATTCCAGATAAAGTTTTTCCAAAATTGGTTTACTATTATGTGCCCTTAAAGCATTAGCATCAGGAAATGCTACTCTATTCTACCATCCCAAAAAGCTACTTTACCAATTATACCATCCCATTTTACAATACTTCCAGCATTCCAAACTTTTATTTTCCTATTCTACCTATTAAAATAATATATCTACACAATAAAATAATAATTCTCCCAATCACCATCATTTATTCTTTCTTTCTTCCAATCACCATCACAATAAAATATTAGTTTTTTTTTTTAAGAATTGTGCTATAGTGCAATTCTAAAGATAGAATTGCACTGTAGCACTATTGCAAAAAAAATTGCAATACTTAGCAATAGCATTTCCTGATGCAATACATTTTGGGGCTTGAAATGCCAAATATCTTTTAGAACATTAGCATTGGAAAATTCTAACGCTACTCTATTTTACCATTCTAAAACACCACTTTATCATTATACCATACCATTTTACAATATCTCCAGCATCCCAAAACTCTATTTTTATTAAAATATTATTTTTTAACCTTTCTTTATTATTTCTTTCCAACCGTTTTTCAGTCTCATTTTCCTAGGCTTTCCAATAGCTGTTTTTATTCCTCTCTCTCAACCTTCAGCACCGGTTCAACACACAACACACACACACCCATGATACACCGATCAACCTATCCAAACCCATCACCACACCCACACACACAAACACAAACATCAAACCAGCAACAAAGCCGCACACACACAAACACAAACCATCAACAAAGCCACACACACAAACCATCAAACCAGTTGGAGCCAACAACCGCCACCACACCCACCACCCAAACCACCGATCAAAAAAATCATTACCGGAGCAAGCCCATTCAAACCCATTCAAAAAAAATCATCACCAGAGCCACCGGAGCAAACCCATTCAAAAAAAATCATCACCAAAGCAAACCCATTCAAAAAACATCATCACCGGAGCCACCAGAGCAAACCCATTCAAAAAAAAATCATCACCGGAGCAAACCCATTAAAAAAAAATCATCACCAGAGCAAACCCATTCAAAAAACATCATCACCAGAGCCACCGGAGCAAACCCATTAAAAAAAAAAAATCATCACTGAAGCCACCATCGGAGCAACTGATGATCAACCCAACCGATCCACCCACCGATCAACAGATCCACCGTTTCAAACCCACCATCAACCGATCACAGCCCACCGATCCAAACCCAGCTCGCCGATCCACGCTGATCTAACCTCCAAAATCCAAAACCCAGGGGATGGCGATGAAGCTTCAGAGACGAGAGAGCAGATGGAGAAACAGAGAAGGAAGAGAGAGAAGAGAACAGAAAAAATGAGAGAGATGAGAGACAAAGGAGAGAGAGTCGGAGATAAAATATTACTTTTTTTTTTTTACAATGCTGCTACAGTGCAATTCTATCTTTAGAATTGCACAGTAGCAGTATTGCAAAAGAATTTACAATACTTGCTTTTACAATTCTTTGATGCAGATGATTTTAAGATTGCAAATGCCAAATCTCCCTTAAATATAACATTAGCATTCTCCAATGCTAATACTCTTACATTTGAAATTAGCATTTTCAATGCTAATACTCTTAGATCATACGTTAGTAAAATCCTAAAAGATTTACCAACTCGGAAATTGTTCCCCTCAAACCAAAAAAAAAAAAAGAAAACTTAAAAAATGTAAAAAATGTACGATTCCCGTGACAGAGTCAAAGACTTTAATGAAATTGAATCCACGTGAAAAAAGTATCGAAAAAGCAATTCAACGCGTTTTGCTTTTTTTATATTTTATCTCAAAATAAAAACGCAACAGCGATAACGAAGACCCGTGATTTATACATTTTTTTTTTTTTTTTTTTTTTGTCAAGAATTATGTGGCATGTAAGTAAATTGTGATACAAATACCAGCATTATTTATTTTAAGTCAATACTCGTGCAGCATGAATTTGAAAAGTTAGTAGTCATATGTTAACGTTTTCCTTCTTTGGAAGAAGTGAAGAAAACGTGGTGTGAATTTTTTTTTTTTTTTTTTAAAGAAAAAAACGACGCGTAAATTTGAACTATAAAAATGATGGCAAAGACAAGCATATATATATATATATGGTTAAATGGTTGAATATATAAAAAAGAAAAACGAAGACAACAACTACATACTGGCCACAGAGGCCAAAGTAATGCCGACACACCTATAGTAATACAACCCATTTACATCTAAGTCAAGCAAAATATTCAAATCATCATAGGAGGAGGCGTCAAAAGCAAAAAAATTTATTGTCGTGGAACATCCCCTCTTGGCCAGAAAATCAGCACATTTGTTCGCATCTCTAAACACATGCCCAACCCAGACCTGAGTAAGCCTAGCTATGAGTGACCTGCAATCATACAACAGAGGAGAATAGTTTCTGTTAGGACAATCAGCACCATTAAGCATCTCCACAATCACTTTGGCATCAAGCTCCACCTCTAATTGATTTATTCCCAATTGAATGGCTAAAGTCATGGCATCTCTCAATGCCCACCACTCTGCCATCACACTAGTAGTGTATCTGATTGATCTTGAAAACCCCTTAATCCAAGTTCCTTGACAATATTTTATAACCCCTCCACCTCCGGCCTTTCCTGGGTTTCCAAGAGATGTACCATCAGTGTTTAGCTTATGCCATCCAACTAGCAGTTTAGTCCATCTCACTAAGATACCAACTTTGGATGATACTTGATTGACCTTGCTCACACAGAAGAAATATTCCCTAGCTTGACCAATGTAGATTTTATCAAGGGTGGGATTCGGGATGGTGTTCTCAAACACCACCTTGTTTCTGTTCTTCCACAAACACCAAACTGCAAAGAGAAACAAAGTACACCAAGGAATAGAGGCTTTATGCCCAGTTGTGCTCAAACAGTTTATTTTAAGCCAGTTCTCAAGATTTTAATTAAAGGAGCTTATATGTGAAGGAGGCACCCCTAACTTACTCCACAAATCATGAGCAACTCCACAGTCTCGAAGGAGATGAACAATGGTTTCCTCATGCTGTTTGCACACTTGGTAGGCTGAATTAGTGGAGAACTCTCCATCTTTGGAGTACTTCCACATGATAGAATCCTTCCTATTCCTAAACACTTGAATTGGGATAACTTTGATCTTATTTTTGATGAAATCGGGCAGATCAAAAGAAAGAAGTTCCCATCTCCATTCATAGTCATAACACAGATCAATCACTATCATATCCTAATCCTCCTGCCTTAAAGGCCCTTCAATCATGACTCGAAGGGAATCACCATTAATCCAATTGTCCAACCAAACTTTGACCCCGTGGCCATTTCCAATTCCCCAACAAATCCCTTTTTTGAATATGGGAAATCTCAGGCTAATGGCTTTTCAGTTTAGAGATGAAGGGAGTTTCTTTGGATCCCTCAACCTTGCTCTTGAAGTGGAACAATATTTTTTAAGTAACACCTTAGCCCACGAAGCATCTTGTTCGTGGTACATCCTCCAATTCAATTTAGAGAGCAAGACTATGTTTTTCGCCCTAGCCACTTGTATCCTTAAACCCCCTTCTTCTTTGGGCTTCACTATTTTACTCCAGCCCACCATGTGCATCTTTTTTTTTTTTTTTTTTTTTTTTCACTCGTGGAGCCCCATAAAAAATCCTGGTTGATTTTATCTAATTTCTCATAGAAATGAACTGGTAGTGCCACCCCTTGAATCACATAATTTGGGATGGCAGACATAACGGACTCAATTAAAACCATCCGTCTAGCAAAGGAGAGAAACTTTGCCTTCCACCCCACTAGTTTGCTCATGACCTTCTCCACTATAAAATTGTATGGATTTCTAGTAACCTCTCTATGTCTTAGCGGAAATTCGAGGTACTTCCCAATGTTATGGGTCTCCCAAATACCCATTTTCTCACAAACTTCCTCCTTCAGACTTTCATTTACATTTGGAGAGAAGTATATATGGGATTTTTCCGAGTTGATTTTTTGACCAAATTCTACACAGAATTTCTCAGTCACTTTTAATATTGCTTCATAAGCAGCGGAGTCAATCTTGCAAAAAAGGATGATATCATCCGCAAAAAGAAGGTGGGAGAAGTCCAAATTTTCCTTAGAGGCCTTCAAAGGGGTCCAGACTCCATCCACACATTTCTGCTCAATAGGGTGGGCCAAATATTCCATACATAGGATAAAAATGTACGGGGATAAGAGGTCTCCCTATCTAATGCCCCTAGATGGTTCAAAGGACTCTAAAGCACCCTCATTAACCAAAATGGGTGTGCTTGGAGATGAAATATAGCTCATTATGATTTTAGTAAGTTTTGGGGGAAAATGGAAAGCTTGTAGCACTCTATGGATGAAGCTCCATTCCAACATGTCATAGGCTTTTAATAAGTCCAGTTTTATGGCCATGAAGCCTACTCTCCCCTTTTTATTGTCCTAAGCATGAAAGAGTTCTTGGGCGATAAGAACATTATCAGTGCCTCGTCAGCCAGGCAGAAAGATAGTCTACACAGGCAAGATCAAATTACTGAGATGAGGTTTGATACGAGCCACTATGATCTTTGAAACCACTTTATACACTGAGTTGCATAAGCTGATGGGCCTAAAGTCGCTCAATGATTCTAGGTTTTGGCATTTAGGAATCAAGGAGATCAACGTCTCATTTAGATAACTCGGCACAACACCACGAGCAAATATTCCTTTAATCTCCTCATAAACAGAATTTTTTACCTCTATCCAAAAATGTTGGTAAAATCCCGCGTGAAGGCCGTTAGGTCTTGGGGCCTTGAAAGGCTTGAGAGCCCATAGGCATGATCTAATTTCCTCAAAAGTTACATCATGATCAATGTTGGCTCTATCCTCCCCAGTTAGGAAGCAGCAAGAGAAATTAGACACATCCGAAGTCCTAGTTGACAACCTCAACTCCGTGGTGCACAAATTTTTGAAGTTAGTCCTGATATGCTCCTTTATCTCATTTTCCTCAGTTAACCAATTTCCTACTGTGTCCTTACTGCATCTTATTTTATTTCTATGATGCCTCTCTACCATGGAAACATGGAAAAAGGACGTGTTGCGATCCCCAAATATGGTTGCATTTAGTCTGGATTTGAGGGCTCAAAATTCCTCCTCTTGCATAAGAATAAGGGAATATTCTTACAGAAGTTGCTTTTCCAGGTCCAACAAAAAAACACTTGGGTTATTAGCAAGGGCTTTCTGTGTACCATTCAGTCTAGCTAGCACTCTCCTTTTTTTTTTGCAAATAGATTCCCAAACACTTCTACATTCCATTTTTTTGCTCTATCTGCAAAATCCAAAATTGCTACTTGTAGTGCTCTATCCTCAGTCCAAGCTTGTTGCACTACTCTTGGAAAATTCGGGTGGAGTAACCACATCATTTGGAAGCAGAACGATTTATTTACATAATTCAATTATAACACCGGGCAGTGATCCAAAAAGGTTATAGGCAGGTGGGTTACTATAGCTTCTGGATAAAGGAGTCTCCACACGGGATTGGCAAAACACCTATCGATTCTTTCTAAAATAAGATTTGAGATGGGCTTGCGGTTCGTTTAGGTGAACTTAGGACCTGCAAAACCCAAATCTAGCATATTGCACTCATCTAAACACCCTTTAAACTTAAGAGCACTGTTTAGGTTCACTTGGCTCCCCCCAAACTTGTCTTCCCTACACAAAACTTCATTGAAGTCCCCTAGCATAAGCCAAGGTAGATTATGGAGATGGGCCACAATTTTAAGATTATGCCATAAAATTCTTCTTTCAGCTAACCTATGACTAGCATAAACTGCCGAAATAAGCCAGGTTAGGTTTGAAGAACACACCTTAATAGAAGCATGAATCTCCTACTCGGTGGTTGATAGAGGAGACACTTCAACATCATCCATTTTCCAAAGTACCCACAGTCCGCCAGTGTAGCCAATGGTATCCATATTAATGTACCCATCAAAAGGCAAGCCTTCTATAATTTTTTATGCTCTGTCTCCACCCACCCTAGTCTCCGTAACAACCAAAATAGAAGGGCGATGATTAATAGTCATTTCAAAAACTCTTCTTTTGAAATGAGCATTCAAGGCTCCTCTACAATTCCATATTAAAATATTCATTTTGACAAAATGACCTAGAGGTACCTCAATCTCAGGTGGGTTAGCACTCATTGTCACTGACTCCACCATACTCCATCCTATCCTCCTTAAAAGACTTTTGAATGATGTCCACTCTAGCTTCCATATTGTCATGTATTTCAGAATACCCAATATGTCCTCCTTGTAGCACAAGAGTACATCCCACATCTGCACTGGAGCCATGATTTGGATCAACTTCAATGTTGGGTGATTCCCCATGTGAGTTGTAGCCATCCCTCGAAAGTCCACCAGTTTCCTTTCTTGAATGATCCATCTGGATTCATCCTAATGGGGCATGACTAATGCCCATCGTTGCCTGCTCAACTCCTTTGCCGCCTCCCAGGAGACCTTTGGAATGTCTGTGAGGAATTTCCACCACGGGTTGGGCATGAGGTTCCACGCATTGTGGTCTAAAGAATGATCCTCGGATCTGATGCTTGCTGGAGTAATGGGGAAAAGATGTTTACAAGCTTGCCCAATTCTTCCTTGAACCATCCTGGAGTTTCTATGAGTGTCGCTCGAATTTGGGCTATTACCTCGTTTGGAATCGCAACTGCTCTGCTCCTGAAGCAAATGGCCCACCCAGTTCTTGGCAACGGGGTTAGTCCTATCAAAAACCTCTCCATTTTCGGTCTGGTCACCACTCTCCTAAGCTTATGAGGTCTGTGGAAGATCACCATTCACCACTGTTGCCTGCCAATTATGAAATGACATTTGTATGTGTCACGCCCCGAACCCAAAAAGAGCTAGGCACGTGACAACAGCCACACAATTATAAATTTTACACTCTACAAGTGTGTAAGGCCCTCTTAAAAAATTAAATAATTATCCTTAAGAAAATTTCATCAATAAATTTAAAAATATCCTCAATAAAGAAATTCTCAAAGATCTCCAAATAATAATCTTCCAACATCAAATAAAAATAAACTAAATCCTTTAAGTCTGAAGGATTACACAAATAGTAATCTTAAAACATAAAAGTTCAAAACTTATTCCATTGATTTCCTAAACTTCACTCATGCGCACATCCCAGCGGAAGCCCAAACATATGCTACTCGTCCTGATCAAAATCTGAAAGGAGAAAGAGGAGGGGGGGGTGAGTTGACAACTCAATAAGTAACCAAAATCCAATTAAGTTCTATCCAACAATAGATCTATGAAGTAATAAGATGTAATATGAATCTTCAAAAGTTATACTATGCTATGGGTTTTCAAAAATGACTAAAGAAATTTCATAGTCTTAAAATAATAAGTTGCAAATAGATCACATACTTTAATCTTACAAATATATCATAGGTGGTTTAGGAAGTAGTCAGTTTTTCATATATCAAAAGCTATAACTTACAATAGGTTCTAAAAATACATAAGCAGTTTTAAAGACTCAAATTAGTTCAAATACTTAAACGTAATTCATATTCTTAACAATCTTATGACTATGGTTACGCTATATCCCCGTGACTGGGCATCAGAGTACCAATGAATAACCCCCATTGGTTTGGGTATCAGAATACCAATGAATAACCCCCATTGGTTGGGTATCAGAGTACCAATGAATAACCCCCATTGGTTTGGGTATCAGAGTACCAATGAATAACCCCCATTGGCTGGGTATCAGAGTACCAATGAATAACCCCCATTGGTTTGGGTATCAGAATACCAATGAATGACCCCCATTGGTTGGGTATCAGAGTACCAATGAATAACTCCCATTGGTTTGGGTATCAAAATCAATTCATAGTCAATTTGTCCATAATCATATATAATCATATTTTCAGTATTCAAATATATTTGTGATATTTCTATATTCTGTACTTTAAATCAATATAGTTAAAGGAACAATTAAATAAATAAATCATATATTCAATACTCATATTTATTTGTGAAATTTCTCTATTCTTTACTTGAAATTAGTAATACAATAGAAATAAATAGTAACAACTGTAAACAAATTTTCAGTAGTTAAAATACACAAAATAAAACCCATTAGGATAAGGTTATTTACCTCCAAATGCTATTCCAAAACAAACTTTTCCTTAACAATTCCCCTAAAATCTTTAGATGTCACCTAGAACAATTTTCAAACACTATACTCAATAATCAAATAATTCAAGAAAACTTATAACGGTATCCAGCCAGAAGAGAGACTATTCAAAATAACCAATAATTTCCCACTATCCACTCACACCAATATCCCACGTAACTTTACAATATTTTTGCTCTCTGTATTTTCTGCCACTAATAGTTCCTAGGAATCAAGTCTATAGTTACACCATACCTATAGGCCTAAAAGGGCCAAAAGTAGATCACCCATTATTATATTCATGAGTTGATATATATATAAAATCACTAAGTCAAACCTACTGCTTCCCCTTTACGCCTCAATCAGCCAAATAAACAAATATAATAATTGAAGATGGTAGAATTTAGTTTGGTGGACCTATCACAATGGGCCTGACGGTTGGGTACTGTTTGGTCCTTGTAAAGATGGGCCCACGTGCTCTGAAGGCCCATCGCAGACAGATATAGTGAGGGCCCATAACCCGAAATCTCTATTGCCTAGAAAAGCCTTAAGATCCAATAAGGGAAAGGGGATCAGAGTCCCACATTGGAAAGATCTGGAGTTCAAGAAGAAAAGCCACCTCTCCACTGCTATAAAAGGAGTAACTTTCACGCAAATCAAGGTAAGATGAATTGACCCTCTCTAACGCCTCTAAAACCCAAGGGACGAATTCTGACTTGACCTTCGGAGAGCTTTTGGCCGGCACCACACCGGTGCTCTCTAAGGGTTTTTCTTCCGTTCGTTCTTGTTGTGCAGGTTCGTTGAGACACGAGTATGGTGTGACTTATTGGTGACAATTCTCAACGTCATCAGTTGGCGCCGTCTGTGGGAAAGGATCGAGAGACGTATAGTACTTCGTAGATTCCCAGACATAAAAGTTACATGGTACTCACTCGCTCAATGGCGACAACGAATGACGTTCAGGAAGAAGCCCCTACGACGGCCCTGGAGAGACAGGTCAGGACGCTCGCCGCAGCCGTGGAGCGCCTCACCAAGCAAAACCACGACCTACAAGAGCAGCTGAACCAAAAGGATGCCGCGGTAAATAATCAAGGAGCGGATCAAGAGGGGAACAGCGCCGAAAGGAGAAATCAGGACGGTCCACAGGGGAGTAACGCCCCGAGCAGAGCAGTACGACGGGACGTAAGCGTCCCTTCACCGACGGACACTGCTCCACAATCCATCATCGCGGAGATGCAGGCGATGAAGGAGCAGATGGATGTGATGATGAGCGCTCTCAAGGGGCGAGTATCAAGTGATCTCGACGACCTTGTCAACCGGACCGACTCGCCATTCACGGCAGCCGTCAACTCCTTCCCCCTGCCAAATAAGTTCCGTATGCCAAGTATGGATAGTTACGACGGAGTCAAGGACCCTCTAGATCACCTAGAGACCTTCAAGACCCTGATGCACCTTCAGGGAGTGGCAGACGCGATTATGTGCAGGGCCTTTCCTACAACCCTGAAGGGCGCAGCAAGGATTTGGTTCAGCCGGATAGCGCCCAACTCCATCAGCACCTTCAAGGAGCTAAGCGCTCAGTTTACTACGCATTTCATAGGAGGCCACCGATATAAGAAATCCACGGCTTGTTTAATGAATATCAAGCAACGGGAAGAGGAGACGTTAAGGGCTTACATATCACGCTTCAACAAAGAAGCGCTCTCAATCGACGAAGCTGACGACAAGATATTGGTAGCAGCATTCACAAACGGGCTGAAGGGGGGTAAGTTTTTGTTCTCCCTATACAAAAACGACCCCAAGACCATGTCGGAGGTCCTTTACAGGGCCACCAAATACATGAACGCTGAAGACGCACTGTTATCGCGAGAAGATAGGCCCAAGAAAAGAGACCGACAGGAGGATTCTCGACAAGACCAGGGGCGGAAGAAAGGAAGGATGGGAGACCGAAGGGAGGACAGACGTCCAAAACCCATGGGCGGCAGGTTTGCAAGTTTCACCCCTCTAAACGCGCCGATCGACCAAGTCCTAATGCAGATTAAGGACGAAGGGTCCCTGACGTTCCCAGGAAAGCTGAAAGGTGACCCCAGCAAAAGGTCTAGAGACAAGTATTGCCGCTTTCATCGTGACCACGGCCACGACACGGCCGATTGCTTCGACTTGAAGCAGCAAATCGAAGCACTTATCCGACAAGGGAAGCTGCAGAAGTTTGTTAACAGAGGGAGAACGGATCAACCCCCACAGGAACAACACCAACGCCGAGAAAACGAGCGACCAAGACCCCCAATTGGAGACATAAGAATGATAGTCGGAGGGAATACTGCGGCCGGATCGTCAAAGAAGGCTCGCAAAACGTACCTTCGGACGGTACAGAATGTCCAGTTGACAAGCAGAGTGCCAAGGATAACAAACGGAGAAGAACCTATTATTGGGTTCACGGAAGAGGATGCACGGCGCCTACACCATCCACACGACGATGCCCTCGTCGTCAGCGTGCGGACAGGAGACTACAACGTGCACAGAGTGTTGATCGACAACGGCAGCTCGGCCGACATACTGTACTATCCGGCATTCCAGCAGATGAGGATTGACAGGGACCTGCTAATACCGACAGACGCCCCACTCGTTGGTTTCGGAGGAAGTAAGGTATTCCCTCTGGGATCGGTAACGTTACGGGTGACGGTAGGAGATTACCCCCAACAAATCACCAGGAACGTGACATTCTTGGTGGTCGATTGCTCGTCCGCCTACAATGCTATTCTTGGACGACCTACGCTCAACTCGTGGAAGGCGTCAACATCAACTTACGCCCTAATGGTCAGGTTCCCAACGGAGTATGGGGTAGGAGAGCTACGCGGAAGCCAAGTTGCCGCACGAGAATGCTACGTCGCTATGATGGAGATGCAAGACCAAATCCAGGCCTTGAACATAGAAGAGCACCGAACGGTGGCGGAACCAACAGAGAAGCTGGAAGACATAACTCTTGACGATTCCAATCCGGACAGAACAACCAAGATCGGAACGCTTGCCAAACCCGCAATCCGTCAAGCACTCGTAGATTTTCTGAGGAGCAATAAGGATGTGTTCGCCTGGAGCCATGATGATATGCCGGGAATAGATCCCTCCGTCATGGTACACAAATTGAATGCATTACCCTCATTTCCACCCGTCCGACAAAAGAAGAGAGTGTTCGCAACGGAACGAGACCAAGCAATAGCGGAGGAGGTCCGCAAACTCCAAGAGGCAAACTTCATCAGGGAAGTCTACTATCCCGATTGGCTGGCGAATGTGGTAATGGTAAAGAAAGCGAGCGGCAAGTGGCGTATGTGCGTGGATTTCACCGATCTTAACAAGGCGTGCCCAAAAGATAGCTATCCCCTTCCAAGAGTCGACGTCCTAGTTGACTCGACGGCTCAACACCAGTTATTAAGCTTCATGGACGCTTTCTCGGGTTATAACCAAATCCGCATGCACGAGGCCGATCAGGAAAAGACTTCGTTCGTGACCAGCCAAGGACTGTTCTGTTACAAGGTAATGCCATTCGGCCTGAAGAATGCGGGGGCAACGTACCAAAGGCTAATGAACAAGATGTTCGCGCAACAAATTGGAAGAAATGTCCAAGTATATGTCGACGACATGCTAGTGAAGAGCCGGATGGAGGAAGATCATCTGGAAGATCTTAAGGAAACGTTCGGAACGCTTCGATCCTACAACATGAAACTCAATCCGGGAAAGTGCGCCTTCGGCGTAACGGCAGGCAAATTCCTAGGGTTCATGGTATCACAGAGAGGAATTGAGGCTAACCCGGACAAAATCAGAGCCATAGTAGAGATGGCCCCCCCGCGAAATGTGAAAGAGATACAAAGCCTTAACGGCAAGATAGCGGCATTAAATAGATTCGTGTCGAGAGCCACGGACAAGTGCTTGCCATTCTTTCGCACATTAAAGAAATCCTTCGAGTGGACGGACGAGTGTCAGCGAGCGTTCGAGGAACTAAAGGCATACCTATCTTCACCACCACTATTGAGTCCTTCCCAACCCGGTGAAGATCTTTTCCTCTACTTGGCTGTCTCCTCTGCAGCCGTCAGTGCGGCCTTAATTAGAGAAGAGGATAATGCACAGAAGCCTGTATACTACGCCAGCAGGGCCCTCCGCGGTGCCGAAGAAAGATACCAACCTATGGAGAAACTCGCTTTCGCATTGGTCACGGCGGCTCGCAAGCTCAAACCCTACTTTCAAGCCCATACCGTGAACGTAATGACCGACAAGCCCTTGCGAAGGGCACTGAGTAATCCTGAAGCCGCAGGTCGACTGACACTGTGGGCAATAGAGTTGAGTGAGTTTGATATCAAGTACCGTCCGCGTGTGGCCATCAAAGGACAAGCTGTAGCAGACTTCATAGCAGAGTTTACACGTGACGAGGACAAGGGGGCAGAAGAAACCCCCAAGTGGATCATCTACACCGACGGGTCGTCCAATCGGCGAATTGGAGGGGCCGGCATAGTGCTGCTGTCACCCGAAGGAGACAAGGTCGAATGTATGGTCCGTCTTGACTTCCCCATTACTAACAATGAAGCTGAATACGAAGCGGTGGCGGCAGGACTCGACCTAGCCAAAACCGCCGGAGCTGAAAGTGTGGCCGTCCATTGCGACTCTCAGGTCGTGACCAATCAAGTAAACGGAGACTATGAATGCAAGGGGGAAAGGTTGAAGAGATATCTTGATCAAGTGCGAACAAGGGTCAACGGGCTAAAAGCGACGGTCGTCCAAATCCCCAGGGGAGAAAACGAGCTCGCCGATCGGCTAGCCAAAGCCGCCTCAGCAGAACATGCGATGACACCGGGTAATGTACTTTCCTTCGTTCAACACTTTCCACTAATAGACCCCGACAATATGCAGGAGATACGCTCCGAAAGCAACTGGACCACCCAGATATCTTCATACTTGAAGGACGGGCTACTGCCACAAGAGAAGGAGGCAGCGAGGAAGCTGAAAGTCCAAGCGGCAAGATTCGTCTTGATAAAAGACGTTCTTTACAAGAGAGGATTCTCCCGCCCGTATCTAAGATGCCTCGGGGTTGAAGAGGCAGACTACGTAATGAGGGAAGTCCACGAAGGGATATGCGGGAATCACTCTGGATCGCGGTCGTTGGTGCACAAACTGGTACGAGCTGGGTATTACTGGCCAACCATGCAGAAGGATGCCGAATCTTACGTTAAAAGCTGCGACAAATGCCAAAGGTTCAGCAATTTTGTCGGACAGCCCGCGGAGGAACTAACCCCTATGACGGCTCCATGGCCGTTTGCTCAGTGGGGACTGGATATCATGGGCCCTTTCCCAACGGCGGTAAGGCAGCTCAAGTTCTTGGTAGTGGGTATTGACTACTTCACAAAATGGGTAGAGGCGGAAGCCTTGGCCACCATAACAGAAAAGAACATTAGAAGTTTTGTTTGGCGGTCCATCGTATGCAGGTTTGGTATTCCTAGAGTCCTTGTGTCGGATAACGGGAGGCAGTTCGACAACGGCCACTTCCGGGATTTCTGCACACAGCTAGGAATAAAAAACCACTACTCATCACCCGCCCATCCTCAGGCCAACGGCCAGGTCGAAGTCACGAACCGATCCCTGCTAAAGATTATCAAGACTCGGCTCGAGGGGGCAAAGGGAATATGGCCCGAAGAATTGCCGAGCATACTGTGGGCATACAGGACAACGGCGAGGACTCCGACAGGAGAGACGCCATTCCGACTGACATACGGGAATGAGGCCGTCATCCCCGCAGAAGTTGGCCTCACAAGTTACAGGGTTCACAACCATGACGAAAGCAGGAACGACGAATCAATGAGGCTACAGCTGGACCTGATAGATGAGGTAAGGTCGGCAGCGGAGCAAAGGATCGCAAGATACCAAGAACGCATGGCCAGACATTACAACTCCCGGGTCCGACACAGAGACTTCCAAGTAGGAGACCTGGTACTCAGGAGGGTCATGGGTGCAGCTAGAGACCCTACACAGGGAAAGCTCGGCCCCAACTGGGAAGGACCTTACCGAGTCACGGCATGGAAAAGGAGAGGAACATACCACCTGGAGACTACAGAGGGGGAGAAGCTACCGCATCCATGGAATGCGGAGCATTTGAGGAAATACTACCAGTGATAGTAACACGGCGAACGGCAACCAATTTTCCATTTGGCTTTTTATTAACTATTTATAAGTTTTTTCTTTAACATGTCTTTCTCTTGCTACAATCCTGTCGTGCCTTTTTTTTTAAGCCCAAGGGGGCAGGCACTTTTCCTTTACGCATCTCTATAATTAGATACAATTATGATCTTCTTCTACTTGGATGTCATTACAATTGTCCTCAAAGTTCACGAATGCTAGTTAAAAGTCCACAAAGTGGACGAATCAGCAAAACAGTGAGTAATTCTACAAGTCCACAAAGTGGACGGATCATCCCTAAGGGGTACAAATTTACAAGTCCACAAAGTGGACGGATTATCCCTAAGGGGCACAAATCTACAAGTCCACAAAGTGGACGGATCATCCCTAAGGGGTACAAATTTACAAGTCCACAAAGTGGACGGATTATCCCTAAGGGGCACAAATCTACAAGTCCACAAAGTGGACGGATCATCCCTAAGGGGTACAAATTTACAAGTCCACAAAGTGGACGGATTATCCCTAAGGGGTACAAATTTACAAGTCCACAAAGTGGACGGATTATCCCTAAGGGGTACAAATTTACAAGTCCACAAAGTGGACGGATTATCCCTAAGGGGTACAAATTTACAAGTCCACAAAGTGGACGGATCATCCCTAAGGGGTACAAATTTACAAGTCCACAAAGTGGACGGATCATCCCTAACGGGGGAAAATTTACAAGTCCACAAAGTGGACGGATCATCCCTAGGGGGGACAAATTTACAAGTCCACAAAGTGGACGGATCACACCTAACGGTGTATAAATTCACAAGTCCACAAAGTGGACGGATTACCCCTAACGGTGTATAAATTTACAAGTCCACAAAGTGGACGGATCATCCCTAACGAGGGAAAAGTTGCAAATCCACAAAGTGGACGGATCATCCCTAACGGGTACAAATTTACAAAACCACAAAGTGGACGGATCATCCCTAATGGTATTTCCTATCAATAAGGTGGAAGGGTCCGATTAGAAGTTCGAAATGCTTTAAAGTGAACGGATCAACAGACCGGCTTGTCCAAATTAATACACAAATAGACGGAGAGAAAAATCCTTAGCGGATACAAATACTTTACCAGCAACAAAAATATGCGTAAACAGATATATTGAAAGGAAAATATTGTTCGGTGCAAAAGCTAAATTAAAACAAACCGTCTTCAAAATACAGAAAACATAAAAAAAAGGGGACGGATCCTCCTCAACATTTACTACAAATTAATCTACTTTCTTCGGCTCCTCAGCTGGAACGTCCTTCGACGGAGCAGACTCTCCTTCGCCCTGAACAGCATCTTCACCAAACAGGTCTTCCGTGTTTTCTGAAGCGACGGGCAGAGCGGATGTCTGATCTTGGTCATTGACGGTTATCATGGACACGTCAAGATCCGGGTAGGCCTTCTTTATCTGACGGAGGGCATCGTCAAAGCCTTGAAGGAACGAACCCCCCAGCTCCTTCAATAAATCCAAAGAGTTGCGATACTCGGTGACGGCATCCTCTCCGGCTTGACGGAGTTTCTTCTTTAACTCTTTCACCTCCTCGTCTTTACCCTTCAAGGCCTTCCCAGCTTCTTCCGTCCTCTGTTCGAACTCTTTTCTGGTCTGCTCAGACAGTTCATACTTCTGCTCCATTGTGGACTTCCACTTGTACAGTTGACTAAGCTCCTCCTCCGTCCGCCCAGCCTTTGTCCGTACACGTTCAAGAGCCGCTTCACGGTTGAGGCAGCGATCCATCAAGCCCTTCATCATGACCAAGGACTGAAATTGACAAAGTTAAAGTGTTAAATAGAAAACAAAGAAGTGGACGGGCGTACACTAAAAAAAAAAAAAAAAGGGGTACCTGCCCAATGGCGAATAAACCCGTCTCCCCCATTGCTTCCGTCGAATGATTCCCCAGATCCTCGTAGTCCTCTGCCGAAATTATTGACTTGAGTTTCTCCAAGGCATACTTCGAGTCGTCACGGAGAAGGGAAGGAGGTTTCTCCTCGTTGACGGGAGGGGCACGCATTAGGCCCTTGCCGGTTCCATGTTTGGCTTGGGTGACGGTCTTAACGCCCTCAGCCATCAAGCCCACCACGGGCTCCAATGAAACTTTCAGTTGCTTGTATGGACGGTCAGACTTTGGCGGCTGCTTCCTCTTAGCCGACGACCCCGGCACCTTAGGAATGACAACTTCACCCGTCTTCTTTTGCTCGACGGCTAGTGATTTTATCATTGCCCTTCTCTTAGCGTCGTCCATTTCTACAAATATAGGACGGATTAAGATTATCATTCGTTAAATGCTAAATTCAAGAGTGAGAGTTGACGGACTTACGTTTGTGTATTCTTTCGTCGTATGCAAGGGCCTCGCGAGTGGGTTCTGGACCGTCACAATACCAATGTATTGTTCTTGGGTTCACTAACTTGGCCCAAGTCCTTTCCTCCGGCTTAGTTTTCCTACAAATCTCTTCAAGGAAACTGAATTCCTCAAGGCTAACTTGCGGGCGCCGTCTACCTACAGAGAAAGACGGTCAGAATATTAACATAGACGGATATGAAAAACAGTAGCAAGCTAGGACGGGTGCATACGCAGTTGATTTATCACCGCCCAGGTTGTATCAACGGGCAGGTACTCCGTCTCCCCTGGATGGTTCATCCATCTGTTACCCTCCAGGAAGAAGTAGCGACTCTTCCAGTCTCTATTTGAGTCTGGGGTCTCAAAGATCACCTTCAACAAGGAGCTCCGACTAGCAAAACTGTACATCCCCCTTGACCCAGAAATCTCGTCTGGACGGTAGCAGTGAAGAAATTCACGGACCGTCAGTCTCCTCTCTCCGTCCGACCATGCACCATAGAGAATCTCCATGGCTATGAAGACTCTCCAGGCGTTAGGAGATATCTGTGTGACGGACAACCCTAGGTAGTGCAAAAGTTCCCTATGAAGTGTTGAGAGCGGGAACCGAAGTCCTGCCTTCAACACCTGCTCATATATTCCAACACCGTCTACCCCTTCATAATAACACTTCTCTGACACATAAGGAAGACGGATGGAAATGTAGTCCGGTATTTGGAAGTTTGTTCTAAATGTGCTGAAATGTTTCTCCCTGATGACGGATGTGAACTTATGGAATGTCCACTCCGGCAACATGATGAACTTCCTCAGTCCATCAGCGCCTACAACGGACTCCAGTGCCTGATTCCCATCGTCATCAGAACCCTCTATTTCAACTATCTCCACATCCTCATCTGTAGAGGACGAAGAGGATGACGACGGACTCCTATCTTCGCCGGGGCTCTCTTGGTCTTTATGACCAGACGGGTATACATTCTCGTATTCCGCCCCGTCACGAACCACCGACTGGTTACTTGACGCACTAGACATTTCCTACAATTGACGATAAAACCTAAGACTGACGGGTTTGAAATCATTGACGGGTATAGTAAGTCTAAGAACAATGCATGGGCGGAAATGTAACTTGATTATGTATTTAAATAAATACTTACCACACTTGGCGGATCAGAGGTGACGGTTGTTACAATCGGTATATTCTCGTCCACGACGGAGTGCTCTGACAAGGTTGACGGCTTCGTTCTGACAGTCGATTTCTTGTTAAAATGGTGAAAATGGGAGTGAGGCGCCTTATATATATATAGGAGATGCACGGAAGACGAAGCGACGCCTCGATCCTATACAACGGCCACTCAGAGATTGACACGTGGCATTCTCAATAAATGTTGACAACCTGTCAGGTTACATCAACAAAATTGTACTCTTCACGTAACCGTCAACTTGATGGATTTTATTATGACGGATTGATCCACAGGAGGCCGTCATCTTATATTGCATGAACCCGTCGACTAGACGAAACCGTTAAAAATCTCAAAATATCCGTCATAGTATCTGCCGGTTAAATCCATCTTAAACCGTCATCCTATCTGAAGGTGGAAACCGTCAATCAGTAAAAATCTTCTGTATCGCGGAACCCCTTCCGTCACTAAAATATCCGTCATGCCCATGCCATAGAATCGTCACCCCATTGGTCCTTTGATCTAGAAGCAGACGGACCGTTGGGGTGAAGGGGGCAACTGAAGATGGTAGAATTTAGTTTGGTGGACCTATCACAATGGGCCTGACGGTTGGGTACTGTTTGGTCCTTGTAAAGATGGGCCCACGTGCTCTGAAGGCCCATCGCAGACAGATATAGTGAGGGCCCATAACCCGAAATCTCTATTGCCTAGAAAAGCCTTAAGATCCAATAAGGGAAAGGGGATCAGAGTCCCACATTGGAAAGATCTGGAGTTCAAGAAGAAAAGCCACCTCTCCACTGCTATAAAAGGAGTAACTTTCACGCAAATCAAGGTAAGATGAATTGACCCTCTCTAACGCCTCTAAAACCCAAGGGACGAATTCTGACTTGACCTTCGGAGAGCTTTTGGCCGGCACCACACCGGTGCTCTCTAAGGGTTTTTCTTCCGTTCGTTCTTGTTGTGCAGGTTCGTTGAGACACGAGTATGGTGTGACTTATTGGTGACAATTCTCAACGTCATCAATAATAATAATAATAACAATAAAGAAAAGGAGCTGGCTTTGCTTTCTCAATGTGGTAATTCCATTTATCATATATACATATATAAATGTATATATATATTTTTTTTCTTTCCTGCTAGTCCCGCCGACCATAGTTTTCTTTTGGCATGAGGACAAAACTAAGAAAAGCACTATATCAAACCAGAGTTAAGCTCCTGACATGCTTTTACAGAAAAAAATACTATTAGACACATATTTTACCTCCGTAATTTATCACACTACCGACCAACACGAAAACTCTTTGCTATTCACCAAAATTCAATTCGGTAAACCTGTGCAACACTTACAGTTACCGCAACACCGGCGGGAAAAAAAAAAAAAAAAATCTAATTCCTTCTTCGTCTACATCATCATATTTCATTGGATTTTTTTTTTTAATTATATAGTCTCACTATTAGCCAAAATATCCACATAAAAAATACTCTAATTCTAAATAAAACTTAGATTTGACAAGAAAGAAATTCTTAAACTCTTACCTCAATTGTGCAGTTAAACCTTCTCTTCCAGAGTAATTTCGGTAGTCTCCTCTCTCAAAACATCTCTTGCTATATGTTGGCATAATAAGCTTATTTTTATAGCTAGGGTTTCAACCTTATTTTCTAGAAACCCCTTAGAAATATTAATTATAAATTTGACCCCATAAACAAATTTACTTAAATAACCTTACCTTTTTCTTTTCTTTTTTTTCCTTTTTTTTTTTTTCGGGTATTACAGTATGCTTCAGCATTGCAAAAGTGGAATATCAATTGCTTAACATAATTGGGTATTTCTTTTCTATCTCTTATATGTCTGTGCGTGGTTTGCTTAAAAAGAAAAATATGCAAAGAAAAATAAAAAAGCAAAAAGAATCAAAATGCTTTATATATGATTGCAAGCGTGTCTTCTAGGAGATGTGGGAGTTATAGGATGTACCTCAAAGGTGATAGTCCCCATCAAACAGTTATGATTGTGTGTGAGTTAAAGTGTTTTTCTCATATCTCAAATTGTCATAACATGTAGACACTTATGTAATCTTGCGATGTTTTTCACACACAACACACAATATTCTTTGCTACTTTTGATACATGTGCAGGTACAATGTGATTTGGCCATCACAAGGAATATATGTGTTAATGTATGCTCACTAAACTGTCTTGACTTATTTATGAAATATAAAATTTGTTAGACTTGTTTAGTGTGTGTGTGTGTGTGTTTTAGGATCTATGTGCTTAATGTTTCTTTGTTGAGAGATGTTTTTGAGAGCTTAAAATGTTATTTGGATCTTTGGTTGAGTAGCATGCTTGATTGCTTTCATATTTGTGTTTTTCTCCTCTTTGAAAAACTATTTTTAAGCAATCTCGATGGTTGCTTGATAACTCTCGACAAAAAGCTATCCATCGAGACTTTTTAGCTGATTTTTATCTCAATCTCGATAGCTCTCGATAGCTACTTTAATCCATTAAGAGACTTTCTGACCTCTCAACACCTTCTCGATAGCTGGCTCGATCTATCGAAGAACTTTCTGACCTCTCGATAGCTACCTCGATTCATCGAGCTTCATTGTTGAGAAATCCTCTTGGTTGATCCTCGATAGCTGGTTCGATAGCTAAAAAGTGCATTTTAAAGCTCGATAGCTCCTCGATAGCTCTCAATCGATCGAGCTTCATGAGTTTTCTATATATACGCACCTCACGATTTCTCACTCATTCTCTTCAATCTTTCTCAACAATTTCTCTCTTCTCTCACTCCCAAACACTCTCAATTCAACTTCTTCGTCTTCCCTTCTCATTTCTTGGTCTTTTGCTTGCTTTTACCCAGGTATGATCTCTTTTCTATGTCTTTAGTCATACATTTCATGCATTCTGACCTAGAGTTTGGGATTTTTTGAAAAATTTGGGGTTTTTCGAAATTGTTGAAGTTTTGGTGAAATTTTTTGGTTGGGTTATGCTTATGTGATCTTTAAACTTCATGCATTGCATCACATGTGCATTATATCTATGTTTCATGCATTTAGATGTGTGTTTATCTTGTTGAGATGATTGTGTGCTAGTAGGTTTGGATTGGGCTGAGCCCATGATGAATTTATACTTGCATGTCACATGTTCATGCATTCCCATGCATACGTACCTTCAATTCTATATATTTTGATATATCTTGTTATTGGTACTTTTCTGATTGTCTCCCTCTCTTTTTCTTTTTCTCTCCCTCTTACGTTAATTGCGTCATGACACCTAAACGTAAATCTACTCCGTCCCGAAACCCTCTTTGTTTTGGGGCATTGTAAGGTTGAATTTATTCAACCATCTAATTGGCTTTATTCCGTGCCAAATTTGCTTGTAATTCAGCATTTAGTAACCCTGTATTTAGGTGGGTTTGATGTAAGGGTAGTGAGTGAGATAGAGTGAAGATTGCTCAAGAGTGTGCAAGAAAACAGAGACTCGCGCCTGGGACTCGCGGGTGGCTCGCGGCTGCAAGCTGCCAGAAGATGCACACGTGCCAAGCATGCTGGAAGATGAATAGTCATGCTAGCTGGAGCACTACAGGACAAAACAGAACAACTGGCCATACGGTTATCTCGCGACTGGATCTCGCGACTTGGTCAAGCCGCGAGGTCAAGCCGCGAGCCACCCCTGTTTTGTAAAAACCTGACGTTTCACATTCCTCTCCACTCTAGTATAAATACCCCTTTTACCCACAATTGAAAGAGAGCTTCCAGAGAGAATTTTGAGAGAGAAACCCTAAAGAAAAACAAGATTGTTTCACCCACAATCTATACCTTAGAGTCTCTACAAATTCCTCAACTCTCTTCCTCTCCATTGTCAAATCCTTGAGAGGTATTATACCAAACCTGGTTCTCACCATCATCATCACTGTGAGACAGTTGTTTGGATTTCTGGGAAGCAATTAGGAAGGAACCAATCTTCATTGGTTGATGCTACGGTCTAGTAGCGGAATCCGGGAAGCTAGAAAAGAAAAAGGTTCGGCGCAACCTCGTTGGAGCAAGAAGCTTGGAGGGCTTAGGTGCACTGGGTAGATTAGGCTTGGAGGGTCTATTGCTATCCTTGTATCCCAACTGTATTTTCTAGTGGATTGTTTACCGCTTGGAGGGCGGCGGAGAGGTTTTACGCCGAGGGCTTCGGTTTCCTCTTCGATAACACATCGCGTGTTGTCTTTGTGTTTGCATCTTCCTTCCTCTCTATCTTTGCCTTTATATTATCTGCTGTGGATTTTATTTTGTTATGGCTTAGATAGGTTTTAACCAATTTAGTGTTATAGCATGTGTTAAGTTTCCGCACACTTGTTGTTTGACATATTACTTGAATTGGTTAAGTTGTAATTTGGGGGTCTAAACGTTCAAAGGTGTTTTTGTACACGTTTTTGAACTTTCAATTGGTATCAGAGCGGGTACACTGCTATTGGTTTCATTACCATTGTGTGATCCTTGACTCCCTTTTGAGATGGATAGGTCTCAATCCCTAAATGCACCTCCATATTTTGATGGTAGTAATTATGCTTTTTGGAAGGTTCGCATGAGAGCTTTTCTGTGTTCTATTGATGAATCCGTTTGGGATGCTGTTGAGATTGGTTGGACCAAACCTGAGGCAGCCAAATCCACATGGGATAAAGCAGCACTTGCTGCATCTAATGCTAACAGTAAAGCACTCAATGCTATTTTCTGTGGTGCGTCTCCAGATGAATTTCACAGGATTTCTCATATCACCGTTGCCAAAGAAGCATGGGAGATTTTGGAAACTACCTATGAAGGCACGAAGAAAGTGAAAGACACCAAGTTACAAATGCTGACCACTCGGTTTGAGGAGCTCAAAATGAGTGAGGATGAGTCTTTTGACTCTTTCTATGGGAAGCTAAATGAAGTGGTTGTCAGCAAGTTCAACTTGGGGGAGAAAACGGAGGACTCAAAGATTGTAAGGAAGATCCTTCGATCATTGCCGGAAAGCTTTCGTGCTAAAGTGACAGCAATTGAAGAGAGCAAGGACCTTGATGACATCAAAGTACAGGAGCTGGTTGGTTCTCTGCAGACTTATGAGATGTCGCTGCCCAATCAACGGAAGAGTAAATCTCTTGCTCTAAAGACCATTAATGAGAAGGTAGAAGATCAAGACTCATCGGGAGAAGATGGGGTTGACAAAGATGTTGCTTACCTTGTCAAGAATTTCAGAAAGTTCTTGAAATTCAAAAATAATGGCAAATTTGATGATAAAAGAAAATTACAAAGTTCTGGAAGGGAGAAAAGGGAATTCAAAAAGAAAGATGGAAAAGAATCCCAACCTACACAAGGTGTCACTTGTTTCGAATGTAACGGGCGTGGACACTTTAAGAAGGAATGTCCGAATTATTTGAAATCGAAAGGTAAAGTGTATACCACGACCTTGAGTGACTCGGATTCGTCTGACTCAGAATCTGAAGAGAGCTGTGATGGAGAGGGGAACTATTCAGCTTTTATGACTATTACTCATGTTGAGTCTTCAGAAGAGTTGAATTTGCTTGTACGAGACCTTGGAGAACATAGTGATGATGAATCACTAGGAATTGTTGAAGAATCGGATGCTGAAGAAGATGGAAGCACAGCAAATCTTCAGGAGAATTATAAATCACTCTTGGAGAAGTCGAGGGAGTACACAAGGGTGGCCAAGGCTGCTGTGAGAAAAATGAGGAAGGCTGAGGAGGACTACAAAAGTCTTCTAATCCGATATAGGGAGGCCAAATGTGAGATAGAAACACTGAATGGTGAGTTGTCCGAAGCTTACACAAAAGTGAGATTTCTTGAGAATGAGGTTGTGCAAGCAAATGCTAAAATAGAAAGGGTCACCACCAAGAAGCTAGATGATGTCATCTCATCTCAAAAGAGCTTTTCAGACAAATCCGGATTGGGATATACCGGAGGAAGTAGTTCATCTGGAAATGTCACTAAAGAAGTGAAGTTTGTAAAGGCCAAAGATCCAGTTGGAGCTAACCTTACTGGTGAGAAGCTCGAGGTGGAGGAGAAGAAGAATGTGGTGAACCAACGGATGTTAAATCCCCGTAATCAGTCTGTAGGCAGGTCTGAATCTCGTGCCAAGTCACGTCCACGACCACAAAGAGGTCCTAGAGGAACTTATGTGTGCCATTATTGCGGACTTCAAGGGCATACTCGACCAAATTGCCAAAAGCTGAGAGCAAAGAACAGTGCAACTCCTCAAAGGTCAGGAGGACCCAGAAATGATCGGAGAATTTGGGCAGGTGATCAATCTAGAGATCAAAATGGAAATCCCGGAA
This sequence comes from Quercus alba, assembly GCA_036321655.1. Lineage (NCBI taxonomy): Eukaryota > Viridiplantae > Streptophyta > Magnoliopsida > Fagales > Fagaceae > Quercus > Quercus alba. The sequence continues at coordinate 57,137,440 of CM070307.1, read as the reverse complement.
TGATGAACGTGATGAAGATGATTGGTGCATTCACCAACTTCTTGGAAAGCTTCTCACGAAGGTTTGAAAGCCCTAACTCCCGTACCCAATCCTATAAGGAAATCACCCCAAACGCAAGTGACGTGTGGGTGAAAAGGGGTACTCATGCATAAGCATTACAACATGCCCATGCATTAATACTTCCTATGCTTTGTGACAATGTTTGTTTGTTTTGCTTGCTGTGTTTGCTGTTGGTTGTTTGTTTGTCTACTTGTGCATATTTCTATTTTTGTCTTATCAATCTTTTTGTTTCTTGTGTCAAAAATCCAAAAATCACATAAAAATTAGAAAATCAAAAAGCTTGATTGACATTGTTGAGTCTTTGTCTCAAAACTTGTTTTGCCTTGTACCTTTGTGCTAATGGCTTTGTGCATTTTCGAGCATTGCTTGTTTTCATGCACTCATATCACTGTGGGAAAAATCTTGAAATCTATGTGATTGTTGTAAATAGATCTTCAAACTTGTCATGAATGATTAGTGAATGGTTATGTTGATCTTGAGACATGCATAGACTTGTGTCTATATATCTTCCCACTCTTTATTTTTGTTTTGCTAAAAGAGCTCACCAAATGTAAATCTCCAAATGAAAAGAGATATTGAGCTGCAAAAGCCTGTCGCACATTCTAGTATTTGATTAGGAAAAAGGGTAAGCGACCTTATATTGAAGTGAATGTTTATTCAAAAAGCCAAAGGCTTATTCATTAAAGTGAAATATCACATATTACTCTCATAATGAGAAGTGATTGACTCAAAAGATCAAAAAGATCAAATGTTATGATTGAAAGTGGAGTCAAATGTAAAGCTCCAACTCATGTTATCAAGTTTTGTGGGAGGTCATATATACATATTTCTATAATTGAGATGGGTCACATGATCTAGTGCTAATTGTGTATGTCTTGGTTGAATTAATCATTGAAACTTCACATTAGACTAAGGACTATCTCATTGTTGATATCCACACACAACACACAAGTTTATGTTCAATAAATGCCATATTCATTTGTGTGATTGTACTTGATGAAATGTGTTTTCACATGCTCAATCTTTGTTAATTCAAGCACAAAAAGATTTTTGAGTGTTTTAAGTGTTTTTGGAAAGTATTTTGTTTGAAAAATCTGAAAATTTCAAAAGCCCTGTTTTGGCGGCTCAGTCTCAGGTATGTCAAGTCGTGAGCCTCAGTCGCTACTTCGCTGGTCATTTTTGGCGGCTTGTTCGTGAGTGGAAGGTCCAGTCGCGAGGCTCACTTAGAGATTTTCGCGGCTCAGCTCGCGACTCACTCGCGGGTAGACCTTCCAGTCGCGAAAAACACTTAGAAAAATTTTTCAAATTTTTGGTCTTGAGTGCTTTGGCGGCTTGAGCTAGCGACTGTGTGGCGACTTAATCAAGTCGCGAAAATCGCGTGTTTGGTAGAAACAGGAGCAGTTTTTAAATCTTTTTCAGTTTTCCCTCGAACTTTTGGTAACTGTTCATCTTCTCTCTAAACTTCCTCCATTCCAAACACTCCATGAATCCATTTTCAAACCTCATTGGTGTTTCATTTCTTATCCAAATCATCAAGAAAAGGTATGGGTTTTTGCTTTCTCAGTCTCATTTTCTTTTTCCTGGATACTTCTGTTACAGTTTGGATTGATATTGTGTTCGATATACTTATCTCTTTGTGAAATGGGTATGGCGTGTTTTGTTTGGTATTTTTCTCATATGTTTCCATGTTGAGCGGTCACAATTTTTTTCTTTTCATTGTTCTGACATTTGCCGGTTGTTGAGTGTGCAAATTTTTTTCTTGAATAGGTTTGTTTTTTATTTGACTTGCTCATTTCACTTGCTTGCGTATTGATGTTCGTTTTCGATGTTGGCTACTGAGTTGTTGTGAGAACATAATGTGTGTCTCACAACCGTGTGCACTTGTTTGAATGATGTGTTACTTCATGCTGAAATTTTTTCCCATGTTCATATCTCTTGTGGAGTGTTTTATGTTATCTGCTCTAAGTGTTCGTATGCCGTATCTGTTTGCATATCATGGTCATGATAACCTGTCTCATTGACAGTTTTGTCATTTGTTTAGTTTTTCTATGTCTTTGTGCACTATCACCATTTTGCTGCACTATCTATGATATTGTTGGAAAGTTTTGTTTGGGTCTGCACTATCTTCAGTTTGTCTTTATATATTGAAATTTTTTTGAATCTTGTTGACATTTATCTTGTGTGGTACTGTTGTTTGGTTCTTTGCTGTGGGCTTATTTTTCTTGCAGATGTCTCGTCGATCTTCCAAGGGTAAAGACATTGTTGCTGACGAACCAGCAACACCAGTTGCTAAAAGGACTTGACTATCATCTCAGGCATCTCAAGACCCCAATGAGGATAGGTTCAGACTTCCACTTAACTCACATGCCTACTCAAACGTTTTTGACAAGTCAACAACTATAGTGGAACGGGTGGTAGAGTTTAACACCTTAGGGACCACTTTTATCCCTCGTATCTTTGAGAATCGAGATTGGGCAAACTTGTTCGGGAACTTTGATGATCCAATGGATGAGCTGGTCAAAGAATGCTTCTCCAATGCAACTGATCTTGGAGTTCAACTCATTTTCTGGGTCAGAGGAACAGAGTTTAGTGTTTCCCCAAACTCCATTGCAGAACTTCTCGGCATCACCAGACCTCAGAATGTAAATCTAACTCCTTATGATGAACAAACTCCAGAAGTTGGAGAAATTCTTCAAATCCTAGGATCCGATCATGAAGTATCCAGTGTTGGAACATCCATCAGCACCGCAAAGTTTGCACCTGAGCTGACCACACTGAAGTTGATCATGTTCACTAATCTCTACCCACTGTCCAACACTACATTCATCAATCTTGGGAGAGCTCTATTCCTTTGTGACCTTATTACAGGAGCCCCCATTGATATATGTGCTCACATCTACTACACCTTGAGGAAGACCGCGTGTAGAACTACAGCTCGAGGAATTATTCCATTTTGCAGTCTCATCATGAAGCTCATTCTTCGTGAAGGCATTATTCCTCCTTCAGATGGAAAAATGTTGACCCGTCAGCGTCCCATTTCCATGTTCACTCTTCAAGCCAGCAGAAGTCACTCCTCTAAATCACCAAGGAGTGCTCACATCTCTCCAGTAACTCCATCTGCTCCTGAATCAGAAACACCTGCACATACCACATCGACATCACGTGCTGTTCCTGAAGCTTCACCGGGTAATATTCCGCAAGCACAGACTACTCCTCATACTGATAGAGTCAGCAGTATACTTGAGCATATTCAGAAACGCGTTGATGAGCTTGTGACACTTCTCTACTCCACAAACAACCATGTCCAACTGCGTCTCGAGACTATGGAGAATCAGCTAGATGATACTCAACGAAAGTTGGACGAGAGCCTTTAGCTATTCGTGACAAAAAGGGGGAGAGCATTCAGCAAGGGGGAGAGGAAGTTTCAAAGGGAAGTGTGCATAGTGATAGGGGGAGTATACACACACACACACACATACTTTTGTTTTTAGTCTTATCCTCTAAACTTATGGTTTTAGATTTATGTTTGTTGGACTATTTAATGTTTTTATGGGATTGATACACTAGGTTTTGGTGTATAGTTGTTTCTAACTTTTTACTTATACTCTTGGCTTAAACTTTAATATATTTTGATAATGTTATTCAGGATGTTTTTGTGATTTGTACCCATGTGCTTTTGTAAGCTTTTAGGGTTAATGTTTTATGCATAGTTTGTAGGTTATATGGTTTGTACCTTGCCTAGTGCAGCCTTTATGCTATGTTGAAATCAGTACTTTAATCTAAATGTTATGCATTTTGGTTTATGTACTGTCACTCTTGTGCCCTTGTAGGATTGTTCCTAGATGCATATACCTTGTGAGTTATGCATTGGTTGAGTGTTGAACATACAAGTGTCTTGCCTTGTGCTTGTTAACTTGTATGTCCTTGTGTTCATTTCAAGTGTGAATGAGCACTGTGATCACTACCTTGTGGTGTTCATTTGGTTGATCAAGCTATGGTTTGTTTCTTAACTCCATCTTTGCTTGATCACATATTGCCTGTTTCATATGCATTCTATGATTTTCTGCCTACAATGATCATGGTGTATTGTTGTGTTTCAGGAGTATTATGTTCATATGATTCAAATGCTTCACAGCTTTTAGAGTTAGGTGTGAGTCAGTTTTGTTCAACTGTTCCCAACTCACATGTTAAGTCTAGAGTCTGTTTTAGGGTTTTGTCACGGAATAGCCAAAGGGGGAGATTGTAAGGTTGAATTTATTCAACCATCTAATTGGCTTTATTCCGTGCCAAATTTGCTTGTAATTCAGCATTTAGTAACCCTGTATTTAGGTGGGTTTGATGTAAGGGTAGTGAGTGAGATAGAGTGAAGATTGCTCAAGAGTGTGAAAGAAAACAGAGACTCGCGGCTGGGACTCGCGGGTGGCTCGCGGCTGCAAGCCGCTAGAAGATGCACACGTGCCAAGCATGCTGGAAGATGAACAGTCATGCTAGCTGGAGCACTACAGGACAAAACAGAACAACTGGCCATACGGTTATCTCGCGACTGGATCTCGCGACTTGGTCAAGCCGCGAGGTCAATCCGCGAGCCACTCCTGTTTTGTAAAAACCTGACGTTTCACATTCCTCTCCACTCTAGTATAAATACCCCTTTTACCCACAATTGAAAGAGAGCTTCCAGAGAGAATTTTGAGAGAGAAACCCTAAAGAAAAACAAGATTGTTTCACCCACAATCTATACCTTAGAGTCTCTACAAATTCCTCAACTCTCTTCCTCTCCATTGTCAAATCCTTGAGAGGTATTATACCAAACCTGGTTCTCACCATCATCATCACTGTGAGACAGTTGTTTGGATTTCTAGGAAGCAATTAGGAAGGAACTAATCTTCATTGGTTGATGCTACGGTCTAGTAGCGGAATCCGGGAAGCTAGAAAAGAAAAAGGTTCGGCGCAACCTCGTTGGAGCAAGAAGCTTGGAGGGCTTAGGTGCACTGGGTAGATTAGGCTTGGAGGGTCTATTGCTGTCCTTGTATCCCAACTGTATTTTCTAGTGGATTGTTTACCGCTTGGAGGGCGGCGGAGAGGTTTTACGCCGAGGGCTTCGGTTTCCTCTTCGATAACACATCGCGTGTTGTCTTTGTGTTTGCATCTTCCTTCCTCTTTATCTTTGCCTTTATATTATCTGCTGTGGATTTTATTTTGTTATGGCTTAGATAGGTTTTAACCAATTTAGTGTTATAGCATGTATTAAGTTTCCGCACACTTGTTGTTTGACATATTGCTTGAATTGGTTAAGTTGTAATTTGGGGGTCTAAACGTTCAAAGGTGTTTTTGTACACGTTTTTGAACTTTCAGGCATCTTCTTCCTCTGTTCCTTCTAACACCACTCCCTCTTCCATCTGGTTCCATGATAAGAAGGCCAAATCGGACTTCTTGGAGAACGTTTCACGACGTGGCATTCATTTGGAATGCCAAGTTGTTCTGTCAAATTTTTCTAACACTAAACTACCCACTGTCATTAACAGTAGGGGTTGGAAGTCACTTTGTGGCGTCCCGGTCACATGCCCTTCCATGATCATACAGGAGTTCTACTCTAATATGCGCGGATTTGATTAATTCTACACCTCTCTTTATCACTCTCACCTCTATTCTATGAGACACCATCTTCTTGGGGTGAGCATCAAAACACCTTTTGCTCAGCCTTTGCTAAAGGTCTGAGGTTCCTTAATATGGTCATAACATTTCTCCTTCATCCTTTGTCACACTATAACACTATCACAGAGCCTCATACTCGATTTTTGTTATCCCTACTTGAGAGACTTACCATAGACTTTCCTTCTCATTTCATACTCTCCCTTACAGATGTCTATAGGGATATGGTAACCCGTGATAAGTTCATCTTTCCTTCGGCTATCACATGGCTCCTTTGCCATTTTTCGATCTTTTATCTTGAGTCTCCCCATTTCTCTTATATGTGTGCCATTGACGCTGCTACCATTCGAAGGAGTGAGGCACAGTTGAGACAGAGGCAGCCCTGGACGTAGACGACAGTTCCTTTGGCTTTTACCGCCCCATCCACCTCCGCTCCTTTTTCTTCAGCGGGTGGAGTGACACTTGAGGCCATCATGGCACAGCTTGTGTGCATGGATGCTTGCCTTGACACTCTCAGTGATGAGTTGTGTTAGGTGAACACTTGTATCAGTCATATTGCGTGACGACAGGCTATGATGAATGGTTTCACAGTGGCTTCCTCTCCTTCTCCCGAGGCATCTGAGGATGAGAGTGATGATGGTTCTGGCAGTGCTGATAATGCTGAGGATGATGATGATGGCTCGTCCAGTGATGATGAGATGTCTACTTGATGTACTTTCCCTTTGTCACTCGTGACAAAAAGGAGGAGTAGTTTTAAGATGAGAGTAGTCATACTCATACTCATAGGGGAAGGGTTAGTATAAGAGATAGGGGGAGTGTTTATTTTGAGGGATGTAGTGAGGATTTTTGTATCTTTTCTTTTCTTTCTATTTTAAATACATTATCTCTTGTACGTGGGTCTTGTGACCATTTTGACATACACTATACTTAAATTGTCTTTTTATATATATTGATGTATGTTATTCATCCATCTCTTCATGTGTTGTTTCTTTTCTCTTTTTATACACATGTTTCTTATTTATTGTATGCAATCTATTATTTCTGTTTCACATTAAGATGCTATGATGAGTTTTGTTTAAAGTGTTTCAGAAATACAGGTTGTCAAAGTCTTCTTGCCATAAACTTTCTTCTTGCAAAATTTTTCAAGACTTTGTGTTAGGATAGATTTTATTGTATTCAACAAGTGAGTATGAGTTGAGTGATTTATGACTTCTTTCATATGTTCATTCGTTTGTTGTGATTTTATCATGGATTGCCAAAGGGGGAGATTGTTAGAACATATGTGATTCAATGTTAGGAACATATGTCACTATTTTATGTAATTCGCGAATCTTTTGACAAAACGCACCTTATTTGTAATTGGGTAGATCTAGGATGTGTTTAATGCTTCAAGGAACAAGGGTTCAAGTTCAAGTGTTAAAGCCATGCAAGTCTGTCCAAGAATTAAGTGTGAAAGTGCTGGATTTTAAAGCTCGACAGCTAGCATCTATCGAGATTTAAAAGTTGCTAAAGCCTGTGGCTCAACAACTTGCTCGATAGATAGCTATCTATCGAGGTTTATGAAATTCATATTTTTTGTTCTATTTTTCATCCAATCCATGGGTATATGTTTGGGCTTTCTTTTCTCACAACCCTAAACATATATAAGGATTATTTTAAGGGCCATCAAGGGTGACACAAGTTGCACAAGTGTGGAGCAAAGTTTTGTTCATGCAAATTATGACCGAAGACAAAATTTGCCCTAATTCATCTTTCTCTTGAAGAAGTTACTATATTTGTACACCGTAGGGTTTTGTGACCAAGGAACTTCTTAATCTTCATCGTGTGATGAACTGAAGAACTTTACAGCCAACATCCTTCTCAAGTTGGTGATTAAGTCGCATACTGGGATCCGCGCAATTGGTTAGTTACATACTGGGAGTCGTGCATTGAAAAGAAGAGATTGTCACTACAGAACAAGTCCAATTGCATATTGGGGTAAGGGTTCAACTATAAGTTGGTATAAGGTACTGAGATTCCTTTACATGTGACTACTTATTGTGATAATAGTGAATTCTCGGGAGTGGTGACCTTAAAATTACCCGGTGGGGTTTTTGCCGTATTGGTTTTCCCTATTTATAAACAAATCACTTGTGTCAAATTTATTTTCCGTTGTATTTAATTTAGTTGATGATTTGTTTGTGCTACCACGCGTTTTGTATGTTAGTTGAATTAATTAATCAACTTGGCTAATTAATTAATTAATTTATCACAAGGGGTCAATACATTCTTGGCCTATCAAAAGCACATAAAATTCAAATTAAACAAAAATTATTGCCAAGACACGGAACTAAATCCACAGTCCTTAAGAACGATTTTGCCTACACTAGAGTGCATATGGCTCAAGGGGTTGCTCTCCATAATACAACGACAACTCTGTTAGTGTGCACTCATAAACAGAGTTTCGAATTCATCTCAAATGCCCAAAGAGAAAATTTCCAATATAATAGCAAGAGTAGAAAATATTGGAGTGGTAGTTTTGATCTTTTTTGGGACAGTATTATATAGAAGAGCTGACTAATATATAATAAGAAATTAACCACACTTATGCAATTGGCTGGCTCCATTTGTGATTTACTCACCACCATGGAAAATTCTCCAATTGCAATGGGTAGTTTTCTGAATGTTGAAAGTAATGAATTTTTGCAAGAGTGAATAAGGAAAGAACGGATGCTAGACTTTGGAAATTTAAAGGAGGGATTTCATCCCATTGATACCAGAGCTACCCAAATCACAAGTTTACGAAAGGAAATAGATGACATTAGGGATTTGTTTATGCTAAGTCTCCACGCGCTAGCTGACTTAATTTATCATGGGCTTGCGCTTAGTTAAACACACACTTGGGCTTCTAAGAAAAGGGTCTAAAAATTTTAAACATATCCAACAATGCTTTCATAATTAAGCGCTGGTCAACAAAAGTTGTTTACCCTAGAACCCGAGTCTCTCTCTTCATATTTAGTTGAAATTGAAATTTTTTTGCTAAAAGTACTGTAGATAAAGTTAAAGGCTAGCTAAAATAATACAATAGGATCCATGAATGGTACCAAAAAGTGTAATGGGATCCATGAATAGTAGAAAAATAAGCTAAACAGTCAAAAAAGCTGCATTTCGGCCAATGCCAAACGCAACCTAAGAACCCGTTTGGATGTGCTTATTTGCTTGAGCTTATTTGAGTTTTTAGCTTCTTTTTGGTACTATTCATGGATCTCATTGCACGTTTTGGTATTATTCATAGTTTCCACTATACTATTCAGTTAATTTTTTTTAAAATTTTTTTTACACTTTCAGCAAAAAGTTTTCTTTTTGATCATGTAGTGTGAAAAGGGCATGGGAAAGGAATAGATCAGGAGTGTGAAAAGAGAAAGATGGGTGACTTTGTTGAGGAGAGCTCTGCTATCCCACCAAGATGGGCAATGGATTATAGGGCTCACATTGTTTCAGCCCCTCCCATGCAGTCTCAGTTCAATTCACCATCTTTGTAAAGAAAACCATTGCTACTCCTAATATAACTTGCAAATTCTAATGGTGCAATTGTAATTGCAAACAAGGCCTCACCAAAGTCTTCTCACACTTTGGTGTAAAAATGTTACGTCAATAATATTTTCACAAAAAAATTTAAGTGACGTGTTGTTGGCTATTACAGGTGGTTAAAAAAAGTAATTTAAATTGTGAATTCAATTTAAAACTAGTAATAATTTATTACATAAGATTTGTTGTGAATGTGTTGTAAAAATATTTTGCAATGTTAAAAATGATGCTCAATAGAAGCAGTTTTATGCTCAGACAATACCGCTCTACAATACTGTCTAACATTGACACATTTATAAAGGTTTTTTTTTTTTTTTTGGGAAAAACTTAGTACAGTACTTGAGTGTTGTTTTTTTAGGCTCTTCTCTTAAAATTTTATCATGTGGGTTTTTCTCATGGGATGAAAGTGTATTTTTTTAATTAAGCAGTCACATGGCATAATTTTAAAAGAGAAACTTATGGAACAACATGGTACATCAATTTTATCTTTCTATTATTATTATTATTATTTTATTTTTTGGGAGAAGAACACGTTTAAACTTTAAAAGACAAAGAACAGAAAAGATAAAGAAAAAGAGAGACGCGTTCACATAACATTAAACTTTGGAGTTACCTCAACCTGTTCCACTCAACGCGGCAACAACGGTTGATTTTTATTTTTATTTTTATTTTTTTATTATTTTTTTATGAATAACGGTTGATTGATTTAATGCGACGAAAATGTATTATTAATATTATCAATTTTTTTAAACTTCTTATTAGTTTTTATGTAAGCTAACCATTAACATCACTTTTCATTTATCAATAACCACTTCCTATATTAGCAGTTTGCAAAATATTTTGTAAAAAAGTTTGTATATCTAACATTACTTTTTTTTCTTTTTCTTTTTTTGTTAACAAAACACAGAAAGTGAAAATAGTTCTTTTTCTTTATATAATCAGAGAAAATATTTTTGACACTAAAAAATAGAAATAACTTTTTTTAAAAAGATAATGCATTATATATTTTCGCATTGAAAATTTGAAAACACAACACATCACTTTAAAAAAAAAAAACCTGTGAAAATACAACTCGCCACTTGGAATTCATTGACGTTTCGTACAAAATAAATAAATACCCTAAATTATAGGAAAGTTGTGAATTGTATATAGAAAAAAACTCAATAACGTGTCGTTAGAAAAAATGAAACCAAAGTTACAAAATTTCTTCTACGAAACTTCCTAGCTACTTGAGGTCTCTATCTACTCGATAGATAGCTCGACACCTCCTCGATTTATCGAGCCAGTTTTGTTGTCGATACCTCCTCGATACCTCTTCGTTCTATCGAGTTTTTGTTCTCGACATCTTCTCGATACCTTCTCAATCTATCGAGGTGCCTGTTTCTATATATACTTGAGGTTTGACCCAGTTCATTTCTCACTCAAACTTCTCGATCTCTCTCTCATTTCTCTCGACCCAAAACCTCTCTTCTTCACTAAAATCCTTCATTCCTTCAAGATTTCGGCCTAAACCAAGCTTCAATCCTTTGGTGTGTGCTCTTGATCTTTTCTTTTTCTCATTCTTTCATGCATTTCATGCATTTAGACCTAGGTTTTAGGTTTTGGGAAATTTTTTTGAGGTTTTTGCGGTTTTGCTATAATTTTTGGGTTGGGTTTTTTGATTTTGTTGTCATATGATCATGCATTGCATTTTCCTTCATTATATTCACATGTTCATGCATTCTAGGATTGTGTGCTTCATTATATCTTGTGAGTATTGTAGTTTGGATTGAATTTTTGCCCATTATACAATTTATTTTCGCATGTAACATGTTCATGCATTATCATGCATTGCACCTCTGTTTTCCTTCTTTCCTGAGCTTTGTCTTTTGCTGTGTTCTTCTTTTCTTTTCTTCACCTTTTAGTTTCTTGAGTATGGCACCCAAAAAGTTAGTTCCTTCTAAGAACCCAATCACTCGTCGTGGCTCTTTGTCTTCTTCTTCTGTTCCCTTTGTTCCTTATAAAGTTAGGCTTCATAATGAGGATTCCCAAAAGGATTTCTATGAGAACTTCTTCGATCGGGCAATTCATTCGGAATGTTAGGTCATTCTGTCTAATTTTCCAAACACTCCTTTACCCGGTGTGTTTAGCTCTTGAGGTTAGGAATCTCTTTATGAGAAACCCGTGAGGTGTCTTGGCATTTTCATACATGAGTTCTACTCCAACATGCATGCCATCGATGCCTCTATTCTTTAGTTTACTATAGTATTTAGAGGCACACGTATCATAGTTACTCTAGACTTTCTTTTTAGTATACTACATGTCCCTAAGGTAGCTCGTCTAGACTATCCTAGTCACATTCGTCTACGTACCATCTCTCGTGACGAGTTGGCCTCACTTTTCTGTAAGAAGGCCATGGTATGGGAAGATACTCTAAACTTCTCAACAACCAAGTTTGCTAAGGGTCCAAGGATCCTTAATATGGTGACGACCTTTGTTCTCACACCATGGTCACACTACAACACTATCACCGAACCTCGTGCTTGTTTCCTTCTTTCTCTCTTAGAAAATCTTTTTATAGATTTTCCTTCACATGTGATAGTATCTATGATAGATATCTATCAAGACACTGCTACATGTGATAGGCTAATCTTTCCTTCAGCTATCACACACATTCTCACACACCTGCACGTCACCATTCCTTCTTCTCCTCTCTTCTACACCATGAGTGCCATTAGTAAGGAATCTATTCAGAGGAGTGATGTGCAGCTGGCGGCCAAGCGGCCACGTGTGAAGCCTACTCTTGCTCGGCAGGATGAGGCTGATTTTTGTGCTGCAGAAGATGCTGCTTATGCCTCTCGATCTTCTTCATCTTCTGTCCCTTCTTCCTCTTAAGGAGTGGAGGCATCTCTAGCTGCCATCCCTTGACTTTTATTATTTTGCGTACTAAAATATTCTCACACCAATTCCTAAACTCTCTAAAATACCCCTAGATTTTAAGTAAATAATTTTAACTTAAAAAACACAAACTAGTTAAACGAGTAATTTATTGTTCCTAAATTTTAGGTTTTTTCTTTTCTCTTCTCTAATCTACCTAAAAATTATGAGGATATGTATTCCTATTTCTATCTCACTTTTAAACATAATTCCATGTTACCTTACCTCTTTCTTAAAAAAAAAAAATACAAGTTATTTATATGTCACTTTTAAACATTATGACACCAAACCAAAAATACAAAATAAATAAAAATAAAAAAGAGCATCATCGCACACGTAAAGTTTGTGTGATGAGGCTAGTGAGTGTGTGTGTGTGTATATATATAATTATTTTGGAGGAAACCTAAGAGTAATGGCATTGAAGAACACTTCAAATTGAGAACAATAAAAAACAATCAAGTCATCACCTTTGTCAAATCCATTTTGTAACTCTCTAATTTTTAGAGTGAATAGCATTTCAATTTTCTTGGGATCTTTTGCAAATTTCATGTTACAGGCATAGTTGTCAATATTGTACGATACACGACTTGTATCGTACGATGCAATATGTGTATTGTATTGTATCGTAAAATCGTATATATTGTACAATACATAAACAAATGCTTTAAAATGAATTATTTTTGTTAAATTTTGTATTTTTATTTGAATCTAACAAGTTATTAGAATTGTTTTTTACACAAAATTATTATGTTACTTAATTTAGCTTAATCTTAATTTAGCTTAATAAAATAACATTTCCATTAGTTTTTGTTTTTATTTTTTTCTCCTTCTTCTACAAAATTTGAATTACACACTTACACTTCACTTTCATATTTACAAATTTCTTTTCTATACTATAAATATGGTATTAACTAACAACATAATTATTTTTTATTTTTGTCATTATTGTTATAAATCTAAGAAACTGGATTGTCAAAAAGAAATATTTTTAAAAAATTATTTGAGTAGAAAAACAAGAAGAAATAGTAAATGTTGATGATGATGATGAACAAAATTTCAATAAAGAAATAAGTTTGCAGAATGATGAACACAATGACAACATTGATTTAGATGAAGTTGATAATGCAATATGATCAAAATAAATTATTATTTTGGATAATTTGTAATATTATCACTTTTGAGTTTAATCAATATGAATGTGTATTTTACCAAAAAAAAAATGAACGTGTTTGTGATAAACACATTAGTTTAATTTTATTTAATTAGCTTATTAAATATTATTACATAAATGATGAATAAATTAGTCATTAGTTGAATTTACTTAAAATTTATAATGAATATATCATTTATATATGTATAGATATAATTTTATTATTATTAAGTATTTGTATAAATTATGATACGATACACGATACAGAAAAATAAAAATAAAACAACTTACAATACGATTTACATTTTAACAACTATGGTTACATGAAAGAGTTTCTATTATAATATGATTTTGGTATGTGGTATTACTACTATCTAGCATTTGTACTATCTAATTTTTTTCTCCAAATACTATGTAATTTTTTTTTTTTTTTTTTGAAAGATAGAGTTTTGACTTATGACATTCACTCCTAATGATATCTCTTTTATCATCAGATCAAGATATCAGTCAGTTTTTGGTGTACTATTGATTTTATCTATTTCTTTTTGTACAATCGAATATGCTAAATAAAATAGTAATTATTTGGTTAATATAGATGTAAGGACCGCGTTTGGATCCCTGGCCCAAGAGGTAAATGGATCCAAATCCAATAAACCCAATACAATGAATTTGTAGAGAATGGGTTAGAAAACTAGGCTATAATGAATGCGATAACGATTAGGATGGATTCAAAGACAATTAAACAGAGGTAGATTGGATTTATCTAAGTAAATTCAGTCCTTGACCCAATCCAAGTCAGTTCTTGTATATATTAATTGAAAATGTTTACAAGTATAGTTTGATTGCTGCAGACCTTTCTTCTCTCAAATTTCCAATCCCTTCTTTCATGGTCTTCCCTCTAATTTGAAATGTTAATAGTCATATGTTTAACATTTTCTTTCTTTGGAAGAGGTGCAGAAACGACGCATGAAATTGAACTATAAAAATGATGGCCAAGACAAACATACATCAGCTAAAATTGATAATTTTTTATTAAAAATTTTGTAGATAAAGTTAAAAGTTCGTTGAAATAGAGTGGGACTTATGAATAGTACCAAAAAGTATAATGAGACTCATGAATAGTAATAAAAATAAGTTAAATAGTAAAATAAGCTAGAAAAAATAATCAATATCAAACGCACACTAATCCAAACTTCCTAGCTACTTCCATACAATTTTATGCTAAACCAAACTAATCCTTCCATCACTAAAACATAACCCTACATCCACTGTGCATTGAATTAAAGCCATGCCCCAAAAACAATAAACCTCAATAACATGTCCTTAGGAAAAATGAAACCAAAGGTTTGAAACTTCCGGAGATTCTAGCCTTTTGCCCTTAATTTTTAAAAAATTTAGCAATATGTCCTTATTTCGAAACTATATAGGGATATGCCCCTGTTTCAATACTCGATTATCTTAAAATCGAGTTTCAATGAAATACTCGATTCATTAAAAATCGAGTTATGCCCAATAAAACTACAAAAAAAAAAAAAAAAAAATGCATGGAACTCGTTTTTAGGGAAGTCGAGTTCCAAAACACCGCTATAGAGCTTGCAAACCTCACTATAGGGCTTAAAAACGCTACTATAGGGCTCCTTGAACCTAGAATAAATTTTACAGGAAAACGCCGCTATAGGGATATAAAATGTCACTATAGGGCTTAAAAACGCCACTATAGGGCTCCTTGAACTGGGGATTACACTAATAAATTTTTTTGCAGAAAAACACCGCTATAGGGCTTTAAAACGACACTATAGGGATTAAAAACGCTACTATAGGAATCCCTGAATATGGGGAATTACACATATGAAATTTTTTTTGCATAGAACTCGATTTCCTGAAAGTCGAGTTCCATGCAATTTTTTTTTTTTTTTTTTTTTTTTTAAGTTTGATCGGGCATAACTCGATTTTCTATGACTCGAGTATTTAATTGAACTCGATTTTAGGGTAATCGAGTATCGAAACAGAGGTACGCCCTTATATAGTTTGCAAATAATGGCACATTGCCAATTTTTTTTAAAAATTAAGGATAAAATACTAGAATCCCCTTAAACTTCCTAGCAATCGAAGCCACGCCCCCAAAAAATAAATAAAAAAATAAAAAAAACCAATAACGCGTCCTTTGAAAAAATTAAACCAAGCGCGAAACTTCCTAGTTACCTTCATTTTCTTTCTTTCTTTCTTTCTTTTTCTTTTTATTTTTATTTTTATTTTATTTTTTTGGGGTTAAAAGGCCATCCATTTTCAACTAAACACAACATCAAACTGCACATTGAATCAAATCAAATCAAAAATGTTCTTTCTCGGTATGGGTTGTGCATCTTTTCGAATCAAATTATTCCTTTCCTAAGGCCATTCATCCATTTTCAACTAAACCAACCTATTTCTTCGATCCTTAAAACATAACCCAACATCAACTGCACATTGAATCAAATCAAATCAAAAATGTTCTTTCTCGGTATGGGTTGTGCATCTTCTAGAATCAAATTATTCCTTTCCTTTCTGGTAATCACTTGCATACTGCCTAAGACTAGGAGCATCATTGAACGTGCGGAAGTTGTTGTGCCACTTCCAGCAAAAATACAACAGCCGCTGCGCAGTACTACTTTAGAGCCCTCACCAAGAACCCCATTATTTCTTTGGAGCGTCAGTTGGGGTTATGTCTTTTTCAATCAAATACATCAGCCTCTGCGCAGTATAGTTGCTAATTTATTGTTGTTTTGGTATTTGGGGTTTCCCCTCTGAATGGGTTCCTTTTGTTTGCTTTTGAAATTTTAAAAGCTAGTGATTTATCACAAGCTCATTGATTTTTGTTTGTGTTTTTTTTCGTGTCATTCTAAATCCGATGGGAAATTAATATATAGGTATTTTCTTTATCTTGTATACTATCTTAAATTCCTTAATGTCAAATACATGTGATTGGTCTTTTTTACTGTTGTTGCAGGTTTCAATATCTTTGCTTAAAGGTTTCAATATCCTTTGAAGAGAAAGAACAAGGAAGATAGAGGTTTTACGTGGGTTTTAATTGCGTGTAATAAATGTATTAAATTTAAGTTTGATGGCTGACGTGGCGTTTCCAGATTGGCCGGCATAAAAGGGATCTTTTACGCCAGCTCCGGACCTAAGTTATTCTCATTTCTCTTAGTACTGGGTTTTGTTGGATCTATGGCGGTTTAAAGGCTACAAGTTTTGCCAAAAAAAAAAACATTGTAGAAATAAAATACAAAAAATTACAGCACAATATAACCGATGAATAATCTGACATACATTGTAGACGCCTTAAAAATAAATAAAAAAAATCTGCGTAGTCAACACCCCGCCGTGATCTGCACCTTCACCTAATGATTTGCTCTACTCTATAGGAATTCGAAAAAGCTACGGTGAAGCAGACGATTACGAAGGCCGATACCAATGAAACCATGGCAGAAACCCTGCAGAAGCTTTCAAATCTTGGCCGGTGTTGGACTAAAATTGCACAAAAGGCGGCCGTAAAGGCGATGACTGTGGAAATTAGGAAGGCGTGATATGCCGTTGGCCGATCTTTGAAGACCACGGTTGGGACCGGACTTCCGTCCACTTCCTCGTGATGTAGAAGCAAAAACAAGGTAATTGTGGAGGAAGAAGCGTACAATATAAACTTTGAGGGGAAATCATTCAAAAATTGTATAAGCCGGGAAACAATAAGGCTTACAAAACTATTAAGGATTCTCGCATGTAATAGCAACTTCTCCATTCTTCTCAAAATCCAGCTGCCACTTTCTTTTTTTTTTGGTTATATAAGCCAGATCCACTTTCAAAGATGAAGTTTAGACAGCCAAATATCTAAATTTATACTAGCAAGATGGGCCGAACTATTCGGAAAACATTTGTACACAGATTCGTCAAAAAACCCAATTATTCGGAAAACATTCGTACACAGATTCATCAAAAAAAAAAAAAACAGACGTACACAGGGCCAACAATTTTTTATAAATGTCCGAACTTTCCAAGGCATTTGTGTCAAGGAAATTTCAGGGAAGCATACTTTTTTGATAAATTACAAAACATGCTCTGAAGTTTGAGAATATTTGAATTTTATATTTCAAAATTTAAAATTTAAAATTTAAAATCTTACTCCTTGAAGTTTGGAAGTGTTTGGATCATCAGCCCCTTCATCAGTTTGTTGTTGATGTGTTCGTTAAGTGACACATAAGTTGGCCATGTGTATTTCATTGACTAATTAAAAAATGCCATATAATTTTTATTATTTCATATAAATTTCAAAATTATTGAAAAATTAAATTAAATTTTCTAAAATTTTAAAATTTCCATAAACACGAAAAATAAAAATAAATACACAATAACATATCTAAACACACAAAAATAAAAAAATAAAAAAAAATTCACAAAATCCTATTAAAAATATAAACAATTAATAATCCAAAAAAAATTCAAAATACTAAAAAGCTTTCCTCACCTTCACGCAGTCTCCTCTCGCTTTCTCACTCACACTTCGCCTCTTGACTCTTCGCTCACCCTCATTCTCTGCCCCTCTTCAAAATCGACTTAAACCTGAACGAAAGTGAGTTTCCTTTCCGATCTAGGTGGTCTCAGATCTAATCGATGGGTGTTCTTGTGGGTGTAAAGTTTCATTAGCTTCCGTGTTTGGATTCGCAAATGGGTTTTTGGTTTGGTGGTGTTGTAATGCAGATGAAGCTTGGATTGTGCTATTTTGGTTTGGGTCGGGTGGGTTTTAAGATGGCATGGGAGCCATGGTAAAGAAAACCCAGAGAGAGACCCAAATAGCGATTTGGGAATTTTCTAAGAAGCGGTGGTGCGGACTCGAATTAGGCGAGCTAGATGAGACTCTAATGCTAACGGATTTATGCTAATGAATTTTTCGGGTTTGTGCTTGTTTCCATGTTTGTTTCCTAAGAAAAACAAATGAATCTGTGAGTGGGATTGTCTTTGCTAATTCAAAATTTTATGTGTTTGATTGATTTGGGTTTGAATTTGCTTCTACATTTTTTTATTGTGTGCATCTGAGGACCAAGTTTGATTTTTTTGGGTTGTTCATTGTGCTCATCGAGATTGATTTTTTTGGGTTGTTCATCGTTTGTGTTTGATTTTTTGGGGTTGTTCATCAGCTTTGTGTTTGATTTTTCTAGTTTTTCAAAATTTTGTCTATTTAGATATGTTATTGTTGTTTTAATTTTATTCTTTTCAATTTATGGAATTTTTAAAATTTTAAAGCATTAAATTTTATGTTTCATAGATTTTAAAATCTATTTAATTTATATGAAATAATAAAAACTATGTAGAATTTTTTCATTGGTTCAATGAAACATACGTGGCCAGCTAATGTGTAACTTAATGGACACATAAGCAACAAGCGGACGGAGGGGTTGTGGATCCAAGCACTTTCAAACTTCGGCTTGTAAAATTAAAAATTTTAAACTAAAGGTGTAAAATTTAAACATCCCCAAACTTCAAGGGTGTGTTTTGCAATTTTTCATTTTATAAAAAAATAATGATAAGCTTCAAATTTGAAGCGTGAATTTTTTTTTTTTTGGTGATAAAGATAAGCTCCTTAATTTAAGAGATAAAAGAGTTTGGACAAATCTATATGGTTCATTGTTATCAATTTATTTATTTACAATTATACCATTAACACATTTTCTGTATTTTGAAAACATCTTTTCAACTATTTTCAAAATCATGTTATGAGTGAGGAAAATAGGACACAATTATCTAAAAATTGTATTTAAAGAACACCAATCAAACAATATATTCAAATGTGGGACCCACCATTTTGTGGTTTGCAAAACAAACAACTATACTTTAATCCTCTTACAAAACAAGCTAAATAACCAAATATTTGTGATAAAAATTGTGGCACAAAAGTTGAGATTTGGGAGAGAAGAGGGGAGGGATTTTGGTGAGGCCCAGGTGTTTTCTTCCCAGGCCCACCAGAATCCTACAGTTCCAATTTGAAGAGATCTGAAAAGAGAAAATAGGGGAAGAGGGGGGCTTCTGAGAAAACACAAAAAACTACCCCTCCCACCCATTGTGTGTCAACACTGCTAATGAATAATGATGCTTCTATTTTTTTTTTTTTTTTTTGTCAACGTGTTTTTTAAACTAAACAAGCACTGGATTTTTTAAAAAAAATAAAAAAATAAATGGTGGCTTTCACCTCTAATACAATATATAATATAATGGAAAAATATTTTTTATTTAATGATTTAAAAAATTTATTTTTCATATTATATGATAGGGGCATAAGAGTGAATTTATAATTGTAAGAACACGAATCGTAACGAACCGTAACAGTGTTAGGTTCGCACATAAAAAGGCCCAGACAATATCATTTGTAGAGCATGGATTTGAAAGGCTAGGCCTTGGTCACCAGGTGATGGGTTTTTTGTGGTGGTCATGCGTGATTAAGTTTTCTTCACCCCTGGAGTCTTCCTCCTAGAGGTGGGCTGGGAGGCTCTGGTTTTTGGCCATTTTTCCCAGCCTCTTGATTTGTGCACCTACCTTTTTATTATATAGTCCGTCTTGGTTGATCCTAGCCCTCCACTTGTCGGTCAGGCAGGTGCTTATTTCTGTATCCATCCCATCACTCGTCCCCTCTTTCTATTAGTTGCGTGGATCGAAGTTTACACCGTCCAAACGTCTTTTCTCATTAATCAGCTCTGGGTATTGGCAGGTGCATTTATTGAAGAGGGGACGCATTTTCCTTGATCCAATTTTACACCTTGCTTCCCTCTGGGCCCCATTCCACTCACATCCCCTTTAGGGGGCTGTTTGGGGGTAGCCTTCACCAAGACGTTGATCCTCCCATTGAAGTTCTGGAGCGCCGAGGACAGAGTAGCTTCTCAGCCGTTCCCCTTGACACCCCGGCCATTGATCATTCGTCCTCGGCAATAGACCTCCTCGGCACGGGCCCCTGGCCCAAATAGAGTTTGGGCCGGATTGTAAACTTTCCGGACCCACAATAGCCCCTCAAAATCCTGCTATCCGTCTCTTCGGACGGATAGGAGGGTTTTGAGGACATCAGAGATCTGCCAACACCTGTCAATCCTTGTCACCTATCGGTTCCCAAGGCTTTTCACCTGCCCAAGGCACGTTCCTAGAGCCCCTAAAAGGCGAAACGTGGCCTCATTAAATACGGGCGGCTTTGTGCTTCCCACGTTCAACGGCGTGATGGAGATCGAACGGTGGTGATCTCCTGGCCTCTTTGGGCGGGAAAAGGAGTGCAGTTACCCTAGAAAGTATAAAAGATTTTTCTTGGGGATGGATCCGTCTCTCCAGTTCTTTACTTAAGAGTTTTAGTGCATGTATTTTGGGTTCATTTGAACTTCCGCCCAAATTCAAGTCTATCTCAACCACATAAAGCCTATCTGAAGCACAATTCTTCTCTTATGTAAGTTCCCTACCTTCATTAACTCGTACTTTTTCTTTTCTGGGTTTATTTCTCTTTGGCTCCCTTTCCTTTCCCGTCGCGGGTCGGGTTTGTTTAGTAAATCACCAAGATGACTAAATTGAGACTGAAGAAGTTAGTCGATACTGAAGAGGCGATGAATAAGTTCATCGTTGATTATAGAATTCCCCCCAACGTAAGCCTGAAACACTGTAAGATGGGGGAATGGCACTTTAAGAGGGAAACGGGCGCAGTTGTAATTCCCGTCCTCGCCTTTGTAGAGGGAGGTATGAGAATCCCTATGGGGCCAGTGACGAGGGGTTACCTCAGGCATTTCCGTCTAGCCCCCACCCAGTGCGCCGGCAACGTTTTTAGGATTTTGGGTTGCGTGGACGCTTTAAATGAGAAGATGGGTTTAAGACTGACCCACCATGATGTAAACTGGTGCTATAACCTCCAAAAATTGAAAGGAAAAACTTACTACATGAGGTCGAGGGACGAAAGGGTTCGATTGATCCAGTGCCTCCCTGATTCCAACAAGGGACTGAACAAGGATTTCCTTATCGTCTCTGGGGAATGGCACGATGGCAACCCATGCCCCATAGTAGAAGGAGAACCAGGTGGGGTACTGGGAATGGAAGGGAGATAACCCTTTACGCTATTCTGATCTAATGCTGTTCGGTAACTAACCATGCATATGTGTTTGTTTTTTTTGTAGATGAACACGCCTACACACGGCATTTTCACTTAGTCAATCGGGCGGACTTGTAGACCGTTTTACAAGTGGTAGTTTTTGTGAATGACAGAGATGGCCAAGTCCGAGCAGCTCACAAAATACTAGGGTACCCTCCTGTTCAGAAGTCATTTGCAGACGCAAGACACGTGATCAGCGCCCGCCGTCCTTGGCTTCCAAAAATTACTGTAGTTAAATCGGGATTTTTAATCTCCCAGGAGCCAGCTGTCCCTGAGAACATCCCACAGGTGGGCCCCTCCTCCTCTCATTAAATAGCAGAGGACGAAGGCGAGCCAGATCGGCCCGAGGAAGGTTTTGAAGTATTTGACCTAGCCTACCAATCCGAGGATCCTCCTGGTGACATAGGTGACCCAGCCTTGTCTGAGGCGGAATTGTCGTCAATAGGCACCTCTTCTCAAGCCGAGATGGGACTCAAGAGAATACCTTTGACCCCCCTTCTCCAACTCCTCGAGGGCCAACCAGGGAAGGATATACAGGAAACACCACAACCCAATGCTCCTACTCCACCACCTCGGCCCCCTACTATCCAAACCAGGTCATCCTCCACCAAGTCTCAGCCACAATCCACCCACCCCGAACTTCCCACTTCCTCCCAACCAGCTCGGCCTCCTCGACCTGAAGGCACTGATTTCAAGAGAAAGAGGAGCCCCAAGGGGAAGGATGTCATGGACGAGGGAAAATCCCCACCTTCTAAGGAGAAGGTTGAGGCTCCGCGCACAAAACAACTGAAGATTAGACACCAAGGAAAGGGCAAAGAAACTGAAGTCCAACCTTCTCAAGGCAAGGGAAAGGGGATTAAGTCCCAGTCCCTACCGAATGCCTGGCTTCCTGCCCCGATGCTTCACGGGGGTCCACTACTGGAGACGGCCTCTCTGAGGGACCTTGGAGATGGCGAGGGTGGCTACGTGGCGGATGCATTAGGGAGAACCATGTTACTCCCTAATGACATGGATGAACTGAGGAGAATGAGGATGCAGGAGGTTTTTCTCAGCACTAAGAGGTACCTGGGCATGGTAAGATTTCTTGCAACCTAAAACTTTATTAACTCTCGCCACGGGTTTGTCACTAACTACACGCTCATCTCTCTTGACAGGCTCTCCAGGCAACCTATAGGATGAAGGAAGAGGTAAATGACAGGAGTAAGGCGGCCGAGAACGAACGCAAGAAGCGCATAATGACCTCGAAGACTCTCGAAGCTTCTGAAAATGAACTTGCCAAAGTCAAGGAAGACTTAACAATAACTACCCGCGAGAGGGATAACGTCTCGGCAGGCCTTGCTAGCGCCCAAAAATAGGCCAAGGACCAAACAAAGCGTGCACTTGAAGCCGAGGACCAGTTGCGAATAGCCAAAGACCTGATCGAGGATTTAAATAAGCAGCTGGCCACGGCTGTGCATGAAAAGGGAGTGGCAGAATATGCCCGTGATAAAGCCCAAAGGGTAAAGCAGGAGGCCGAGTTTGCCAGGAATGATGCAGAGGCTGCCAAGAATACGGCCGAGGATGACGGTTACAACATGGGAGTAGCCGAGACCCAGGCCACCCTTAAGGCGCAGATTCCTGGAGTGTGTAGGTTTTATTGCTCCCAGGTTTGGGAAGAAGCATTGAAGCAAGCTGGGGTGGATGCGTCATCTGATTTGTGAAAGGCGGAGAGCATATTCTACCCGACGGCCATCCGCGAGGCCATTTCTACCAGCTCCGCGGCTACGTGTGATCAACCCGAGGAAGAGATCACCCCGTCGGAAGACTTACAGGCCAACGGTTCCTCTAGCAAGGCGCCCAAAGAGGGAGAACTTCAGGATGTGATAGTGATATCCCAGCATATGGATCCTGAGGCACCTAAAGAGGTTACTGAGCCCGTGGTTGGCATTCAGGTGTCTAGTACAGAGGATCCAGCCACACTTGCACAGCCGCCAAAGGCCGTTCCCCTTGTTGTGGTCCATCAGAGCACCAGTGCTGGCCCTGCTCAGCCTTCCCCAGAAGGGACCATCCTTCCGGGCATCGAAGCTGATCCTGTTCCTTCCTCTCAAGACGTGACCGACAAAAAAGCAGAAAAGTAGAGGTCTTGGCTAGGCTTTTGTATTCGTTTCTATTTGAACGATTAACTTGTTTCTTTTTATTTCAAAAACTTCCTAATTTATTGATGATTTGCAAGCATTTGAACATGTATATATGAAATCTTGTTTTTCCTTTTTCCTTCTGGTTACATCGTTAGCCGCCCTCGTTGATACGCACTATTTGTTTATGAATTCTGCGCTGATTCATTTTAACATGTACGAATATCTATGCATGCAATACATTTATCATCATGTTCCCCAAACCCAAATTAACTTGCACCCGCAGAGGCTTGAGTCAAAGGTAGTTGGTTTCATGGTTTCCTCATCCAAGTAGTTGGTTTCCCCATAGGCTTGAGTCCGAGGACCATGCAATGCCTTGGTTCTGTCCAAAACCTAGTTTTCCTCATCCAAGTAGTTGGTTTCCCCATAGGCTTGAGTCCGAGGACCATGCAATGCCTTGGTTCTGTCCAAAACCTAGTTTTCCTCATCCAAGTAGTTGGTTTCCCCATAGGCTTGAGTCCGAGGACCATGCAAAGCCTTGGTTCTGTCCAAAACCTAGTTTTCCCCATCCAAGTACTTGGTTTCCCCATAGGCTTGAGTCTGAGGACCATGCAATGCCTTGGTTCTGTCCAAAACCTAGTTTTCCTCATCCAAGTAGTTGGTTTCCCCATAGGCTTGAGTCCAAGGACCATGCAATGCCTTGGTTCTGTCCAAAGCCTAGTTTTCCTCATCCAAGTAGTTGGTTTCCCCATAGGCTTGAGTCCGAGGACCATGCAATGCCTTGGTTCTGTCCAAAACCTAGTTTTCCTCATCCAAGTAGTTGGTTTCCCCATAGGCTTGAGTCCGAGGACCATGCAATGCCTTGGTTCTGTCCAAAACCTAGTTTTCCTCATCCAAGTAGTTGGTTTCCCCATAGGCTTGAGTCCGAGGACCAAGCAATGCCTTGGTTCTGTCCAAAGCCTAGTTTTCCTCATCCAAGTAGTTGGTTTCCCCATAGGCTTGAGTCCGAGGACCATGCAATGCCTTGGTTCTGTCCAAAACCTAGTTTTCCTTATCCAAGTAGTTGGTTTCCCCATAGGCTTGAGTCCAAGGACCATGCAATGCCTTGGTTCTGTCCAAAACCTAGTTTTCCGCATCCAAGTAGTTGGTTTCCCCATAGGCTTGAGTCCGAGGACCATGCAATGCCTTGGTTCTGTCCAAAACCAAGATTTCCCCATCCAAGTAGTTGGTTTCCCCATAGGCTTGAGTCCGAGGACCATGCAATGCCTTGGTTCTGTCCAAAACCTAGTTTTCCCCATCCAAGTAGTTGGTTTCCCCATAGGCTTGAGTCCGAGGACTATGCAATGCCTTGGTTCTGTCCAAAACCTAGTTTTCCGCATCCAAGTAGTTGGTTTCCCCATAGGCTTGAGTCCGAGGACCATGCAATGCCTTGGTTCTGTCCAAAACCTAGTTTTCCTCATCCAAGTAGTTGGTTTCCCCATAGGCTTGAGTCCGAGGACCATGCAATCCCTTGGTTCTGTCCAAAACCTAGTTTTCCTCATCCAAGTAGTTGGTTTCCCCATAGGCTTGAGTCCGAGGACCATGCAATGCCTTGGTTCTGTCCAAAACCTAGTTTTCCTCATCCAAGTAGTTGGTTTCCCCATAGGCTAGAGTCCGAGGACCATGCAATGCCTTGGTTCTGTCCAAAGCCTAGTTTTCCTCATCCAAGTAATTGGTTTCCCCATAGGCTTGAGTCCGAGGACCATGTAATGCCTTGGTTCTGTCCAAAACCCAGTTTTCCTCATCCAAGTAGTTGGTTTCCCCATAAGCTTGAGTCCGAGGACCATGCAATGCCTTGGTTCTGTCCAAAACCTAGTTTTCCTCATCCAAGTAGTTGGTTTCCCCATAGGCTTGAGTCCGAGGACCATGCAATGCCTTGGTTCTGTCCAAAGTCTAGTTTTCCTCATCCAAGTAGTTGGTTTCCCCATAGGCTTGAGTCCGAGGACCATGCAATCCCTTGGTTCTGTCCAAAACCTAGTTTTCCTCATCCCAGTAGTTGGTTTCCCCATAGGCTTGAGTCCGAGGACCATGCAATGCCTTAGTTCTGTCCAAAACCTAGTTTTCCTCATCCAAGTAGTTGGTTTCCCCATAGGCTTGAGTTCGAGGACCATGCAATGCCTTGGTTCTGTCCAAAACCTAGTTTTCCTCATCCAAGTAGTTGGTTTCCCCATAGGCCTGAGTCCGAGGACCATGCAATGCCTTGGTTCTGTCCAAAGTCTAGTTTTCCTCATCCAAGTAGTTGGTTTCCCCACAGGCTTGAGTCCGAGGACCATGCAATGCCTTGGTTCTGTCCAAAACCTAGTTTTCCTCATCCAAGTAGTTGGTTTCCCCATAGGCTTGAGTCCGAGGACCATGCAATGCCTTGGTTCTGTCCAAAACCTAGTTTTCCTCATCCAAGTAGTTGGTTTCCCCATAGACTTGAGTCCGAGGACCATGGAATGCCTTGGTTCTGTCCAAAGTCTAGTTTTCCTCATCCAAGTAGTTGGTTTCCCCATAGGCTTGAGTCCGAGGACCATGCAATCCCTTGGTTCTGTCCAAAACCTAGTTTTCCTCATCCAAGTAGTTGGTTTCCCCATAGGCTTGAGTCCAAGGACCATGCAATGCCTTGGTTCTGTCCAAAACCTAGTTTTCCTCATCCAAGTAGTTGGTTTCCCCATAGGCTTGAGTCCGAGGACCATGCAATGCCTTGGTTCTGTCCAAAGTCTAGTTTTCCTCATCCAAGTAGTTGGTTTCCCCATAGGCTTGAGTCCGAGGACCATGCAATGCCTTGGTTCAGTCCAAAGTCTAGTT
This sequence comes from Quercus alba, assembly GCA_036321655.1. NCBI lineage: Eukaryota > Viridiplantae > Streptophyta > Magnoliopsida > Fagales > Fagaceae > Quercus > Quercus alba. The sequence goes on along the minus strand of CM070307.1, from coordinate 57,111,015 downwards.
TTCCTCATCCAAGTAGTTGGTTTCCCCATAGGCTTGAGTCCGAGGACCATGCAATGCCTTGGTTCAGTCCAAAACCTAGTTTTCCTCATCCAAGTAGTTGGTTTCCCCATAGGCTTGAGTTCGAGGACCATGCAATGCCTTGGTTCTGTCCAAAACCTAGTTTTCCTCATCCAAGTAGTTGGTTTCCCCATAGGCTTGAGTCCGAGGACCATGCAATGCCTTGGTTCTGTCCAAAACCTAGTTTTCCTCATCCAAGTAGTTGGTTTCCCCATAGGCTTGAGTCCGAGGACCATGCAATGCCTTGGTTCTGTCCAAACCCTAGTTTTCCTCATCCAAGTAGTTGGTTTACCCATAGGCTTGAGTCCGAGGACCGTGCAATGCCTTGGTTCTATCCAAAGCCTAGTTTTCCTCATCCAAGTAGTTGGTTTCCCCATAGGCTTGAGTCCGAGGACCATGCAATGCCTTGGTTCTGTCCAAAACCTAGTTTTCCTCATCCAAGTAGTTGGTTTCCCCATCGGCTAGAGTCCAAGGACCATGCAATGCTTTGGTTCTGTCCAAAGCCTAGTTTTCCTCATCCAAGTAGTTGGTTTCCCCATAGGCTTGAGTCCGAGGACCATGCAATGCCTTGGTTCTGTCCAAAACATAGTTTTCCTCATCCAAGTAGTTGGTTTCCCATAGGCTTGAGTCCGAGGACCATGCAATGCCTTGGTTCTGTCCAAAACCTAGTTTTCCTCATCCAAGTAGTTGGTTTCCCCATTGGCTTGAGTCCGAGGACCATGCAATGCCTTGGTTCTGTCCAAAGCCTAGTTTTCCTCATCCAAGTAATTGGTTTCCCCATAGGCTTGAATCCGAGGACCATGCAATGCCTTGGTTCTGTCCAAAACCTAGTTTTCCTTATCCAAGTAGTTGGTTTCCCCATAGGCTTGAGTCCGAGGACCATGCAATGCCTTGGTTCTGTCCAAAATCTAGTTTTCCGCATCCAAGTAGTTGGTTTCCCCATAGGCTTGAGTCCGAGGACCATGCAATGCCTTGGTTCTGTCCAAAACCAAGATTTCCCCATCCAAGTAGTTGGTTTCCCCATAGGCTTGAGTCCGAGGACCATGCAATGCCTTGGTTCTGTCCAAAACCTAGTTTTCCCCATCAAAGTAGTTGGTTTCCCCATAGGCTTGAGTCCGGGGACCATGCAATGCCTTGGTTCTGTCCAAAACCTAGTTTTCCGCATCCAAGTAGTTGGTTTCCCCATAGGCTTGAGTCCGAGGACCATGCAATGCCTTGATTCTGTCCAAAACCTAGTTTTCCTCATCCAAGTAGTTGGTTTCCCCATAGGCTTGAGTCCGAGGACCATGCAATGCCTTGGTTCTGTCCAAAACCTAGTTTTCCTCATCCAAGTAGTTGGTTTCCCCATAGGCTTGAGTCCGAGGACCATGCAATGCCTTGGTTCTGTCCAAAACCTAGTTTTCCTCATCCAAGTAGTTGGTTTCCCCATAGGCTTGAGTCCGAGGACCATGCAATGCCTTGGTTCTGTCCAAAGTCTAGTTTTCCTCATCCAAGTAGTTGGTTTCCCCATAGGCTTGATTCCGAGGACCATGCAATCCCTTGGTTCTGTCCAAAACCTAGTTTTCCTCATCCAAGTAGTTGGTTTCCCCACAGGCTTGAGTCCGAGGACCATGCAATGCCTTGGTTCTGTCCAAAGTCTAGTTTTCCTCATCCAAGTAGTTGGTTTCCCCATAGGCTTGAGTCCGAGGACCATGCAATCCCTTGGTTCTGTCCAAAACCTAGTTTTCCTCATCCAAGTAGTTGGTTTCCCCATAGGCTTGAGTCCGAGGACCATGCAATGCCTTGGTTCTGTGCAAAGTCTAGTTTTCCTCATCCAAGTAGTTGGTTTCCCCATAGGCTTGAGTCCGAGGACCATGCAATCCCTTGGTTCTGTCCAAAACCAAGTTTTCCTCATCCAAGTAGTTGGTTTCCCCATAGGCTTGAGTCCAAGGACCATGCAATGCCTTGGTTCTGTCCAAAACCTAGTTTTCCTCATCCAAGTAGTTGGTTTCCCCATAGGCTTGAGTCCGAGGACCATGCAATGCCTTGGTTCTGTCCAAAGTCTAGTTTTCCTCATCCAAGTAGTTGGTTTCCCCATAGGCTTGAGTCCGAGGACCATGCAATGCCTTGGTTCTGTCCAAAGTCTAGTTTTCCTCATCTAAGTAGTTGGTTTCCCCATAGGCTTGAGTCCGAGGACCATGCAATGCCTTGGTTCTGTCCAAAACCTAGTTTTCCTCATCCAAGTAGTTGGTTTCCCCATAGGCTTGAGTCCGAGGACCATGCAATGCCATGGTTCTGTCCAAAACCTAGTTTTCCTCATCCAAGTAGTTGGTTTCCCCATAGGCTTGAGTCCGAGGACCATGCAATGCCTTGGTTCTGTCCAAAACCTGGTTTTCCTCATCCAAGTAGTTGGTTTCCCCATAGGCTTGAGTCCGAGGACCATGCAATGCCTTGGTTCTGTCCAAAACCTAGTTTTCCTCATCCAAGTAGTTGGTTTACCCATAGGCTTGAGTCCGAGGACCGTGCAATGCCTTGGTTCTATCCAAAGCCTAGTTTTTCCTCATCCAAGTAGTTGGTTTCCCCATAGGCTTGAGTCCGAGGACCATGCAATGCCTTGGTTCTGTCCAAAACCTAGTTTTCCTCATCCAAGTAGTTGGTTTCCCCATAGGCTTGAGTCCGAGGACCATGCAATCCCTTGGTTCTGTCCAAAACCTAGTTTTCCTCATCCAAGTAGTTGGTTTCCCCATCGGCTAGAGTCCAAGGACCATGCAATGCTTTGGTTCTGTCCAAAGCCTAGTTTTCCTCATCCAAGTAGTTGGTTTCCCCATAGGCTTGAGTCCGAGGACCATGCAATACCTTGGTTCTGTCCAAAACCTAGTTTTCCTCATCCAAGTAGTTGGTTTCCCATAGGCTTGAGTCCGAGGACCATGCAATGCCTTGGTTCTGTCCAAAACCTAGTTTTCCTCATCCAAGTAGTTGGTTTCCCCATTGGCTTGAGTCCGAGGACCATGCAATGCCTTGGTTCTGTCCAAAGCCTAGTTTTCCTCATCCAAGTAATTGGTTTCCCCATAGGCTTGAATCCGAGGACCATGCAATGCCTTGGTTCTGTCCAAAACCTAGTTTTCCTTATCCAAGTAGTTGGTTTCCCCATAGGCTTTAGTCCGAGGACCATGCAATGCCTTGGTTCTGTCCAAAACCTAGTTTTCCGCATCCAAGTAGTTGGTTTCCCAATAGGCTTGAGTCCGAGGACCATGCAATGCCTTGGTTCTATCCAAAACCAAGATTTCCCCATCCAAGTAGTTGGTTTCCCCATAGGCTTGAGTCCGAGGACCATGCAATGCCTTGGTTCTGTCCAAAACCTAGTTTTCCCCATCAAAGTAGTTGGTTTCCCCATAGGCTTGAGTCCGGGGACCATGCAATGCCTTGGTTCTGTCCAAAACCTAGTTTTCCGCATCCAAGTAGTTGGTTTCCCCATAGGCTTGAGTCCGAGGACCATGCAACGCCTTGATTCTGTCCAAAACCTAGTTTTCCTCATCCAAGTAGTTGGTTTCCCCATAGGCTTGAGTCCGAGGACCATGCAATCCCTTGGTTCTGTCCGAAACCTAGTTTTCCTCATCCAAGTAGTTGGTTTCACCATAGGCTTGAGTCCGAGGACCATGCAATGCCTTGGTTCTGTCCAAAACCTAGTTTTCCTCATCCAAGTAGTTGGTTTCCCCATAGGCTTGAGTCCGAGGACCATGCAATGCCTTGGTTCTGTCCAAAACCTAGTTTTCCTCATCCAAGTAGTTGGTTTCCCCATAGGCTTGAGTCCGAGGACCATGCAATGCCTTGGTTCTGTGCAAAGTCTAGTTTTCCTCATCCAAGTAGTTGGTTTCCCCATAGGCTTGAGTCCGAGGACCATGCAATGCCTTGGTTCTGTCCAAAACCTAGTTTTCCTCATCCAAGTAGTTGGTTTCCCCATAGGCTTGAGTCCGAGGACCATGCAATGCCTTGGTTCTGTCCAAAGCCTAGTTTTCCTCATCCAAGTAGTTGGTTTCCCCATAGGCTTGAGTCCGAGGACCATGCAATGCCTTGGTTCTGTCCAAAACCAAGATTTCCCCATCCAAGTAGTTGGTTTCCCCATAGGCTTGAGTCCGAGGACCATGCAATGCCTTGGTTCTGTCCAAAGTCAAGTTTTCCTCATCCAAGTAGTTGGTTTCCCCATAGGCTTGAGTCCGAGGACCATGCAATCCCTTGGTTCTGTCCAAAACCTAGTTTTCCTCATCCAAGTAGTTGGTTTCCCCATAGGCTTGAGTCCGAGGACCATGCAATGCCTTGGTTCTGTGCAAAGTCTAGTTTTCCTCATCCAAGTAGTTGGTTTCCCCATAGGCTTGAGTCCGAGGACCATGCAATCCCTTGGTTCTGTCCAAAACCTTGTTTTCCTCATCCAAGTAGTTGGTTTCCCCATAGGCTTGAGTCCGAGGACCATGCAATGCCTTGGTTCTGTCCAAAACCTAGTTTTCCTCATCCAAGTAGTTGGTTTACCCATAGGCTTGAGTCCGAGGACCGTGCAATGCCTTGGTTCTATCCAAAGCCTAGTTTTCCTCATCCAAGTAGTTGGTTTCCCCATAGGCTTGAGTCCGAGGACCATGCAATGCCTTGGTTCTGTCCAAAACCTAGTTTTCCTCATCCAAGTAGTTGGTTTCCCCATCGGCTAGAGTCCAAGGACCATGCAATGCTTTGGTTCTGTCCAAAGCCTAGTTTTCCTCATCCAAGTAGTTGGTTTCCCCATAGGCTTGAGTCCGAGGACCATGCAATACCTTGGTTCTGTCCAAAACCTAGTTTTCCTCATCCAAGTAGTTGGTTTCCCATAGGCTTGAGTCCGAGGACCATGCAATGCCTTGGTTCTGTCCAAAACCTAGTTTTCCTCATCCAAGTAGTTGGTTTCCCCATTGGCTTGAGTCCGAGGACCATGCAATGCCTTGGTTCTGTCCAAAGCCTAGTTTTCCTCATCCAAGTAATTGGTTTCCCCATAGGCTTGAATCCGAGGACCATGCAATGCCTTGGTTCTGTCCAAAACCTAGTTTTCCTTATCCAAGTAGTTGGTTTCCCCATAGGCTTGAGTCCGAGGACCATGCAATGCCTTGGTTCTGTCCAAAACCTAGTTTTCCGCATCCAAGTAGTTGGTTTCCCAATAGGCTTGAGTCCGAGGACCATGCAATGCCTTGGTTCTATCCAAAACCAAGATTTCCCCATCCAAGTAGTTGGTTTACCCATAGGCTTGAGTCTGAGGACCGTGCAATGCCTTGGTTCTATCCAAAGCCTAGTTTTCCTCATCCAAGTAGTTGGTTTCCCCATAGGCTTGAGTCCGAGGACCATGCAATGCCTTGGTTCTGTCCAAAACCTAGTTTTCCTCATCCAAGTAGTTGGTTTCCCCATCGGCTAGAGTCCAAGGACCATGCAATGCTTTGGTTCTGTCCAAAGCCTAGTTTTCCTCATCCAAGTAGTTGGTTTCCCCATAGGCTTGAGTCCGAGGACCATGCAATACCTTGGTTCTGTCCAAAACCTAGTTTTCCTCATCCAAGTAGTTGGTTTCCCATAGGCTTGAGTCCGAGGACCATGCAATGCCTTGGTTCTGTGCAAAGTCTAGTTTTCCTCATCGAAGTAGTTGGTTTCCCCATAGGCTTGAGTCCGGGGACCATGCAATGCCTTGGTTCTGTCCAAAACCTAGTTTTCCTCATCCAAGTAGTTGGTTTCCCCATAGGCTTGAGTCCGAGGACCATGCAATGCCTTGGTTCTGTCCAAAGCCTAGTTTTCCTCATCCAAGTAGTTGGTTTCCCCATAGGCTTGAGTCCGAGGACAATGCAATGCCTTGGTTCTGTCCAAAACCAAGATTTCCCCATCCAAGTAGTTGGTTTCCCCATAGGCTTGAGTCCGAGGACCATGCAATGCCTTGGTTCTGTCCAAAGTCAAGTTTTCCTCATCCAAGTAGTTGGTTTCCCCATAGGCTTGAGTCCGAGGACCATGCAATCCCTTGGTTCTGTCCAAAACCTAGTTTTCCTCATTAAAGTAGTTGGTTTCCCCATAGGCTTGAGTCCGAGGACCATGCAATGCCTTGGTTCTGTGCAAAGTCTAGTTTTCCTCATCCAAGTAGTTGGTTTCCCCATAGGCTTGAGTCCGAGGACCATGCAATCCCTTGGTTCTGTCCAAAACCTAGTTTTCCTCATCCAAGTAGTTGGTTTCCCCATAGGCTTGAGTCCGAGGACCATGCAATGCCTTGGTTCTGTCCAAAACCTAGTTTTCCTCATCCAAGTAGTTGGTTTACCCATAGGCTTGAGTCCGAGGACCGTGCAATGCCTTGGTTCTATCCAAAGCCTAGTTTTCCTCATCCAAGTAGTTGGTTTCCCCATAGGCTTGAGTCCGAGGACCATGCAATGCCTTGGTTCTGTGCAAAGTCTGGTTTTCCTCATCCAAGTAGTTGGTTTCCCCATAGGCTTGAGTCCGAGGACCATGCAATGCCTTGGTTCTGTCCAAAACCTAGTTTTCCTCATCCAAGTAGTTGGTTTCCCCATAGGCTTGAGTCCGAGGACCATGCAATGCCTTGGTTCTGTGCAAAGTCTAGTTTTCCTCATCCAAGTAGTTGGTTTCCCCATAGGCTTGAGTCCGAGGACCATGCAATGCCTTGGTTCTGTCCAAAACCTAGTTTTCCTCATCCAAGTAGTTGGTTTCCCCATAGGCTTGAGTCCGAGGACCATGCAATGCCTTGGTTCTGTCCAAAGCCTAGTTTTCCTCATCCAAGTAGTTGGTTTCCCCATAGGCTTGAGTCCGAGGACCATGCAATGCCTTGGTTCTGTCCAAAACCAAGATTTCCCCATCCAAGTAGTTGGTTTCCCCATAGGCTTGAGTCCGAGGACCATGCAATGCCTTGGTTCTGTCCAAAGTCAAGTTTTCCTCATCCAAGTAGTTGGTTTCCCCATAGGCTTGAGTCCGAGGACCATGCAATCCCTTGGTTCTGTCCAAAACCTAGTTTTCCTCATCCAAGTAGTTGGTTTCCCCATAGGCTTGAGTCCGAGGACCATGCAATGCCTTGGTTCTGTGCAAAGTCTAGTTTTCCTCATCCAAGTAGTTGGTTTCCCCATAGGCTTGAGTCCGAGGACCATGCAATCCCTTGGTTCTGTCCAAAACCTAGTTTTCCTCATCCAAGTAGTTGGTTTCCCCATTGGCTTGAGTCCGAGGACCATGCAATGCCTTGGTTCTGTCCAAAGCCTAGTTTTCCTCATCCAAGTAATTGGTTTCCCCATAGGCTTGAATCCGAGGACCATGCAATGCCTTGGTTCTGTCCAAAACCTAGTTTTCCTTATCCAAGTAGTTGGTTTCCCCATAGGCTTGAGTCCGAGGACCATGCAATGCCTTGGTTCTGTCCAAAACCTAGTTTTCCGCATCCAAGTAGTTGGTTTCCCCATAGGCTTGAGTCCGAGGACCATGCAATGCCTTGGTTCTGTCCAAAACCAAGATTTCCCCATCCAAGTAGTTGGTTTCCCCATAGGCTTGAGACCGAGGACCATGCAATGCCTTGGTTCTGTCCAAAACCTAGTTTTCCCCATTAAAGTAGTTGGTTTCCCCATAGGCTTGAGTCCGGGGACCATGCAATGCCTTGGTTCTGTCCAAAACCTAGTTTTCCGCATCCAAGTAGTTGGTTTTCCCATAGGCTTGAGTCCGAGGACCATGCAATGCCTTGATTCTGTCCAAAACCTAGTTTTCCTCATCCAAGTAGTTGGTTTCCCCATAGGCTTGAGTCCGAGGACCATGCAATGCCTTGGTTCTGTCCAAAACCTAGTTTTCCTCATCCAAGTAGTTGGTTTCCCCATAGGCTTGAGTCCGAGGACCATGCAATGCCTTGGTTCTGTCCAAAACCTAGTTTTCCTCATCCAAGTAGTTGGTTTCCCCATAGGCTTGAGTCCGAGGACCATGCAATGCCTTGGTTCTGTCCAAAGTCTAGTTTTCCTCATCCAAGTAGTTGGTTTCCCCATAGGCTTGATTCCGAGGACCATGCAATCCCTTGGTTCTGTCCAAAACCTAGTTTTCCTCATCCAAGTAGTTGGTTTCCCCATAGGCTTGAGTCCGAGGACCATGCAATGCCTTGGTTCTGTCCAAAGTCTAGTTTTCCTCATCCAAGTAGTTGGTTTCCCCATAGGCTTGAGTCCGAGGACCATGCAATCCCTTGGTTCTGTCCAAAACCTAGTTTTCCTCATCCAAGTAGTTGGTTTCCCCATAGGCTTGAGTCCGAGGACCATGCAATGCCTTGGTTCTGTGCAAAGTCTAGTTTTCCTCATCCAAGTAGTTGGTTTCCCCATAGGCTTGAGTCCGAGGACCATGCAATCCCTTGGTTCTGTCCAAAACCTAGTTTTCCTCATCCAAGTAGTTGGTTTCCCCATAGGCTTGAGTCCAAGGACCATGCAATGCCTTGGTTCTGTCCAAAACCTAGTTTTCCTCATCCAAGTAGTTGGTTTCCCCATAGGCTTGAGTCCGAGGACCATGCAATGCCTTGGTTCTGTCCAAAGTCTAGTTTTCCTCATCCAAGTAGTTGGTTTCCCCATAGGCTTGAGTCCGAGGACCATGCAATGCCTTGGTTCTGTCCAAAGTCTAGTTTTCCTCATCCAAGTAGTTGGTTTCCCCATAGGCTTGAGTCCGAGGACCATGCAATGCCTTGGTTCTGTCCAAAACCTAGTTTTCCTCATCCAAGTAGTTGGTTTCCCCATAGGCTTGAGTCCGAGGACCATGCAATGCCATGGTTCTGTCCAAAACCTAGTTTTCCTCATCCAAGTAGTTGGTTTCCCCATAGGATTGAGTCCGAGGACCATGCAATGCCTTGGTTCTGTCCAAAACCTAGTTTTCCTCATCCAAGTAGTTGGTTTCCCCATAGGCTTGAGTCCGAGGACCATGCAATGCCTTGGTTCTGTCCAAAACCTAGTTTTCCTCATCCAAGTAGTTGGTTTACCCATAGGCTTGAGTCCGAGGACCGTGCAATGCCTTGGTTCTATCCAAAGCCTAGTTTTCCTCATCCAAGTAGTTGGTTTCCCCATAGGCTTGAGTCCGAGGACCATGCAATGCCTTGGTTCTGTCCAAAACCTAGTTTTCCTCATCCAAGTAGTTGGTTTCCCCATCGGCTAGAGTCCAAGGACCATGCAATGCTTTGGTTCTGTCCAAAGCCTAGTTTTCCTCATCCAAGTAGTTGGTTTCCCCATAGGCTTGAGTCCGAGGACCATGCAATACCTTGGTTCTGTCCAAAACCTAGTTTTCCTCATCCAAGTAGTTGGTTTCCCATAGGCTTGAGTCCGAGGACCATGCAATGCCTTGGTTCTGTCCAAAACCTAGTTTTCCTCATCCAAGTAGTTGGTTTCCCCATTGGCTTGAGTCCGAGGACCATGCAATGCCTTGGTTCTGTCCAAAGCCTAGTTTTCCTCATCCAAGTAATTGGTTTCCCCATAGGCTTGAATCCGAGGACCATGCAATGCCTTGGTTCTGTCCAAAACCTAGTTTTCCTTATCCAAGTAGTTGGTTTCCCCATAGGCTTGAGTCCGAGGACCATGCAATGCCTTGGTTCTGTCCAAAACCTAGTTTTCCGCATCCAAGTAGTTGGTTTCCCCATAGGCTTGAGTCCGAGGACCATGCAATGCCTTGGTTCTATCCAAAACCAAGATTTCCCCATCCAAGTAGTTGGTTTGCCCATAGGCTTGAGTCCGAGGACCATGCAATGCCTTGGTTCTGTCCAAAACCTAGTTTTCCCCATCAAAGTAGTTGGTTTCCCCATAGGCTTGAGTCCGGGGATCATGCAATGCCTTGGTTCTATCCAAAACCTAGTTTTCCGCATCCAAGTAGTTGGTTTCCCCATAGGCTTGAGTCCGAGGACCATGCAATGCCTTGATTCTGTCCAAAACCTAGTTTTCCTCATCCAAGTAGTTGGTTTCCCCATAGGCTTGAGTCCGAGGACCATGCAATGCCTTGGTTCTGTCCAAAACCTAGTTTTCCTCATCCAAGTAGTTGGTTTCCCCATAGGCTTGAGTCCGAGGACCATGCAATGCCTTGGTTCTGTCCAAAACCTAGTTTTCCTCATCCATGTAGTTGGTTTCCCCATAGGCTTGAGTCCGAGGACCATGCAATCCCATGGTTCTGTCCAAAACCTAGTTTTCCTCATCCAAGTAGTTGGTTTCACCATAGGCTTGAGTCCGAGGACCATGCAATGCCTTGGTTCTGTCCAAAACCTAGTTTTCCTCATCCAAGTAGTTGGTTTCCCCATAGGCTTGAGTCCGAGGACCATGCAATGCCTTGGTTCTGTCCAAAACCTAGTTTTCCTCATCCAAGTAGTTGGTTTCCCCATAGGCTTGAGTCCGAGGACCATGCAATGCCTTGGTTCTGTGCAAAGTCTAGTTTTCCTCATCCAAGTAGTTGGTTTCCCCATAGGCTTGAGTCCGAGGACCATGCAATGCCTTGGTTCTGTCCAAAACCTAGTTTTCCTCATCCAAGTAGTTGGTTTCCCCATAGGCTTGAGTCCGAGGACCATGCAATGCCTTGGTTCTGTCCAAAGCCTAGTTTTTCCTCATCCAAGTAGTTGGTTTCCCCATAGGCTTGAGTCCGAGGACCATGCAATGCCTTGGTTCTGTCCAAAACCAAGATTTCCCCGTCCAAGTAGTTGGTTTCCCCATAGGCTTGAGTCCGAGGACCATGCAATGCCTTGGTTCTGTCCAAAGTCTAGTTTTCCTCATCCAAGTAGTTGGTTTCCCCATAGGCTTGAGTCCGAGGACCATGCAATCCCTTGGTTCTGTCCAAAACCTAGTTTTCCTCATCCAAGTAGTTGGTTTCCCCATAGGCTTGAGTCCGAGGACCATGCAATGCCTTGGTTCTGTGCAAAGTCTAGTTTTTCCTCATCCAAGTAGTTGGTTTCCCCATAGGCTTGAGTCCGAGGACAATGCAATCCCTTGGTTCTGTCCAAAACCTAGTTTTCCTCATCCAAGTTGTTGGTTTCCCCATAGGCTTGAGTCCAAGGACCATGCAATGCCTTGGTTCTGTCCAAAACCTAGTTTTCCTCATCCAAGTAGTTGGTTTCCCCATAGGCTTGAGTCCGAGGACCATGCAATGCCTTGGTTCTGTCCAAAGTCTAGTTTTCCTCATCCAAGTAGTTGGTTTCCCCATAGGCTTGAGTCCGAGGACCATGCAATGCCTTGGTTCTGTCCAAAGTCTAGTTTTCCTCATCCAAGTAGTTGGTTTCCCCATAGGCTTGAGTCCGAGGACCCATGCAATGCCTTGGTTCTGTCCAAAACCTAGTTTTCCTCATCCAAGTAGTTGGTTTCCCCATAGGCTTGAGTCCGAGGACCATGCAATGCCATGGTTCTGTCCAAAACCTAGTTTTCCTCATCCAAGTAGTTGGTTTCCCCATAGGCTTGAGTCCGAGGACCATGCAATGCCTTGGTTCTGTCCAAAACCTAGTTTTCCTCATCCAAGTAGTTGGTTTCCCCATAGGCTTGAGTCCGAGGACCATGCAATGCCTTGGTTCTGTCCAAAACCTAGTTTTCCTCATCCAAGTAGTTGGTTTACCCATAGGCTTGAGTCCGAGGACCGTGCAATGCCTTGGTTCTATCCAAAGCCTAGTTTTCCTCATCCAAGTAGTTGGTTTCCCCATAGGCTTGAGTCCGAGGACCATGCAATGCCTTGGTTCTGTCCAAAACCTAGTTTTCCTCATCCAAGTAGTTGGTTTCCCCATCGGCTAGAGTCCAAGGACCATGCAATGCTTTGGTTCTGTCCAAAGCCTAGTTTTCCTCATCCAAGTAGTTGGTTTCCCCATAGGCTTGAGTCCGAGGACCATGCAATACCTTGGTTCTGTCCAAAACCTAGTTTTCCTCATCCAAGTAGTTGGTTTCCCATAGGCTTGAGTCCGAGGACCATGCAATGCCTTGGTTCTGTCCAAAACCTAGTTTTCCTCATCCAAGTAGTTGGTTTCCCCATTGGCTTGAGTCCGAGGACCATGCAATGCCTTGGTTCTGTCCAAAGCCTAGTTTTTCCTCATCCAAGTAGTTGGTTTCCCCATAGGCTTGAGTCCGAGGACCATGCAATGCCTTGGTTCTGTCCAAAACCAAGATTTCCCCATCCAAGTAGTTGGTTTCCCCATAGGCTTGAGTCCGAAGGACCATGCAATGCCTTGGTTCTGTCCAAAGTCTAGTTTTCCTCATCCAAGTAGTTGGTTTCCCCATAGGCTTGAGTCCGAGGACCATGCAATCCCTTGGTTCTGTCCAAAACCTTGTTTTCCTCATCCAACTAGTTGGTTTCCCCATAGGCTTGAGTCCGAGGACCATGCAATGCCTTGGTTCTGTGCAAAGTCTAGTTTTTCCTCATCCAAGTAGTTGGTTTCCCCATAGGCTTGAGTCCGAGGACCATGCAATCCCTTGGTTCTGTCCAAAACCTAGTTTTCCTCATCCAAGTAGTTGGTTTCCCCATTGGCTTGAGTCCGAGGACCATGCAATGCCTTGGTTCTGTCCAAAGCCTAGTTTTCCTCATCCAAGTAATTGGTTTCCCCATAGGCTTGAATCCGAGGACCATGCAATGCCTTGGTTCTGTCCAAAACCTAGTTTTCCTTATCCAAGTAGTTGGTTTCCCCATAGGCTTGAGTCCGAGGACCATGCAATGCCTTGGTTCTGTCCAAAACCTAGTTTTCCGCATCCAAGTAGTTGGTTTCCCCATAGGCTTGAGTCCGAGGACCATGCAATGCCTTGGTTCTGTCCAAAACCAAGATTTCCCCATCCAAGTAGTTGGTTTCCCCATAGGCTTGAGTCCGAGGACCATGCAATGCCTTGGTTCTGTCCAAAAACTAGTTTTCCCCCATCAAAGTAGTTGGTTTCCCCATAGGCTTGAGTCCGGGGACCATGCAATGCCTTGGTTCTGTCCAAAACCTAGTTTTCCGCATCCAAGTAGTTGGTTTCCCCATAGGCTTGAGTCCGAGGACCATGCAATGCCTTGATTCTGTCCAAAACCTAGTTTTCCTCATCCAAGTAGTTGGTTTCCCCATAGGCTTGAGTCCGAGGACCATGCAATGCCTTGGTTCTGTCCAAAACCTAGTTTTCCTCATCCAAGTAGTTGGTTTCCCCATAGGCTTGAGTCCGAGGACCATGCAATGCCTTGGTTCTGTCCAAAACCTAGTTTTCCTCATCCAAGTAGTTGGTTTCCCCATAGGCTTGAGTCCGAGGACCATGCAATGCCTTGGTTCTGTCCAAAGTCTAGTTTTCCTCATCCAAGTAGTTGGTTTCCCCCATAGGCTTGATTCCGAGGACCATGCAATCCCTTGGTTCTGTCCAAAACCTAGTTTTCCTCATCCAAGTAGTTGGTTTCCCCATAGGCTTGAGTCCGAGGACCATGCAATGCCTTGGTTCTGTCCAAAGTCTAGTTTTCCTCATCCAAGTAGTTGGTTTCCCCATAGGCTTGAGTCCGAGGACCATGCAATCCCTTGGTTCTGTCCAAAACCTAGTTTTCCTCATCCAAGTAGTTGGTTTCCCCATAGGCTTGAGTCCGAGGACCATGCAATGCCTTGGTTCTGTGCAAAGTCTAGTTTTCCCCATCCAAGTAGTTGGTTTCCCCATAGGCTTGAGTCCGAGGACCATGCAATCCCTTGGTTCTGTCCAAAACCTAGTTTTCCTCATCCAAGTAGTTGGTTTCCCCATAGGCTTGAGTCCAAGGACCATGCAATGCCTTGGTTCTGTCCAAAACCTAGTTTTCCTCATCCAAGTAGTTGGTTTCCCCATAGGCTTGAGTCCGAGGACCATGCAATGCCTTGGTTCTGTCCAAAACCAAGATTTCCCCATCCAAGTAGTTGGTTTCCCCATAGGCTTGAGTCCGAGGACCATGCAATGCCTTGGTTCTGTGCAAAGTCTAGTTTTCCTCATCCAAGTAGTTGGTTTCCCCATAGGCTTGAGTCCGAGGACCATGCAATCCCTTGGTTCTGTCCAAAACCTAGTTTTCCTCATCCAAGTAGTTGGTTTCCCCATTGGCTTGAGTCCGAGGACCATGCAATGCCTTGGTTCTGTCCAAAGCCTAGTTTTCCGCATCCAAGTAATTGGTTTCCCCATAGGCTTGAATCCGAGGACCATGCAATGCCTTGGTTCTGTCCAAAACCTAGTTTTCCTTATCCAAGTAGTTGGTTTCCCCATAGGCTTGAGTCCGAGGACCATGCAATGCCTTGGTTCTGTCCAAAACCTAGTTTTCCGCATCCAAGTAGTTGGTTTCCCCATAGGCTTGAGTCCGAGGACCATGCAATGCCTTGGTTCTGTCCAAAACCAAGATTTCCCCATCCAAGTAGTTGGTTTCCCCATAGGCTTGAGTCCGAGGACCATGCAATGCCTTGGTTCTGTCCAAAACCTAGTTTTCCCCATCAAAGTAGTTGGTTTCCCCATAGGCTTGAGTCCGGGGACCATGCAATGCCTTGGTTCTGTCCAAAACCTAGTTTTCCGCATCCAAGTAGTTGGTTTCCCCATAGGCTTGAGTCCGAGGACCATGCAATGCCTTGATTCTGTCCAAAACCTAGTTTTCCTCATCCAAGTAGTTGGTTTCCCCATAGGCTTGAGTCCGAGGACCATGCAATGCCTTGGTTCTGTCCAAAACCTAGTTTTCCTCATCCAAGTAGTTGGTTTCCCCATAGGCTTGAGTCCGAGGACCATGCAATGCCTTGGTTCTGTCCAAAACCTAGTTTTCCTCATCCAAGTAGTTGGTTTCCCCATAGGCTTGAGTCCGAGGACCATGCAATGCCTTGGTTCTGTCCAAAGTCTAGTTTTCCTCATCCAAGTAGTTGGTTTCCCCATAGGCTTGATTCCGAGGACCATGCAATCCCTTGGTTCTGTCCAAAACCTAGTTTTCCTCATCCAAGTAGTTGGTTTCCCCATAGGCTTGAGTCCGAGGACCATGCAATGCCTTGGTTCTGTCCAAAGTCTAGTTTTCCTCATCCAAGTAGTTGGTTTCCCCATAGGCTTGAGTCCGAGGACCATGCAATCCCTTGGTTCTGTCCAAAACCTAGTTTTCCTCATCCAAGTAGTTGGTTTCCCCATAGGCTTGAGTCCGAGGACCATGCAATGCCTTGGTTCTGTGCAAAGTCTAGTTTTCCTCATCCAAGTAGTTGGTTTCCCCATAGGCTTGAGTCCGAGGACCATGCAATCCCTTGGTTCTGTCCAAAACCTAGTTTTCCTCATCCAAGTAGTTGGTTTCCCCATAGGCTTGAGTCCAAGGACCATGCAATGCCTTGGTTCTGTCCAAAACCTAGTTTTCCTCATCCAAGTAGTTGGTTTCCCCATAGGCTTGAGTCCGAGGACCATGCAATGCCTTGGTTCTGTCCAAAGTCTAGTTTTCCTCATCCAAGTAGTTGGTTTCCCCATAGGCTTGAGTCCGAGGACCATGCAATGCCTTGGTTCTGTCCAAAGTCTAGTTTTCCTCATCCAAGTAGTTGGTTTCCCCATAGGCTTGAGTCCGAGGACCATGCAATGCCTTGGTTCTGTCCAAAACCTAGTTTTCCTCATCCAAGTAGTTGGTTTCCCCATAGGCTTGAGTCCGAGGACCATGCAATGCCTTGGTTCTGTCCAAAGTCTAGTTTTCCTCATCCAAGTAGTTGGTTTCCCATAGGCTTGAGTCCGAGGACCATGCAATGCCTTGGTTCTGTCCAAAACCTAGTTTTCCTCATCCAAGTAGTTGGTTTCCCCATAGGCTTGAGTCCGAGGACCATGCAATGCCTTGGTTCTGTCCAAAGCCTAGTTTTCCTCATCCAAGTAGTTGGTTTCCCCATAGGCTTGAGTCCGAGGACCATGCAATGCCTTGGTTCTGTCCAAAGCCTAGTTTTCCTCATCCAAGTAGTTGGTTTCCCCATTGGCTTGAGTCCGAGGACCATGCAATGCCTTGGTTCTGTCCAAAGCCTAGTTTTCCTCATCCAAGTAGTTGGTTTCCCCATAGGCTTGAGTCCGAGGACCATGCAATGCCTTGGTTCTGTCCAAAACCAAGATTTCCCCATCCAAGTAGTTGGTTTCCCCATAGGCTTGAGTCCGAGGACCATGCAATGCCTTGGTTCTGTCCAAAGTCTAGTTTTCCTCATCCAAGTAGTTGGTTTCCCCATAGGCTTGAGTCCGAGGACCATGCAATGCCTTGGTTCTGTCCAAAGCCTAGTTTTCCTCATCCAAGTAGTTGGTTTCCCCATAGGCTTGAGTCCGAGGACCATGCAATCCCTTGGTTCTGTCCAAAGTCTAGTTTTCCTCATCCAAGTAGTTGGTTTCCCCATAGGCTTGAGTCCGAGGACCATGCAATCCCTTGGTTCTGTCCAAAACCTAGTTTTCCTCATCCAAGTAGTTGGTTTCCCCATAGGCTTGAGTCCGAGGACCATGCAATGCCTTGGTTCTGTGCAAAGTCTAGTTTTCCTCATCCAAGTAGTTGGTTTCCCCATAGGCTTGAGTCCGAGGACCATGCAATCCCTTGGTTCTGTCCAAAACCTAGTTTTCCTCATCCAAGTAGTTGGTTTCCCCATAGGCTTGAGTCCGAGGACCATGCAATGCCTTGGTTCTGTCCAAAGTCTAGTTTTCCTCATCCAAGTAGTTGGTTTCCCCATAGGCTTGAGTCCGAGGACCATGCAATCCCTTGGTTCTGTCCAAAACCTAGTTTTCCTCATCCAAGTAGTTGGTTTCCCCATAGGCTTGAGTCCGAGGACCATGCAATGCCTTGGTTCTGTGCAAAGTCTAGTTTTCCTCATCCAAGTAGTTGGTTTCCCCATAGGCTTGAGTCCGAGGACCATGCAATGCCTTGGTTCTGTCCAAAACCTAGTTTTCCTCATCCAAGTAGTTGGTTTCCCCATAGGCTTGAGTCCGAGGACCATGCAATGCCTTGGTTCTGTCCAAAGTCTAGTTTTCCTCATCCAAGTAGTTGGTTTCCCCATAGGCTTGAGTCCGAGGACCATGCAATCCCTTGGTTCTGTCCAAAACCTAGTTTTCCTCATCCAAGTAGTTGGTTTCCCCATAGGCTTGAGTCCGAGGACCATGCAATGCCTTGGTTCTGTGCAAAGTCTAGTTTTCCTCATCCAAGTAGTTGGTTTCCCCATAGGCTTGAGTCCGAGGACCATGCAATCCCTTGGTTCTGTCCAAAACCTAGTTTTCCTCATCCAAGTAGTTGGTTTCCCCATAGGCTTGAGTCCAAGGACCATGCAATGCCTTGGTTCTGTCCAAAACCTAGTTTTCCTCATCCAAGTAGTTGGTTTCCCCATAGGCTTGAGTCCGAGGACCATGCAATGCCTTGGTTCTGTCCAAAGTCTAGTTTTCCTCATCCAAGTAGTTGGTTTCCCCATAGGCTTGAGTCCGAGGACCATGCAATGCCTTGGTTCTGTCCAAAGTCTAGTTTTCCTCATCCAAGTAGTTGGTTTCCCCATAGGCTTGAGTCCGAGGACCATGCAATGCCTTGGTTCTGTCCAAAACCTAGTTTTCCTCATCCAAGTAGTTGGTTTCCCCATAGGCTTGAGTCCGAGGACCATGCAATGCCTTGGTTCTGTCCAAAGTCTAGTTTTCCTCATCCAAGTAGTTGGTTTCCCATAGGCTTGAGTCCGAGGACCATGCAATGCCTTGGTTCTGTCCAAAACCTAGTTTTCCTCATCCAAGTAGTTGGTTTCCCCATAGGCTTGAGTCCGAGGACCATGCAATGCCTTGGTTCTGTCCAAAGCCTAGTTTTCCTCATCCAAGTAGTTGGTTTCCCCATAGGCTTGAGTCCGAGGACCATGCAATGCCTTGGTTCTGTCCAAAGCCTAGTTTTCCTCATCCAAGTAGTTGGTTTCCCCATTGGCTTGAGTCCGAGGACCATGCAATGCCTTGGTTCTGTCCAAAGCCTAGTTTTCCTCATCCAAGTAGTTGGTTTCCCCATAGGCTTGAGTCCGAGGACCATGCAATGCCTTGGTTCTGTCCAAAACCAAGATTTCCCCATCCAAGTAGTTGGTTTCCCCATAGGCTTGAGTCCGAGGACCATGCAATGCCTTGGTTCTGTCCAAAGTCTAGTTTTCCTCATCCAAGTAGTTGGTTTCCCCATAGGCTTGAGTCCGAGGACCATGCAATCCCTTGGTTCTGTCCAAAACCTTGTTTTCCTCATCCAAGTAGTTGGTTTCCCCATAGGCTTGAGTCCGAGGACCATGCAATGCCTTGGTTCTGTGCAAAGTCTAGTTTTCCTCATCCAAGTAGTTGGTTTCCCCATAGGCTTGAGTCCGAGGACCATGCAATCCCTTGGTTCTGTCCAAAACCTAGTTTTCCTCATCCAAGTAGTTGGTTTCCCCATTGGCTTGAGTCCGAGGACCATGCAATGCCTTGGTTCTGTCCAAAGCCTAGTTTTCCTCATCCAAGTAATTGGTTTCCCCATAGGCTTGAATCCGAGGACCATGCAATGCCTTGGTTCTGTCCAAAACCTAGTTTTCCTTATCCAAGTAGTTGGTTTCCCCATAGGCTTGAGTCCGAGGACCATGCAATGCCTTGGTTCTGTCCAAAACCTAGTTTTCCTCATCCAAGTAGTTGGTTTCCCCATAGGCTTGAGTCCGAGGACCATGCAATGCCTTGGTTCTGTCCAAAACCTAGTTTTCCTCATCCAAGTAGTTGGTTTCCCCATAGGCTTGAGTCCGAGGACCATGCAATGCCTTGGTTCTGTCCAAAGTCTAGTTTTCCTCATCCAAGTAGTTGGTTTCCCCATAGGCTTGATTCCGAGGACCATGCAATCCCTTGGTTCTGTCCAAAACCTAGTTTTCCTCATCCAAGTAGTTGGTTTCCCCATAGGCTTGAGTCCGAGGACCATGCAATGCCTTGGTTCTGTCCAAAGTCTAGTTTTCCTCATCCAAGTAGTTGGTTTCCCCATAGGCTTGAGTCCGAGGACCATGCAATCCCTTGGTTCTGTCCAAAACCTAGTTTTCCTCATCCAAGTAGTTGGTTTCCCCATAGGCTTGAGTCCGAGGACCATGCAATGCCTTGGTTCTGTGCAAAGTCTAGTTTTCCTCATCCAAGTAGTTGGTTTCCCCATAGGCTTGAGTCCGAGGACCATGCAATCCCTTGGTTCTGTCCAAAACCTAGTTGTCCTCATCCAAGTAGTTGGTTTCCCCATAGGCTTGAGTCCAAGGACCATGCAATGCCTTGGTTCTGTCCAAAACCTAGTTTTCCTCATCCAAGTAGTTGGTTTCCCCATAGGCTTGAGTCCGAGGACCATGCAATGCCTTGGTTCTGTCCAAAGTCTAGTTTTCCTCATCCAAGTAGTTGGTTTCCCCATAGGCTTGAGTCCGAGGACCATGCAATGCCTTGGTTCTGTCCAAAGTCTAGTTTTCCTCATCCAAGTAGTTGGTTTCCCCATAGGCTTGAGTCCGAGGACCATGCAATGCCTTGGTTCTGTCCAAAACCTAGTTTTCCTCATCCAAGTAGTTGGTTTCCCCATAGGCTTGAGTCCGAGGACCATGCAATGCCTTGGTTCTGTCCAAAGTCTAGTTTTCCTCATCCAAGTAGTTGGTTTCCCATAGGCTTGAGTCCGAGGACCATGCAATGCCTTAGTTCTGTCCAAAACCTAGTTTTCCTCATCCAAGTAGTTGGTTTCCCCATAGGCTTGAATCCGAGGACCATGCAATGCCTTGGTTCTGTCCAAAGCCTAGTTTTCCTCATCCAAGTAGTTGGTTTCCCCATAGGCTTGAGTCCGAGGACCATGCAATGCCTTGGTTCTGTCCAAAGCCTAGTTTTCCTCATCCAAGTAGTTGGTTTCCCCATTGGCTTGAGTCCGAGGACCATGCAATGCCTTGGTTCTGTCCAAAGCCTAGTTTTCCTCATCCAAGTTGTTGGTTTCCCCATAGGCTTGAGTCCGAGGACCATGCAATGCCTTGGTTCTGTCCAAAACCAAGATTTCCCCATCCAAGTAGTTGGTTTCCCCATAGGCTTGAGTCCGAGGACCATGCAATGCCTTGGTTCTGTCCAAAGTCTAGTTTTCCTCATCCAAGTAGTTGGTTTCCCCATAGGCTTGAATCCGAGGACCATGCAATCCCTTGGTTCTGTCCAAAACCTTGTTTTCCTCATCCAAGTAGTTGGTTTCCCCATAGGCTTGAGTCCGAGGACCATGCAATGCCTTGGTTCTGTGCAAAGTCTAGTTTTCCTCATCCAAGTAGTTGGTTTCCCCATAGGCTTGAGTCCGAGGACCATGCAATCCCTTGGTTCTGTCCAAAACCTAGTTTTCCTCATCCAAGTAGTTGGTTTCCCCATTGGCTTGAGTCCGAGGACCATGCAATGCCTTGGTTCTGTCCAAAGCCTAGTTTTCCTCATCCAAGTAATTGGTTTCCCCATAGGCTTGAATCCGAGGACCATGCAATGCCTTGGTTCTGTCCAAAACCTAGTTTTCCTTATCCAAGTAGTTGGTTTCCCCATAGGCTTGAGTCCGAGGACCATGCAATGCCTTGGTTCTGTCCAAAACCTAGTTTTCCGCATCCAAGTAGTTGGTTTCCCCATAGGCTTGAGTCCGAGGACCATGCAATGCCTTGGTTCTGTCCAAAACCAAGATTTCCCCATCCAAGTAGTTGGTTTCCCCATAGGCTTGAGTCCGAGGACCATGCAATGCCTTGGTTCTGTCCAAAACCTAGTTTTCCCCATCAAAGTAGTTGGTTTCCCCATAGGCTTGAGTCCGGGGACCATGCAATGCCTTGGTTCTGTCCAAAACCTAGTTTTCCGCATCCAAGTAGTTGGTTTCCCCATAGGCTTGAGTCCGAGGACCATGCAATGCCTTGATTCTGTCCAAAACCTAGTTTTCCTCATCCAAGTAGTTGGTTTCCCCATAGGCTTGAGTCCGAGGACCATGCAATGCCTTGGTTCTGTCCAAAACCTAGTTTTCCTCATCCAAGTAGTTGGTTTCCCCATAGGCTTGAGTCCGAGGACCATGCAATGCCTTGGTTCTGTCCAAAACCTAGTTTTCCTCATCCAAGTAGTTGGTTTCCCCATAGGCTTGAGTCCGAGGACCATGCAATGCCTTGGTTCTGTCCAAAGTCTAGTTTTCCTCATCCAAGTAGTTGGTTTCCCCATAGGCTTGATTCCGAGGACCATGCAATCCCTTGGTTCTGTCCAAAACCTAGTTTTCCTCATCCAAGTAGTTGGTTTCCCCATAGGCTTGAGTCCGAGGACCATGCAATGCCTTGGTTCTGTCCAAAGTCTAGTTTTCCTCATCCAAGTAGTTGGTTTCCCCATAGGCTTGAGTCCGAGGACCATGCAATCCCTTGGTTCTGTGCAAAGTCTAGTTTTCCTCATCCAAGTAGTTGGTTTCCCCATAGGCTTGAGTCCGAGGACCATGCAATCCCTTGGTTCTGTCCAAAACCTAGTTTTCCTCATCCAAGTAGTTGGTTTCCCCATAGGCTTGAGTCCAAGGACCATGCAATGCCTTGGTTCTGTCCAAAACCTAGTTTTCCTCATCCAAGTAGTTGGTTTCCCCATAGGCTTGAGTCCGAGGACCATGCAATGCCTTGGTTCTGTCCAAAGTCTACTTTTCCTCATCCAAGTAGTTGGTTTCCCCATAGGCTTGAGTCCGAGGACCATGCAATGCCTTGGTTCTGTCCAAAGTCTAGTTTTCCTCATCCAAGTAGTTGGTTTCCCCATAGGCTTGAGTCCGAGGACCATGCAATGCCTTGGTTCTGTCCAAAGCCTAGTTTTCCTCATCCAAGTAGTTGGTTTCCCCATAGGCTTGAGTCCGAGGACCATGCAATGCCTTGGTTCTGTCCAAAACCAAGATTTACCCGTCCAAGTAGTTGGTTTCCCCATAGGCTTGAGTCCGAGGACCATGCAATGCCTTGGTTCTGTCCAAAGTCTAGTTTTCCTCATCCAAGTAGTTGGTTTCCCCATAGGCTTGAGTCCGAGGACCATGCAATCCCTTGGTTCTGTCCAAAACCTAGTTTTCCTCATCCAAGTAGTTGGTTTCCCCATAGGCTTGAGTCCGAGGACCATGCAATGCCTTGGTTCTGTGCAAAGTCTAGTTTTCCTCATCCAAGTAGTTGGTTTCCCCATAGGCTTGAGTCCGAGGACCATGCAATCCCTTGGTTCTGTCCAAAACCTAGTTTTCCTCATCCAAGTAGTTGGTTTCCCCATAGGCTTGAGTCCGAGGACCATGCAATGCCTTGGTTCTGTCCAAAGCCTAGTTTTCCTCATCCAAGTAGTTGGTTTCCCCATAGGCTTGAGTCCGAGGACCATGCAATGCCTTGGTTCTGTCCAAAGTCTAGTTTTCCTCATCCAAGTAGTTGGTTTCCCCATAGGCTTGAGTCCGAGGACCATGCAATGCCTTGGTTCTGTCCAAAGTCTAGTTTTCCTCATCCAAGTAGTTGGTTTCCCCATAGGCTTGAGTCCGAGGACCATGCAATGCCTTGGTTCTGTCCAAAACCTAGTTTTCCTCATCCAAGTAGTTGGTTTCCCCATAGGCTTGAGTCCGAGGACCATGCAATGCCTTGGTTCTGTCCAAAACCTAGTTTTCCTCATCCAAGTAGTTGGTTTCCCCATAGGCTTGAGTCCGAGGACCATGCAATGCCTTGGTTCTGTCCAAAGCCTAGTTTTCCTCATCCAAGTAGTTGGTTTCCCCATAGGCTTGAGTCCGAGGACCATGCAATGCCTTGGTTCTGTCCAAAACCAAGATTTCCCCATCCAAGTAGTTGGTTTCCCCATAGGCTTGAGTCCGAGGACCATGCAATGCCTTGGTTCTGTCCAAAACCTAGTTTTCCGCATCCAAGTAGTTGGTTTCCCCATAGGCTTGAGTCCGAGGACCATGCAATGCCTTGGTTCTGTCCAAAGCCTAGTTTTCCTCATCCAAGTAGTTGGTTTCCCCATAGGCTTGAATCCGAGGACCATGCAATGCCTTGGTTCTGTCCAAAACCTAGTTTTCCTTATCCAAGTAGTTGGTTTCCCCATAGGCTTGAGTCCGAGGAACATGCAATGCCTTGGTTCTGTCCAAAACCTAGTTTTCCGCATCCAAGTAGTTGGTTTCCCCATAGGCTTGAGTCCGAGGACCATGCAATGCCTTGGTTCTGTCCAAAGCCTAGTTTTCCTCATCCAAGTAGTTGGTTTCCCCATAGGCTTGAATCCGAGGACCATGCAATGCCTTGGTTCTGTCCAAAACCTAGTTTTCCTTATCCAAGTAGTTGGTTTCCCCATAGGCTTGAGTCCGAGGACCATGCAATGCCTTGGTTCTGTCCAAAACCTAGTTTTCCGCATCCAAGTAGTTGGTTTCCCCATAGGCTTGAGTCCGAGGACCATGCAATGCCTTGGTTCTGTCCAAAACCAAGATTTCCCCATCCAAGTAGTTGGTTTGCCCATAGGCTTGAGTCCGAGGACCATGCAATGCCTTGGTTCTGTCCAAAACCTAGTTTTCCCCATCAAAGTAGTTGGTTTCCCCATAGGCTTGAGTCCGGGGACCATGCAATGCCTTGGTTCTGTCCAAAACCTAGTTTTCCGCATCCAAGTAGTTGGTTTCCCCATAGGCTTGAGTCCGAGGACCATGCAATGCCTTGGTTCTGTCCAAAACCTAGTTTTCCTCATCCAAGTAGTTGGTTTCCCCATAGGCTTGAGTCCGAGGACCATGCAATGCCTTGGTTCTGTCCAAAACCTAGTTTTCCTCATCCAAGTAGTTGGTTTCCCCATAGGCTTGAGTCCGAGGACCATGCAATGCCTTGGTTCTGTCCAAAACCTAGTTTTCCTCATCCAAGTAGTTGGTTTCCCCATAGGCTTGAGTCCGAGGACCATGCAATGCCTTGGTTCTGTCCAAAACCTAGTTTTCCTCATCCAAGTAGTTGGTTTCCCCATAGGCTTGAGTCCGAGGACCATGCAATGCCTTGGTTCTGTCCAAAACCTAGTTTTCCTCATCCAAGTAGTTGGTTTACCCATAGGCTTGAGTCCGAGGACCGTGCAATGCCTTGGTTCTATCCAAAGCCTAGTTTTCCTCATCCAAGTAGTTGGTTTCCCCATAGGCTTGAGTCCGAGGACCATGCAATGCCTTGGTTCTGTCCAAAACCTAGTTTTCCTCATCCAAGTAGTTGGTTTCCCCATCGGCTAGAGTCCAAGGACCATGCAATGCTTTGGTTCTGTCCAAAGCCTAGTTTTCCTCATCCAAGTAGTTGGTTTCCCCATAGGCTTGAGTCCGAGGACCATGCAATACCTTGGTTCTGTCCAAAACCTAGTTTTCCTCATCCAAGTAGTTGGTTTCCCATAGGCTTGAGTCCGAGGACCATGCAATGCCTTGGTTCTGTCCAAAACCTAGTTTTCCTCATCCAAGTAGTTGGTTTCCCCATTGGCTTGAGTCCGAGGACCATGCAATGCCTTGGTTCTGTCCAAAGCCTGGTTTTCCTCATCCAAGTAATTGGTTTCCCCATAGGCTTGAATCCGAGGACCATGCAATGCCTTGGTTCTGTCCAAAACCTAGTTTTCCTTATCCAAGTAGTTGGTTTCCCCATAGGCTTGAGTCCGAGGACCATGCAATGCCTTGGTTCTGTCCAAAACCTAGTTTTCCGCATCCAAGTAGTTGGTTTCCCCATAGGCTTGAGTCCGAGGACCATGCAATGCCTTGGTTCTATCCAAAACCAAGATTTCCCCATCCAAGTAGTTGGTTTCCCCATAGGCTTGAGTCCGAGGACCATGCAATGCCTTGGTTCTGTCCAAAACCTAGTTTTCCCCATCAAAGTAGTTGGTTTCCCCATAGGCTTGAGTCCGGGGACCATGCAATGCCTTGGTTCTGTCCAAAACCTAGTTTTCCGCATCCAAGTAGTTGGTTTCCCCATAGGCTTGAGTCCGAGGACCATGCAATGCCTTGATTCTGTCCAAAACCTAGTTTTCCTCATCCAAGTAGTTGGTTTCCCCATAGGCTTGAGTCCGAGGACCATGCAATGCCTTGGTTCTGTCCAAAACCTAGTTTTCCTCATCCAAGTAGTTGGTTTCCCCATAGGCTTGAGTCCGAGGACCATGCAATGCCTTGGTTCTGTCCAAAACCTAGTTTTCCTCATCCAAGTAGTTGGTTTCCCCATAGGCTTGAGTCCGAGGACCATGCAATCCCTTGGTTCAGTCCAAAACCTAGTTTTCCTCATCCAAGTAGTTGGTTTCACCATAGGCTTGAGTCCGAGGACCATGCAATGCCTTGGTTCTGTCCAAAACCTAGTTTTCCTCATCCAAGTAGTTGGTTTCCCCATAGGCTTGAGTCCGAGGACCATGCAATGCCTTGGTTCTGTCCAAAGCCTAGTTTTCCTCATCCAAGTAGTGGGTTTCCCCATAGGCTTGAGTCCGAGGACCATGCAATGCCTTGGTTCTGTCCAAAACCTAGTTTTCCTCATCCAAGTAGTCGGTTTCCCCATAGGCTTGAGTCCGAGGACCATGCAATGCCTTGGTTCTGACCAAAACCTAGTTTTCCTCATCCAAGTAGTTGGTTTCCCCATAGGCTTGAGTCCGAGGACCATGCAATGCCTTGGTTCTGTCCAAAACCTAGTTTTCCTCATCCAAGTAGTTGGTTTCCCTATCGGCTTGGGTCCGAGGACCATGCAATGCCTTGGTTCTGTCCAAAACCTAGTTTTCCTCATCCAAGTAGTCGGTTTCCCCATAGGCTTGAGTCCGAGGACCATGCAATGCCTTGGTTCTGTCCAAAGCCTAGTTTTCCTCATCCAAGTAGTGGGTTTCCCCATAGGCTTGAGTCCGAGGACCATGCAATGCCTTGGTTCTGTCCAAAACCTAGTTTTCCTCATCCAAGTAGTCGGTTTCCCCATAGGCTTGAGTCCGAGGACCATGCAATGCCTTGGTTCTGACCAAAACCTAGTTTTCCTCATCCAAGTAGTTGGTTTCCCCATAGGCTTGTGTCCGAGGACCATGCAATGCCTTGGTTCTGTCCAAAGCCTAGTTTTCCTCATCCAAGTAGTGGGTTTCCCCATAGGCTTGAGTCCGAGGACCATGCAATGCCTTGGTTCTGTCCAAAACCTAGTTTTCCTCATCCAAGTAGTCGGTTTCCCCATAGGCTTGAGTCCGAGGACCATGCAATGCCTTGGTTCTGACCAAAACCTAGTTTTCCTCATCCAAGTAGTTGGTTTCCCCATAGGCTTGAGTCCGAGGACCATGCAATGCCTTGGTTCTGTCCAAAACCTAGTTTTCCTCATCCAAGTAGTTGGTTTCCCTATCGGCTTGGGTCCGAGGACCATGCAATGCCTTGGTTCTGTCCAAAACCTAGTTTTCCTCATCCAAGTAGTCGGTTTCCCCATAGGCTTGAGTCCGAGGACCATGCAATGCCTTGGTTCTGTCCAAAACCTGGTTTTCCTCATCCACGTAGTTGGTTTCCCCATAGGCTTGAGTCCGAGGACCATGCAATGCCTTGGTTCTGTCCAAAACCTAGTTTTCCGCATCCAAGTAGTTGGTTTCCCCATAGGCTTGAGTCCGAGGACCATGCAATGCCTTGGTTCTGTCCAAAGCCTAGTTTTCCTCATCCAAGTAGTTGGTTTCCCCATAGGCTTGAATCCGAGGACCATGCAATGCCTTGGTTCTGTCCAAAACCTAGTTTTCCTTATCCAAGTAGTTGGTTTCCCCATAGGCTTGAGTCCGAGGAACATGCAATGCCTTGGTTCTGTCCAAAACCTAGTTTTCCGCATCCAAGTAGTTGGTTTCCCCATAGGCTTGAGTCCGAGGACCATGCAATGCCTTGGTTCTGTCCAAAGCCTAGTTTTCCTCATCCAAGTAGTTGGTTTCCCCATAGGCTTGAATCCGAGGACCATGCAATGCCTTGGTTCTGTCCAAAACCTAGTTTTCCTTATCCAAGTAGTTGGTTTCCCCATAGGCTTGAGTCCGAGGAACATGCAATGCCTTGGTTCTGTCCAAAACCTAGTTTTCCGCATCCAAGTAGTTGGTTTCCCCATAGGCTTGAGTCCGAGGACCATGCAATGCCTTGGTTCTGTCCAAAACCTAGTTTTCCGCATCCAAGTAGTTGGTTTCCCCATAGGCTTGAGTCCGAGGACCATGCAATGCCTTGGTTCTGTCCAAAGCCTAGTTTTCCTCATCCAAGTAGTTGGTTTCCCCATAGGCTTGAGTCCGAGGACCATGCAATGCCTTGGTTCTGTCCAAAACCTAGTTTTTCGCATCCAAGTAGTTGGTTTCCCCATAGGCTTGAATCCGAGGACCATGCAATGCCTTGGTTCTGTCCAAAACCTAGTTTTCCTTATCCAAGTAGTTGGTTTCCCCATAGGCTTGAGTCCGAGGACCATGCAATGCCTTGGTTCTGTCCAAAACCTAGTTTTCCGCATCCAAGTAGTTGGTTTCCCCATAGGCTTGAGTCCGAGGACCATGCAATGCCTTGGTTCTGTCCAAAACCTAGTTTTCCGCATCCAAGTAGTTGGTTTCCCCATAGGCTTGAGTCCGAGGACCATGCAATGCCTTGGTTCTGTCCAAAACCAAGATTTCCACATCCAAGTAGTTGGTTTGCCCATAGGCTTGAGTCCGAGGACCATGCAATGCCTTGGTTCTGTCCAAAACCTAGTTTTCCTCATCCAAGTTGTTGGTTTCCCCATAGGCTTGAGTCCGAGGACCATGCAATGCCTTGGTTCTGTCCAAAACCTAGTTTTCCTCATCCAAGTAGTTGGTTTCCCTATAGGCTTGAGTCCGAGGACCATGCAATGCCTAGGTTCTGTCCAAAACCTCGTTTTCCTCATCCAAGTAGTTGGTTTCCCCATAGGCTTGAGTCCGAGGACCATGCAATGCCTTGGTTCTGTCCAAAGTCTAGTTTACCTCATCCAAGTAGTTGGTTTCCACATAGGCTTGAGTCCGGGGACCATGCAATCCCTTGGTTCTGTCCAAAACCTAGTTTTCCTCATCCAAGTAGTTGGTTTCCCCGTAGGCTTGAGTCCGAGGACCATGCAATGCCTTGGTTCTGTCCAAAGCCTAGTTTTCCTCATCCAAGTAGTGGGTTTCCCCATAGGCTTGAGTCCGAGGACCATGCAATGCCTTGGTTCTGTCCAAAACCTAGTTTTCCTCATCCAAGTAGTCGGTTTCCCCATAGGCTTGAGTCCGAGGACCATGCAATGCCTTGGTTCTGACCAAAACCTAGTTTTCCTCATCCAAATAGTTGGTTTCCCCATAGGCTTGAGTCCGAGGACCATGCAATGCCTTGGTTCTGTCCAAAACCTAGTTTTCCTCATCCAAGTAGTTGGTTTCCCTATCGGCTTGGGTCCGAGGACCATGCAATGCCTTGGTTCTGTCCAAAACCTAGTTTTCCTCATCCAAGTAGTCGGTTTCCCCATAGGCTTGAGTCCGAGGACCATGCAATGCCTTGGTTCTGTCCAAAGCCTAGTTTTCCTCATCCAAGTAGTGGGTTTCCCCATAGGCTTGAGTCCGAGGACCATGCAATGCCTTGGTTCTGTCCAAAACCTAGTTTTCCTCATCCAAGTAGTCGGTTTCCCCATAGGCTTGAGTCCGAGGACCATGCAATGCCTTGGTTCTGACCAAAACCTAGTTTTCCTCATCCAAGTAGTTGGTTTCCCCATAGGCTTGAGTCCGAGGACCATGCAATGCCTTGGTTCTGTCCAAAACCTAGTTTTCCTCATCCAAGTAGTTGGTTTCCCTATAGGCTTGAGTCCGAGGACCATGCAATGCCTTGGTTCTGTCCAAAACCTAGTTTTCCTCATCCAAGTAGTTGGTTTCCCCATAGGCTTGAATCCGAGGACCATGCAATGCCTTGGTTCTGTCCAAAACCTAGTTTTCCTTATCCAAGTAGTTGGTTTCCCCATAGGCTTGAGTCCGAGGAACATGCAATGCCTTGGTTCTGTCCAAAACCTAGTTTTCCGCATCCAAGTAGTTGGTTTCCCCATAGGCTTGAGTCCGAGGACCATGCAATGCCTTGGTTCTGTCCAAAGCCTAGTTTTCCTCATCCAAGTAGTTGGTTTCCCCATAGGCTTGAATCCGAGGACCATGCAATGCCTTGGTTCTGTCCAAAACCTAGTTTTCCTTATCCAAGTAGTTGGTTTCCCCATAGGCTTGAGTCCGAGGACCATGCAATGCCTTGGTTCTGTCCAAAACCTAGTTTTCCGCATCCAAGTAGTTGGTTTCCCCATAGGCTTGAGTCCGAGGACCATGCAATGCCTTGGTTCTGTCCAAAACCAAGATTTCCCCATCCAAGTAGTTGGTTTCCCCATAGGCTTGAGTCCGAGGACCATGCAATGCCTTGGTTCTGTCCAAAACCTAGTTTTCCGCATCCAAGTAGTTGGTTTCCCCATAGGCTTGAGTCCGAGGACCATGCAATGCCTTGGTTCTGTCCAAAACCAAGATTTCCCCATCCAAGTAGTTGGTTTGCCCATAGGCTTGAGTCCGAGGACCATGCAATGCCTTGGTTCTGTCCAAAACCTAGTTTTCCCCATCAAAGTAGTTGGTTTCCCCATAGGCTTGAGTCCGGGGACCATGCAATGCCTTGGTTCTGTCCAAAACCTTGTTTTCCGCATCCAAGTAGTTGGTTTCCCCATAGGCTTGAGTCCGAGGACCATGCAATGCCTTGGTTCTGTCCAAAACCTAGTTTTCCTCATCCAAGTAGTTGGTTTCCCCATAGGCTTGAGTCCGAGGACCATGCAATGCCTTGGTTCTGTCCAAAACCTAGTTTTCCTCATCCAAGTAGTTGGTTTCCCCATAGGCTTGAGTCCGAGGACCATGCAATACCTTGGTTCTGTCCAAAACCTAGTTTTCCTCATCCAAGTAGTTGGTTTCCCCATAGGCTTGAGTCCGAGGACCATGCAATCCCTTGGTTCTGTCCAAAACCTAGCTTTCCTCATCCAAGTAGTTGGTTTCCCCATAGGCTTGAGTCCGAGGACCATGCAATGCCTTGGTTCTGTCCAAAACCTAGTTTTCCGCATCCAAGTAGTTGGTTTCCCCATAGGCTTGAGTCCGAGGACCATGCAATGCCTTGGTTCTGTCCAAAACCTAGTTTTCCTCATCCAAATAGTTGGTTTCCCCATAGGCTTGAGTCCGAGGACCATGCAATGCCTTGGTTCTGTCCAAAACCTAGTTTTCCTCATCCAAGTAGTTGGTTTCCCCATAGGCTTGAGTCCGAGGACCATGCAATGCCTTGGTTCTGTCCAAAACCTAGTTTTCCTCATCCAAGTAGTTGGTTTCCCCATAGGCTTGAGTCCGAGGACCATGCAATGCCTTGGTTCTGTCCAAAGTCTAGTTTTCCTCATCCAAGTAGTTTGTTTCCCCATAGGCTTGAGTCCGAGGACCATGCAATCCCTTGGTTCTGTCCAAAACCTAGCTTTCCTCATCCAAGTAGTTGGTTTCCCCATAGGCTTGAGTCCGAGGACCATGCAATGCCTTGGTTCTGTCCAAAACCTAGTTTTCCGCATCCAAGTAGTTGGTTTCCCCATAGGCTTGAGTCCGAGGACCATGCAATGCCTTGGTTCTGTCCAAAACCTAGTTTTCCGCATCCAAGTAGTTGGTTTCCCCATAGGCTTGAGTCCGAGGACCATGCAATGCCTTGGTTCTGTCCAAAACCTAGTTTTCCTCATCCAAGTAGTTGGTTTCCCCATAGGCTTGAGTCCGAGGACCGTGCAATGCCTTGGTTCTGTCCAAAACCTAGTTTTCCTCATCCAAGTAGTTGGTTTCCCCATAGGCTTGAGTCCGAGGACTATGCAATGCCTTGGTTCTGCCCAAAACCTAGTTTTCCTCATCCAAGTAGTTGGTTTCCCCATAGGCTTGAGTCCGAGGACCATGCAATGCCTTGGTTCTGTCCAAAGTCTAGTTTTCCTCGTCCAAGTAGTTGGTTTCCCCATAGGCTTGAGTCCGAGGACCATGCAATCCCTTGGTTCTGTCCAAAACCTAGCTTTCCTCATCCAAGTAGTTGGTTTCCCCATAGGCTTGAATCCGAG
Organism: Quercus alba; assembly: GCA_036321655.1. Classification (NCBI taxonomy): domain Eukaryota; kingdom Viridiplantae; phylum Streptophyta; class Magnoliopsida; order Fagales; family Fagaceae; genus Quercus; species Quercus alba. The sequence continues at coordinate 57,080,111 of CM070307.1, read as the reverse complement.
GACCATGCAATGCCTTGGTTCTGTCCAAAACCTAGTTTTCCTTATCCAAGTAGTTGGTTTCCCCATAGGCTTGAGTCCGAGGAACATGCAATGCCTTGGTTCTGTCCAAAACCTAGTTTTCCGCATCCAAGTAGTTGGTTTCCCCATAGGCTTGAGTCCGAGGACCATGCAATGCCTTGGTTCTGTCCAAAGCCTAGTTTTCCTCATCCAAGTAGTTGGTTTCCCCATAGGCTTGAATCCGAGGACCATGCAATGCCTTGGTTCTGTCCAAAACCTAGTTTTCCTTATCCAAGTAGTTGGTTTCCCCATAGGCTTGAGTCCGAGGACCATGCAATGCCTTGGTTCTGTCCAAAACCTAGTTTTCCGCATCCAAGTAGTTGGTTTCCCCATAGGCTTGAGTCCGAGGACCATGCAATGCCTTGGTTCTGTCCAAAACCAAGATTTCCCCATCCAAGTAGTTGGTTTCCCCATAGGCTTGAGTCCGAGGACCATGCAATGCCTTGGTTCTGTCCAAAACCTAGTTTTCCGCATCCAAGTAGTTGGTTTCCCCATAGGCTTGAGTCCGAGGACCATGCAATGCCTTGGTTCTGTCCAAAACCAAGATTTCCCCATCCAAGTAGTTGGTTTGCCCATAGGCTTGAGTCCGAGGACCATGCAATGCCTTGGTTCTGTCCAAAACCTAGTTTTCCCCATCAAAGTAGTTGGTTTCCCCATAGGCTTGAGTCCGGGGACCATGCAATGCCTTGGTTCTGTCCAAAACCTAGTTTTCCGCATCCAAGTAGTTGGTTTCCCCATAGGCTTGAGTCCGAGGACCATGCAATGCCTTGGTTCTGTCCAAAACCTAGTTTTCCTCATCCAAGTAGTTGGTTTCCCCATAGGCTTGAGTCCGAGGACCATGCAATGCCTTGGTTCTGTCCAAAACCTAGTTTTCCTCATCCAAGTAGTTGGTTTCCCCATAGGCTTGAGTCCGAGGACCATGCAATACCTTGGTTCTGTCCAAAACCTAGTTTTCCTCATCCAAGTAGTTGGTTTCCCCATAGGCTTGAGTCCGAGGACCATGCAATGCCTTGGTTCTGTCCAAAGTCTAGTTTTCCTCATCCAAGTAGTTGGTTTCCCCATAGGCTTGAGTCCGAGGACCATGCAATCCCTTGGTTCTGTCCAAAACCTAGCTTTCCTCATCCAAGTAGTTGGTTTCCCCATAGGCTTGAGTCCGAGGACCATGCAATGCCTTGGTTCTGTCCAAAACCTAGTTTTCCGCATCCAAGTAGTTGGTTTCCCCATAGGCTTGAGTCCGAGGACCATGCAATGCCTTGGTTCTGTCCAAAACCTAGTTTTCCTCATCCAAGTAGTTGGTTTCCCCATAGGCTTGAGTCCGAGGACCATGCAATGCCTTGGTTCTGTCCAAAACCTAGTTTTCCTCATCCAAGTAGTTGGTTTCCCCATAGGCTTGAGTCCGAGGACCATGCAATGCCTTGGTTCTGTCCAAAACCTAGTTTTCCTCATCCAAGTAGTTGGTTTCCCCATAGGTTTGAGTCCGAGGACCATGCAATGCCTTGGTTCTGTCCAAAGTCTAGTTTTCCTCATCCAAGTAGTTGGTTTCCCCATAGGCTTGAGTCCGAGGACCATGCAATCCCTTGGTTCTGTCCAAAACCTAGCTTTCCTCATCCAAGTAGTTGGTTTCCCCATAGGCTTGAGTCCGAGGACCATGCAATGCCTTGGTTCTGTCCAAAACCTAGTTTTCCGCATCCAAGTAGTTGGTTTCCCCATAGGCTTGAGTCCGAGGACCATGCAATGCCTTGGTTCTGTCCAAAACCTAGTTTTCCGCATCCAAGTAGTTGGTTTCCCCATAGGCTTGAGTCCGAGGACCATGCAATGCCTTGGTTCTGTCCAAAACCTAGTTTTCCTCATCCAAGTAGTTGGTTTCCCCATAGGCTTGAGTCCGAGGACCGTGCAATGCCTTGGTTCTGTCCAAAACCTAGTTTTCCTCATCCAAGTAGTTGGTTTCCCCATAGGCTTGAGTCCGAGGACTATGCAATGCCTTGGTTCTGTCCAAAACCTAGTTTTCCTCATCCAAGTAGTTGGTTTCCCCATAGGCTTGAATCCGAGGACCATGCAATGCCTTGGTTCTGTCCAAAACCTAGTTTTCCTTATCCAAGTAGTTGGTTTCCCCATAGGCTTGAGTCCGAGGACCATGCAATGCCTTGGTTCTGTCCAAAACCTAGTTTTCCGCATCCAAGTAGTTGGTTTCCCCATAGGCTTGAGTCCGAGGACCATGCAATGCCTTGGTTCTGTCCAAAACCAAGATTTCCCCATCCAAGTAGTTGGTTTCCCCATAGGCTTGAGTCCGAGGACCATGCAATGCCTTGGTTCTGTCCAAAACCTAGTTTTCCCCATCAAAGTAGTTGGTTTCCCCATAGGCTTGAGTCCGGGGACCATGCAATGCCTTGGTTCTGTCCAAAACCTAGTTTTCCGCATCCAAGTAGTTGGTTTCCCCATAGGCTTGAGTCCGAGGACCATGCAATGCCTTGGTTCTGTCCAAAACCTCGTTTTCCTCATCCAAGTAGTTGGTTTCCCCATAGGCTTGAGTCCGAGGACCATGCAATGCCTTGATTCTGTCCAAAACCTAGTTTTCCTCATCCAAGTAGTTGGTTTCCCCATAGGCTTGAGTCCGAGGACCATGCAATGCGTTGGTTCTGTCCAAAACCTAGTTTTCCTCATCCAAGTAGTTGGTTTACCCATAGGCTTGAGTCCGAGGACCATGCAATGCCTTGGTTCTGTCCAAAGTCTAGTTTTCCTCATCCAAGTAGTTGGTTTCCCCATAGGCTTGAGTCTGAGGACCATGCAATCCCTTGGTTCTGTCCAAAACCTAGCTTTCCTAATCCAAGTAGTTGGTTTCCCCATAGGCTTGAGTCCGAGGACCATGCAATGCCTTGGTTCTGTCCAAAACCTAGTTTTTCGCATCCAAGTAGTTGGTTTCCCCATAGGCTTGAGTCCGAGGACCATGCAATGCCTTGGTTCTGTCCAAAACCTAGTTTTCCTCATCCAAGTAGTTGGTTTCCCCATAGGCTTGAGTCCGAGGACCATGCAATGCCTTGGTTCTGTCCAAAACCTAGTTTTCCTAATCCAAGTAGTTGGTTTCCCCATAGGCTTGAGTCCGAGGACCATGCAATGCCGTGGTTCTGTCCAAAGTCTAGTTTTCCTCATCCAAGTAGTTGGTTTCCCCATAGGCTTGAGTCCGAGGACCATGCAATCCCATGGTTCTGTCCAAAGTCTAGTTTTCCTCATCCAAGTAGTTGGTTTCCCCATAGGCTTGAGTCCGAGGACCATGCAATCCCTTGGTTCTGTCCAAAACGTAGTTCTCCTCATCCAAGTAGTTGGTTTCCCCATAGGCTTGAGTCCGAGGACCATGCAATGCCTTGGTTCTGTCCAAAGTCTAGTTTTCCTCATCCAAGTAGTTGGTTTCCCCATAGGCTTGAGTCCGAGGACCATGCAATCCCATGGTTCTGTCCAAAGTCTAGTTTTCCTCATCCAAGTAGTTGGTTTCCCCATAGGCTGGAGTCCGAGGACCATGCAATGCCTTGGTTCTGTCCAAAGCCTAGTTTTCCTCATCCAAGTAGTTGGTTTCCCCATAGGCTCGAGTCCGAGGACCATGCAATGCCTTGGTTCTGTCCAAAGTCTAGTTTTCCTCATCCAAGTAGTTGGTTTCCCCATAGGCTTGAGTCCGAGGACCATGCAATGCCTTGGTTCTGTCCAAAGTATAGTTTTCCTCATCCAAGTAGTTGGTTTCCCCATAGGCTTGAGTCCGAGGACCATGCAATCCCTTGGTTCTGTCCAAAACCTAGTTTTCCTCATCCAAGTAGTTGGTTTCCCCATAGGCTTGAGTCCGAGGACCATGCAATGCCTTGGTTCTGTCCAAAACCTAGTTTTCCTCATCCAAGTAGTTGGTTTCCCCATAGGCTTGAGTCCGAGGACCATGCAATGCCTTGGTTCTGTCCAAAACCTAGTTTTCCTCATCCAAGTAGTTGGTTTCCCCATAGGCTTGAGTCCGAGGACCATGCAATGCCTTGGTTCTGTGCAAAGTCTAGTTTTCCTCATCCAAGTAGTTGGTTTCCCCATAGGCTTGAGTCCGTGGACCATGCAATGCCTTGGTTCTGTCCAAAACCTAGTTTTCCTCATCCAAGTAGTTGGTTTACCCGTAGGCTTGAGTCTGAGGACCATGCAATGCCTTGGTTCTGTCCAAAGTCTAGTTTTCCTCATCCAAGTAGTTGGTTTCCCCATAGGCTTGAGTCCGAGGACCATGCAATCCCATGGTTCTGTCCAAAGTCTAGTTTTCCTCATCCAAGTAGATGGTTTTCCCATAGGCTTGAGTCCGAGGACCATGCAATCCCTTGGTTCTGTCCAAAACGTAGTTCTCCTCATCCAAGTAGTTGGTTTCCCCATAGGCTTGAGTTCGAGGACCATGCAATGCCTTGGTTCTGTCCAAAACCTAGTTTTCCTCATCCAAGTAGTTGGTTTCCCCATAGGCTTGAATCCGAGGACCATGCAATGCCTTGGTTCTGTCCAAAGCCTAGTTTTCCTTATCCAAGTAGTTGGTTTCCCCATAGGCTTGAGTCCGAGGACCATGCAATCCCTTGGTTCTGTCCAAAACCAAGATTTCCCCATCCAAGTAGTTGGTTTCCCCATAGGCTTGAGTCCGAGGACCATGCAATGCCTTGGTTCTGTCCAAAACCTAGTTTTCCCCATCAAAGTAGTTGGTTTCCCCATAGGCTTGAGTCCGGGGACCATGCAATGCCTTGGTTCTGTCCAAAATCAAGTTTTCCGCATCCAAGTAGTTGGTTTCCCCATAGGCTTGAGTCCGAGGACCATGCAATGCCTTGGTTCTGTCCAAAACCTAGTTTTCCTCATCCAAGTAGTTGGTTTCCCCATAGGCTTGAGTCCGAGGACCATGCAATACCTTGGTTCTGTCCAAAACCTAGTTTTCCTCATCCAAGTAGTTGGTTTCCCCATAGGCTTGAGTCCGAGGACCATGCAATCCCTTGGTTCTGTCCAAAACCTAGCTTTCCTCATCCAAGTAGTTGGTTTCCCCATAGGCTTGAGTCCGAGGACCATGCAATGCCTTGGTTCTGTCCAAAACCTAGTTTTCCGCATCCAAGTAGTTGGTTTCCCCATAGGCTTGAGTCCGAGGACCATGCAATGCCTTGGTTCTGTCCAAAACCTAGTTTTCCTCATCCAAATAGTTGGTTTCCCCATAGGCTTGAGTCCGAGGACCATGCAATGCCTTGGTTCTGTCCAAAACCTAGTTTTCCTCATCCAAGTAGTTGGTTTCCCCATAGGCTTGAGTCCGAGGACCATGCAATGCCTTGGTTCTGTCCAAAACCTAGTTTTCCTCATCCAAGTAGTTGGTTTCCCCATAGGCTTGAGTCCGAGGACCATGCAATGCCTTGGTTCTGTCCAAAGTCTAGTTTTCCTCATCCAAGTAGTTTGTTTCCCCATAGGCTTGAGTCCGAGGACCATGCAATCCCTTGGTTCTGTCCAAAACCTAGCTTTCCTCATCCAAGTAGTTGGTTTCCCCATAGGCTTGAGTCCGAGGACCATGCAATGCCTTGGTTCTGTCCAAAACCTAGTTTTCCGCATCCAAGTAGTTGGTTTCCCCATAGGCTTGAGTCCGAGGACCATGCAATGCCTTGGTTCTGTCCAAAACCTAGTTTTCCGCATCCAAGTAGTTGGTTTCCCCATAGGCTTGAGTCCGAGGACCATGCAATGCCTTGGTTCTGTCCAAAACCTAGTTTTCCTCATCCAAGTAGTTGGTTTCCCCATAGGCTTGAGTCCGAGGACCGTGCAATGCCTTGGTTCTGTCCAAAACCTAGTTTTCCTCATCCAAGTAGTTGGTTTCCCCATAGGCTTGAGTCCGAGGACTATGCAATGCCTTGGTTCTGCCCAAAACCTAGTTTTCCTCATCCAAGTAGTTGGTTTCCCCATAGGCTTGAGTCCGAGGACCATGCAATGCCTTGGTTCTGTCCAAAGTCTAGTTTTCCTCGTCCAAGTAGTTGGTTTCCCCATAGGCTTGAGTCCGAGGACCATGCAATCCCTTGGTTCTGTCCAAAACCTAGCTTTCCTCATCCAAGTAGTTGGTTTCCCCATAGGCTTGAATCCGAGGACCATGCAATGCCTTGGTTCTGTCCAAAACCTAGTTTTCCTTATCCAAGTAGTTGGTTTCCCCATAGGCTTGAGTCCGAGGAACATGCAATGCCTTGGTTCTGTCCAAAACCTAGTTTTCCGCATCCAAGTAGTTGGTTTCCCCATAGGCTTGAGTCCGAGGACCATGCAATGCCTTGGTTCTGTCCAAAGCCTAGTTTTCCTCATCCAAGTAGTTGGTTTCCCCATAGGCTTGAATCCGAGGACCATGCAATGCCTTGGTTCTGTCCAAAACCTAGTTTTCCTTATCCAAGTAGTTGGTTTCCCCATAGGCTTGAGTCCGAGGACCATGCAATGCCTTGGTTCTGTCCAAAACCTAGTTTTCCGCATCCAAGTAGTTGGTTTCCCCATAGGCTTGAGTCCGAGGACCATGCAATGCCTTGGTTCTGTCCAAAACCAAGATTTCCCCATCCAAGTAGTTGGTTTCCCCATAGGCTTGAGTCCGAGGACCATGCAATGCCTTGGTTCTGTCCAAAACCTAGTTTTCCGCATCCAAGTAGTTGGTTTCCCCATAGGCTTGAGTCCGAGGACCATGCAATGCCTTGGTTCTGTGCAAAGTCTAGTTTTCCTCATCCAAGTAGTTGGTTTCCCCATAGGCTTGAGTCCGTGGACCATGCAATGCCTTGGTTCTGTCCAAAACCTAGTTTTCCTCATCCAAGTAGTTGGTTTACCCGTAGGCTTGAGTCTGAGGACCATGCAATGCCTTGGTTCTGTCCAAAGTCTAGTTTTCCTCATCCAAGTAGTTGGTTTCCCCATAGGCTTGAGTCCGAGGACCATGCAATCCCATGGTTCTGTCCAAAGTCTAGTTTTCCTCATCCAAGTAGATGGTTTTCCCATAGGCTTGAGTCCGAGGACCATGCAATCCCTTGGTTCTGTCCAAAACGTAGTTCTCCTCATCCAAGTAGTTGGTTTCCCCATAGGCTTGAGTTCGAGGACCATGCAATGCCTTGGTTCTGTCCAAAACCTAGTTTTCCTCATCCAAGTAGTTGGTTTCCCCATAGGCTTGAATCCGAGGACCATGCAATGCCTTGGTTCTGTCCAAAGCCTAGTTTTCCTTATCCAAGTAGTTGGTTTCCCCATAGGCTTGAGTCCGAGGACCATGCAATCCCTTGGTTCTGTCCAAAACCAAGATTTCCCCATCCAAGTAGTTGGTTTCCCCATAGGCTTGAGTCCGAGGACCATGCAATGCCTTGGTTCTGTCCAAAACCTAGTTTTCCCCATCAAAGTAGTTGGTTTCCCCATAGGCTTGAGTCCGGGGACCATGCAATGCCTTGGTTCTGTCCAAAATCAAGTTTTCCCCATAGGCTTGAGTCCGAGGACCATGCAATGCCTTGGTTCTGTCCAAAACCTAGTTTTCCTCATCCAAGTAGTTGGTTTCCCCATAGGCTTGAGTCCGAGGACCATGCAATACCTTGGTTCTGTCCAAAACCTAGTTTTCCTCATCCAAGTAGTTGGTTTCCCCATAGGCTTGAGTCCGAGGACCATGCAATCCCTTGGTTCTGTCCAAAACCTAGCTTTCCTCATCCAAGTAGTTGGTTTCCCCATAGGCTTGAGTCCGAGGACCATGCAATGCCTTGGTTCTGTCCAAAACCTAGTTTTCCGCATCCAAGTAGTTGGTTTCCCCATAGGCTTGAGTCCGAGGACCATGCAATGCCTTGGTTCTGTCCAAAACCTAGTTTTCCTCATCCAAATAGTTGGTTTCCCCATAGGCTTGAGTCCGAGGACCATGCAATGCCTTGGTTCTGTCCAAAACCTAGTTTTCCTCATCCAAGTAGTTGGTTTCCCCATAGGCTTGAGTCCGAGGACCATGCAATGCCTTGGTTCTGTCCAAAACCTAGTTTTCCTCATCCAAGTAGTTGGTTTCCCCATAGGCTTGAGTCCGAGGACCATGCAATGCCTTGGTTCTGTCCAAAGTCTAGTTTTCCTCATCCAAGTAGTTTGTTTCCCCATAGGCTTGAGTCCGAGGACCATGCAATCCCTTGGTTCTGTCCAAAACCTAGCTTTCCTCATCCAAGTAGTTGGTTTCCCCATAGGCTTGAGTCCGAGGACCATGCAATGCCTTGGTTCTGTCCAAAACCTAGTTTTCCGCATCCAAGTAGTTGGTTTCCCCATAGGCTTGAGTCCGAGGACCATGCAATGCCTTGGTTCTGTCCAAAACCTAGTTTTCCGCATCCAAGTAGTTGGTTTCCCCATAGGCTTGAGTCCGAGGACCATGCAATGCCTTGGTTCTGTCCAAAACCTAGTTTTCCTCATCCAAGTAGTTGGTTTCCCCATAGGCTTGAGTCAGAGGACCGTGCAATGCCTTGGTTCTGTCCAAAACCTAGTTTTCCTCATCCAAGTAGTTGGTTTCCCCATAGGCTTGAGTCCGAGGACTATGCAATGCCTTGGTTCTGCCCAAAACCTAGTTTTCCTCATCCAAGTAGTTGGTTTCCCCATAGGCTTGAGTCCGAGGACCATGCAATGCCTTGGTTCTGTCCAAAGTCTAGTTTTCCTCGTCCAAGTAGTTGGTTTCCCCATAGGCTTGAGTCCGAGGACCATGCAATCCCTTGGTTCTGTCCAAAACCTAGCTTTCCTCATCCAAGTAGTTGGTTTCCCCATAGGCTTGAATCCGAGGACCATGCAATGCCTTGGTTCTGTCCAAAACCTAGTTTTCCTTATCCAAGTAGTTGGTTTCCCCATAGGCTTGAGTCCGAGGAACATGCAATGCCTTGGTTCTGTCCAAAACCTAGTTTTCCGCATCCAAGTAGTTGGTTTCCCCATAGGCTTGAGTCCGAGGACCATGCAATGCCTTGGTTCTGTCCAAAGCCTAGTTTTCCTCATCCAAGTAGTTGGTTTCCCCATAGGCTTGAATCCGAGGACCATGCAATGCCTTGGTTCTGTCCAAAACCTAGTTTTCCTTATCCAAGTAGTTGGTTTCCCCATAGGCTTGAGTCCGAGGACCATGCAATGCCTTGGTTCTGTCCAAAACCTAGTTTTCCGCATCCAAGTAGTTGGTTTCCCCATAGGCTTGAGTCCGAGGACCATGCAATGCCTTGGTTCTGTCCAAAACCAAGATTTCCCCATCCAAGTAGTTGGTTTCCCCATAGGCTTGAGTCCGAGGACCATGCAATGCCTTGGTTCTGTCCAAAACCTAGTTTTCCGCATCCAAGTAGTTGGTTTCCCCATAGGCTTGAGTCCGAGGACCATGCAATGCCTTGGTTCTGTCCAAAACCAAGATTTCCCCATCCAAGTAGTTGGTTTGCCCATAGGCTTGAGTCCGAGGACCATGCAATGCCTTGGTTCTGTCCAAAACCTAGTTTTCCCCATCAAAGTAGTTGGTTTCCCCATAGGCTTGAGTCCGGGGACCATGCAATGCCTTGGTTCTGTCCAAAACCTAGTTTTCCGCATCCAAGTAGTTGGTTTCCCCATAGGCTTGAGTCCGAGGACCATGCAATGCCTTGGTTCTGTCCAAAACCTAGTTTTCCTCATCCAAGTAGTTGGTTTCCCCATAGGCTTGAGTCCGAGGACCATGCAATGCCTTGGTTCTGTCCAAAACCTAGTTTTCCTCATCCAAGTAGTTGGTTTCCCCATAGGCTTGAGTCCGAGGACCATGCAATACCTTGGTTCTGTCCAAAACCTAGTTTTCCTCATCCAAGTAGTTGGTTTCCCCATAGGCTTGAGTCCGAGGACCATGCAATGCCTTGGTTCTGTCCAAAGTCTAGTTTTCCTCATCCAAGTAGTTGGTTTCCCCGTAGGCTTGAGTCCGAGGACCATGCAATCCCTTGGTTCTGTCCAAAACCTAGCTTTCCTCATCCAAGTAGTTGGTTTCCCCATAGGCTTGAGTCCGAGGACCATGCAATGCCTTGGTTCTGTCCAAAACCTAGTTTTCCGCATCCAAGTAGTTGGTTTCCCCATAGGCTTGAGTCCGAGGACCATGCAATGCCTTGGTTCTGTCCAAAACCTAGTTTTCCTCATCCAAGTAGTTGGTTTCCCCATAGGCTTGAGTCCGAGGACCATGCAATGCCTTGGTTCTGTCCAAAACCTAGTTTTCCTCATCCAAGTAGTTGGTTTCCCCATAGGCTTGAGTCCGAGGACCATGCAATGCCTTGGTTCTGTCCAAAACCTAGTTTTCCTCATCCAAGTAGTTGGTTTCCCCATAGGCTTGAGTCCGAGGACCATGCAATGCCTTGGTTCTGTCCAAAGTCTAGTTTTCCTCATCCAAGTAGTTGGTTTCCCCATAGGCTTGAGTCCGAGGACCATGCAATCCCTTGGTTCTGTCCAAAACCTAGCTTTCCTCATCCAAGTAGTTGGTTTCCCCATAGGCTTGAGTCCGAGGACCATGCAATGCCTTGGTTCTGTCCAAAACCTAGTTTTCCGCATCCAAGTAGTTGGTTTCCCCATAGGCTTGAGTCCGAGGACCATGCAATGCCTTGGTTCTGTCCAAAACCTAGTTTTCCGCATCCAAGTAGTTGGTTTCCCCATAGGCTTGAGTCCGAGGACCATGCAATGCCTTGGTTCTGTCCAAAACCTAGTTTTCCTCATCCAAGTAGTTGGTTTCCCCATAGGCTTGAGTCCGAGGACCGTGCAATGCCTTGGTTCTGTCCAAAACCTAGTTTTCCTCATCCAAGTAGTTGGTTTCCCCATAGGCTTGAGTCCGAGGACTATGCAATGCCTTGGTTCTGTCCAAAACCTAGTTTTCCTCATCCAAGTAGTTGGTTTCCCCATAGGCTTGAGTCCGAGGACCATGCAATGCCTTGGTTCTGTCCAAAGTCTAGTTTTCCTCGTCCAAGTAGTTGGTTTCCCCATAGGCTTGAGTCCGAGGACCATGCAATCCCTTGGTTCTGTCCAAAACCTAGCTTTCCTCATCCAAGTAGTTGGTTTCCCCATAGGCTTGAGTCCGAGGACCATGCAATGCCTTGGTTCTGTCCAAAACCTAGTTTTCCGCATCCAAGTAGTTGGTTTCCCCATAGGCTTGAGTCCGAGGACCATGCAATGCCTTGGTTCTGTCCAAAGCCTAGTTTTCCTCATCCAAGTAGTTGGTTTCCCCATAGGCTTGAATCCGAGGACCATGCAATGCCTTGGTTCTGTCCAAAACCTAGTTTTCCTTATCCAAGTAGTTGGTTTCCCCATAGGCTTGAGTCCGAGGACCATGCAATGCCTTGGTTCTGTCCAAAACCTAGTTTTCCGCATCCAAGTAGTTGGTTTCCCCATAGGCTTGAGTCCGAGGACCATGCAATGCCTTGGTTCTGTCCAAAACCAAGATTTCCCCATCCAAGTAGTTGGTTTCCCCATAGGCTTGAGTCCGAGGACCATGCAATGCCTTGGTTCTGTCCAAAACCTAGTTTTCCCCATCAAAGTAGTTGGTTTCCCCATAGGCTTGAGTCCGGGGACCATGCAATGCCTTGGTTCTGTCCAAAACCTAGTTTTCCGCATCCAAGTAGTTGGTTTCCCCATAGGCTTGAGTCCGAGGACCATGCAATGCCTTGGTTCTGTCCAAAACCTCGTTTTCCTCATCCAAGTAGTTGGTTTCCCCATAGGCTTGAGTCCGAGGACCATGCAATGCCTTGATTCTGTCCAAAACCTAGTTTTCCTCATCCAAGTAGTTGGTTTCCCCATAGGCTTGAGTCCGAGGACCATGCAATGCGTTGGTTCTGTCCAAAACCTAGTTTTCCTCATCCAAGTAGTTGGTTTACCCATAGGCTTGAGTCCGAGGACCATGCAATGCCTTGGTTCTGTCCAAAGTCTAGTTTTCCTCATCCAAGTAGTTGGTTTCCCCATAGGCTTGAGTCTGAGGACCATGCAATCCCTTGGTTCTGTCCAAAACCTAGCTTTCCTAATCCAAGTAGTTGGTTTCCCCATAGGCTTGAGTCCGAGGACCATGCAATGCCTTGGTTCTGTCCAAAACCTAGTTTTTCGCATCCAAGTAGTTGGTTTCCCCATAGGCTTGAGTCCGAGGACCATGCAATGCCTTGGTTCTGTCCAAAACCTAGTTTTCCTCATCCAAGTAGTTGGTTTCCCCATAGGCTTGAGTCCGAGGACCATGCAATGCCTTGGTTCTGTCCAAAACCTAGTTTTCCTAATCCAAGTAGTTGGTTTCCCCATAGGCTTGAGTCCGAGGACCATGCAATGCCGTGGTTCTGTCCAAAGTCTAGTTTTCCTCATCCAAGTAGTTGGTTTCCCCATAGGCTTGAGTCCGAGGACCATGCAATCCCATGGTTCTGTCCAAAGTCTAGTTTTCCTCATCCAAGTAGTTGGTTTCCCCATAGGCTTGAGTCCGAGGACCATGCAATCCCTTGGTTCTGTCCAAAACGTAGTTCTCCTCATCCAAGTAGTTGGTTTCCCCATAGGCTTGAGTCCGAGGACCATGCAATGCCTTGGTTCTGTCCAAAGTCTAGTTTTCCTCATCCAAGTAGTTGGTTTCCCCATAGGCTTGAGTCCGAGGACCATGCAATCCCATGGTTCTGTCCAAAGTCTAGTTTTCCTCATCCAAGTAGTTGGTTTCCCCATAGGCTTGAGTCCGAGGACCATGCAATGCCTTGGTTCTGTCCAAAGCCTAGTTTTCCTCATCCAAGTAGTTGGTTTCCCCATAGGCTCGAGTCCGAGGACCATGCAATGCCTTGGTTCTGTCCAAAGTCTAGTTTTCCTCATCCAAGTAGTTGGTTTCCCCATAGGCTTGAGTCCGAGGACCATGCAATGCCTTGATTCTGTCCAAAACCTAGTTTTCCTCATCCAAGTAGTTGGTTTCCCCATAGGCTTGAGTCCGAGGACCATGCAATGCGTTGGTTCTGTCCAAAACCTAGTTTTCCTCATCCAAGTAGTTGGTTTCCCCATAGGCTTGAGTCCGAGGACCATGCAATGCCTTGGTTCTGTCCAAAACCTAGTTTTCCTCATCCAAGTAGTTGGTTTCCCCATAGGCTTGAGTCCGAGGACCATGCAATGCCTTGGTTCTGTCCAAAACCTAGTTTTCCTCATCCAAGTAGTTGGTTTCCCCATAGGCTTGAGTCCGAGGACCATGCAATGCCTTGGTTCTGTGCAAAGTCTAGTTTTCCTCATCCAAGTAGTTGGTTTCCCCATAGGCTTGAGTCCGTGGACCATGCAATGCCTTGGTTCTGTCCAAAACCTAGTTTTCCTCATCCAAGTAGTTGGTTTACCCGTAGGCTTGAGTCTGAGGACCATGCAATGCCTTGGTTCTGTCCAAAGTCTAGTTTTCCTCATCCAAGTAGTTGGTTTCCCCATAGGCTTGAGTCCGAGGACCATGCAATGCCTTGGTTCTGTCCAAAACCTAGTTTTCCGCATCCAAGTAGTTGGTTTCCCCATAGGCTTGAGTCCGAGGACCATGCAATGCCTTGGTTCTGTCCAAAACCTAGTTTTCCTCATCCAAGTAGTTGGTTTCCCCATAGGCTTGAGTCCGAGGACCATGCAATGCCTTGGTTCTGTCCAAAACCTAGTTTTCCTCATCCAAGTAGTTGGTTTCCCCATAGGCTTGAGTCCGAGGACCATGCAATACCTTGGTTCTGTCCAAAACCTAGTTTTCCTCATCCAAGTAGTTGGTTTCCCCATAGGCTTGAGTCCGAGGACCATGCAATGCCTTGGTTCTGTCCAAAGTCTAGTTTTCCTCATCCAAGTAGTTGGTTTCCCCATAGGCTTGAGTCCGAGGACCATGCAATCCCTTGGTTCTGTCCAAAACCTAGCTTTCCTCATCCAAGTAGTTGGTTTCCCCATAGGCTTGAGTCCGAGGACCATGCAATGCCTTGGTTCTGTCCAAAACCTAGTTTTCCGCATCCAAGTAGTTGGTTTCCCCATAGGCTTGAGTCCGAGGACCATGCAATGCCTTGGTTCTGTCCAAAACCTAGTTTTCCTCATCCAAGTAGTTGGTTTCCCCATAGGCTTGAGTCCGAGGACCATGCAATGCCTTGGTTCTGTCCAAAACCTAGTTTTCCTCATCCAAGTAGTTGGTTTCCCCATAGGCTTGAGTCCGAGGACCATGCAATGCCTTGGTTCTGTCCAAAACCTAGTTTTCCTCATCCAAGTAGTTGGTTTCCCCATAGGCTTGAGTCCGAGGACCATGCAATGCCTTGGTTCTGTCCAAAGTCTAGTTTTCCTCATCCAAGTAGTTGGTTTCCCCATAGGCTTGAGTCCGAGGACCATGCAATCCCTTGGTTCTGTCCAAAACCTAGCTTTCCTCATCCAAGTAGTTGGTTTCCCCATAGGCTTGAGTCCGAGGACCATGCAATGCCTTGGTTCTGTCCAAAACCTAGTTTTCCGCATCCAAGTAGTTGGTTTCCCCATAGGCTTGAGTCCGAGGACCATGCAATGCCTTGGTTCTGTCCAAAACCTAGTTTTCCGCATCCAAGTAGTTGGTTTCCCCATAGGCTTGAGTCCGAGGACCATGCAATGCCTTGGTTCTGTCCAAAACCTAGTTTTCCTCATCCAAGTAGTTGGTTTCCCCATAGGCTTGAGTCCGAGGACCGTGCAATGCCTTGGTTCTGTCCAAAACCTAGTTTTCCTCATCCAAGTAGTTGGTTTCCCCATAGGCTTGAGTCCGAGGACTATGCAATGCCTTGGTTCTGTCCAAAACCTAGTTTTCCTCATCCAAGTAGTTGGTTTCCCCATAGGCTTGAGTCCGAGGACCATGCAATGCCTTGGTTCTGTCCAAAGTCTAGTTTTCCTCGTCCAAGTAGTTGGTTTCCCCATAGGCTTGAGTCCGAGGACCATGCAATCCCCTGGTTCTGTCCAAAACCTAGCTTTCCTCATCCAAGTAGTTGGTTTCCCCATAGGCTTGAGTCCGAGGACCATGCAATGCCTTGGTTCTGTCCAAAACCTAGTTTTCCGCATCCAAGTAGTTGGTTTCCCCATAGGCTTGAGTCCGAGGACCATGCAATGCCTTGGTTCTGTCCAAAGCCTAGTTTTCCTCATCCAAGTAGTTGGTTTCCCCATAGGCTTGAATCCGAGGACCATGCAATGCCTTGGTTCTGTCCAAAACCTAGTTTTCCTTATCCAAGTAGTTGGTTTCCCCATAGGCTTGAGTCCGAGGACCATGCAATGCCTTGGTTCTGTCCAAAACCTAGTTTTCCGCATCCAAGTAGTTGGTTTCCCCATAGGCTTGAGTCCGAGGACCATGCAATGCCTTGGTTCTGTCCAAAACCAAGATTTCCCCATCCAAGTAGTTGGTTTCCCCATAGGCTTGAGTCCGAGGACCATGCAATGCCTTGGTTCTGTCCAAAACCTAGTTTTCCCCATCAAAGTAGTTGGTTTCCCCATAGGCTTGAGTCCGGGGACCATGCAATGCCTTGGTTCTGTCCAAAACCTAGTTTTCCGCATCCAAGTAGTTGGTTTCCCCATAGGCTTGAGTCCGAGGACCATGCAATGCCTTGGTTCTGTCCAAAACCTCGTTTTCCTCATCCAAGTAGTTGGTTTCCCCATAGGCTTGAGTCCGAGGACCATGCAATGCCTTGATTCTGTCCAAAACCTAGTTTTCCTCATCCAAGTAGTTGGTTTCCCCATAGGCTTGAGTCCGAGGACCATGCAATGCGTTGGTTCTGTCCAAAACCTAGTTTTCCTCATCCAAGTAGTTGGTTTACCCATAGGCTTGAGTCCGAGGACCATGCAATGCCTTGGTTCTGTCCAAAGTCTAGTTTTCCTCATCCAAGTAGTTGGTTTCCCCATAGGCTTGAGTCTGAGGACCATGCAATCCCTTGGTTCTGTCCAAAACCTAGCTTTCCTAATCCAAGTAGTTGGTTTCCCCATAGGCTTGAGTCCGAGGACCATGCAATGCCTTGGTTCTGTCCAAAACCTAGTTTTTCGCATCCAAGTAGTTGGTTTCCCCATAGGCTTGAGTCCGAGGACCATGCAATGCCTTGGTTCTGTCCAAAACCTAGTTTTCCTCATCCAAGTAGTTGGTTTCCCCATAGGCTTGAGTCCGAGGACCATGCAATGCCTTGGTTCTGTCCAAAACCTAGTTTTCCTAATCCAAGTAGTTGGTTTCCCCATAGGCTTGAGTCCGAGGACCATGCAATGCCGTGGTTCTGTCCAAAGTCTAGTTTTCCTCATCCAAGTAGTTGGTTTCCCCATAGGCTTGAGTCCGAGGACCATGCAATCCCATGGTTCTGTCCAAAGTCTAGTTTTCCTCATCCAAGTAGTTGGTTTCCCCATAGGCTTGAGTCCGAGGACCATGCAATCCCTTGGTTCTGTCCAAAACGTAGTTCTCCTCATCCAAGTAGTTGGTTTCCCCATAGGCTTGAGTCCGAGGACCATGCAATGCCTTGGTTCTGTCCAAAGTCTAGTTTTCCTCATCCAAGTAGTTGGTTTCCCCATAGGCTTGAGTCCGAGGACCATGCAATCCCATGGTTCTGTCCAAAGTCTAGTTTTCCTCATCCAAGTAGTTGGTTTCCCCATAGGCTTGAGTCCGAGGACCATGCAATGCCTTGGTTCTGTCCAAAGCCTAGTTTTCCTCATCCAAGTAGTTGGTTTCCCCATAGGCTCGAGTCCGAGGACCATGCAATGCCTTGGTTCTGTCCAAAGTCTAGTTTTCCTCATCCAAGTAGTTGGTTTCCCCATAGGCTTGAGTCCGAGGACCATGCAATGCCTTGGTTCTGTCCAAAGTATAGTTTTCCTCATCCAAGTAGTTGGTTTCCCCATAGGCTTGAGTCCGAGGACCATGCAATCCCTTGGTTCTGTCCAAAACCTAGTTTTCCTCATCCAAGTAGTTGGTTTCCCCATAGGCTTGAGTCCGAGGACCATGCAATGCCTTGGTTCTGTCCAAAACCTAGTTTTCCTCATCCAAGTAGTTGGTTTCCCCATAGGCTTGAGTCCGAGGACCATGCAATGCCTTGGTTCTGTCCAAAACCTAGTTTTCCTCATCCAAGTAGTTGGTTTCCCCATAGGCTTGAGTCCGAGGACCATGCAATGCCTTGGTTCTGTGCAAAGTCTAGTTTTCCTCATCCAAGTAGTTGGTTTCCCCATAGGCTTGAGTCCGTGGACCATGCAATGCCTTGGTTCTGTCCAAAACCTAGTTTTCCTCATCCAAGTAGTTGGTTTACCCGTAGGCTTGAGTCTGAGGACCATGCAATGCCTTGGTTCTGTCCAAACTCTAGTTTTCCTCATCCAAGTAGTTGGTTTCCCCATAGGCTTGAGTCCGAGGACCATGCAATCCCATGGTTCTGTCCAAAGTCTAGTTTTCCTCATCCAAGTAGATGGTTTTCCCATAGGCTTGAGTCCGAGGACCATGCAATCCCTTGGTTCTGTCCAAAACGTAGTTCTCCTCATCCAAGTAGTTGGTTTCCCCATAGGCTTGAGTTCGAGGACCATGCAATGCCTTGGTTCTGTCCAAAACCTAGTTTTCCTCATCCAAGTAGTTGGTTTCCCCATAGGCTTGAATCCGAGGACCATGCAATGCCTTGGTTCTGTCCAAAGCCTAGTTTTCCTTATCCAAGTAGTTGGTTTCCCCATAGGCTTGAGTCCGAGGACCATGCAATCCCTTGGTTCTGTCCAAAACCAAGATTTCCCCATCCAAGTAGTTGGTTTCCCCATAGGCTTGAGTCCGAGGACCATGCAATGCCTTGGTTCTGTCCAAAACCTAGTTTTCCCCATCAAAGTAGTTGGTTTCCCCATAGGCTTGAGTCCGGGGACCATGCAATGCCTTGGTTCTGTCCAAAACCTAGTTTTCCGCATCCAAGTAGTTGGTTTCCCCATAGGCTTGAGTCCGAGGACCATGCAATGCCTTGGTTCTGTCCAAAACCTAGTTTTCCTCATCCAAGTAGTTGGTTTCCCCATAGGCTTGAGTCCGAGGACCATGCAATGCCTTGGTTCTGTCCAAAACCTAGTTTTCCTCATCCAAGTAGTTGGTTTCCCCATAGGCTTGAGTCCGAGGACCATGCAATGCCTTGGTTCTGTCCAAAACCTAGTTTTCCTCATCCAAGTAGTTGGTTTCCCCATAGGCTTGAGTCCGAGGACCATGCAATGCCTTGGTTCTGTCCAAAGTCTAGTTTTCCTCATCCAAGTAGTTGGTTTCCCCATAGGCTTGAGTCCGAGGACCATGCAATCCCTTGGTTCTGTCCAAAACCTAGCTTTCCTCATCCAAGTAGTTGGTTTCCCCATAGGCTTGAGTCCGAGGACCATGCAATGCCTTGGTTCTGTCCAAAACCTAGTTTTCCGCATCCAAGTAGTTGGTTTCCCCATAGGCTTGAGTCCGAGGACCATGCAATGCCTTGGTTCTGTCCAAAACCTAGTTTTCCTCATCCAAGTAGTTGGTTTCCCCAGAGGCTTGAGTTCGAGGACCATGCAATGCCTTGGTTCTGTCCAAAACCTAGTTTTCCTCATCCAAGTAGTTGGTTTCCCCACAGGCTTGAGTCCGAGGACCATGCAATGCCTTGGTTCTGTCCAAAACCTAGTTTTCCTCATCCAAGTAGTTGGTTTCCCCATAGGCTTGAGTCCGAGGACGATGCAATGCCTTGGTTCTGTCCAAAACCTAGTTTTCCTCATCCAAGTAGTTGGTTTCCCCATAGGCTTGAGTCCGAGGACCATGCAATGCCTTGGTTCTGTCCAAAGTCTAGTTTTCCTCATCCAAGTAGTTGGTTTCCCCATAGGCTTGAGTCCGAGGACCATGCAATGCCTTGGTTCTGTCCAAAGTCTAGTTTTCCTCATCCAAGTAGTTGGTTTCCCCATAGGCTTGAGTCCGAGGACCATGCAATGCCTTGGTTCTGTCCAAAACCTAGTTTTCCTCATCCAAGTAGTTGGTTTCCCCATAGGCTTGAGTCCGAGGACCATGCAATGCCTTGGTTCTGTCCAAAACCTAGTTTTCCTCTTCCAAGTAGTTGGTTTCCCCATAGGCTTGAGTCCGAGGACCATGCAATGCCTTGGCTCTGTCCAAAACCTAGTTTTCCTCATCCAAGTAGTTGGTTTCCCCATAGGCTTGACTCCGAGGACCATGCAATGCCTTGGTTCTGTCCAAAGTCTAGTTTTCCTCATCCAAGTAGTTGGTTTCCCCATAGGCTTGAGTCCGAGGACCATGCAGTCCCTTGGTTCTGTCCAAAACCTAGTTTTCCTCATCCAAGTAGTTGGTTTCCCCATAGGCTTGAGTCCAAGGACCATGCAATGCCTTGGTTCTGTCCAAAACCTAGTTTTCCTCATCCAAGTAGTTGGTTTCCCCATAGGCTTGAGTCCGAGGACCATGCAATGCCTTGGTTCTGTCCAAAGTCTAGTTTTCCTCATCCAAGTAGTTGGTTTCCCCATAGGGTTGAGTCCGAGGACCATGCAATGCCTTGGTTCTGTCCAAAGTCTAGTTTTCCTCATCCAAGTAGTTGGTTTCCCCATAGGCTTGAGTCCGAGGACCATGCAATGCCTTGGTTCTGTCCAAAACCTAGTTTTCCTCATCCAAGTAGTTGATTTCCCCATAGGCTTGAGTCCGAGGACCATGCAATGCCTTGGTTCTGTCCAAAGTCTAGTTTTCCTCATCCAAGTAGTTGGTTTCCCCATAGGCTTGAGTACTAGGACCATGCAATGCCTTGGTTCTGTCCAAAACCTAGTTTTCCACATCCAAGTAGTAGGTTTCCCCATAGGCTTGAGTCCGAGGACCATGCAATGCCTTGGTTCTGTCCAAAGCCTAGTTTTCCTCATCCAAGTAGTCGGTTTCCCCATAGGCTTGAGTCCGAGGACCATGGAATGCCTTGGTTCTGTCCAAAACCTAGTTTTCCTCATCCAAGTAGTTGGTTTCCCCATAGGCTTGAGTCCGAGGACCATGCAATGCCTTGGTTCTTTCAAAAACCTAGTTTTCCTCATCCAAGTAGTTGGTTTCCCCATTGGTTTGAGTCCGAGGACCATGCAATGCCTTGGTTCTGTCCAAAGCCTAGTTTTCCTCATCCAAGTAGTCGGTTTCCTCATAGGCTTGAGTCCGAGGACCATGCAATGCCTTGGTTCTGTCCAAAACCTAGTTTTCCTTATCCAAGTAGTTGGTTTCCCCATAGGCTTGAGTCCGAGGACCATGCAATGCTTCCGCATCCAAGTAGTTGGTTTCCCCATAGGCTTGAGTCCGAGGACCATGCAATGCCTTGGTTCTGTCCAAAACCAAGATTTCCCCATCCAAGTAGTTGGTTTCCCCATAGGCTTGAGTCCGAGGACCATGCAATGCCTTGGTTCTGTCCAAAACCTAGTTTTCCCCATCAAAGTAGTTGGTTTCCCCATAGGCTTGAGTCCGGGGACCATGCAATGCCTTGGTTCTGTCCAAAATCAAGTTTTCCGCATCCAAGTAGTTGGCTTCCCCATAGGCTTGAGTCCGAGGGCCATGCAATGCCTTGGTTCTGTCCAAAACCTAGTTTTCCTCATCCAAGTAGTTGGTTTCCCCATAGGCTTGAGTCCGAGGACCATGCAATGCCTTGGTTCTGTCCAAAACCTAGTTTTCCTCATCCAAGTAGTTGGTTTCCCCATAGGCTTGAGTCCGAGGACCATGCAATGCCTTGGTTCTGTCCAAAGTCTAGTTTTCCTCATCCAAGTAGTTGGTTTCCCCATAGGCTTGAGTCCGAGGACCATGCAATGCCTTGGTTCTGTCCAAAACCTAGTTTTCCTCATCCAAGTAGTTGGTTTCCCCATAGGCCTGAGTCCGAGGACCATGCAATGCCTTGGTTCTTGCCAAAGCCTAGTTTTCCTCATCCAAGTAGTTGGTTTCCCAATAGGCTTGAGTCCGAGGACCATGCAATGCCTTGGTTCTGTCCAAAACCTAGTTTTCCTCATCCAAGTAGTTGGTTTCCCCATAGGCTTGAGTCCGAGGACCATGCAATGCCTTGGTTCTGTCCAAAGTCTAGTTTTCCTCATCCAAGTAGTTGGTTTCCCCATAGGCTTGAGTCCGAGGACCATGCAATGCCTTGGTTCTGTCCAAAGTCTAGTTTTCCTCATCCAAGTAGTTGGTTTCCCCATAGGCTTGAGTCCGAGGACCATGCAATGCCTTGGTTCTGTCCAAAACCTAGTTTTCCTCATCCAAGTAGTTGGTTTCCCCATAGGCTTGAGTCCGAGGACCATGCAATGCCTTGGTTCTGTCCAAAACCTAGTTTTCCTCTTCCAAGTAGTTGGTTTCCCCATAGGCTTGAGTCCGAGGACCATGCAATGCCTTGGCTCTGTCCAAAACCTAGTTTTCCTCATCCAAGTAGTTGGTTTCCCCATAGGCTTGAGTCCGAGGACCATGCAATGCCTTGGTTCTGTCCAAAACCTAGTTTTCCTCATCCAAGTAGTTGGTTTCCCCATAGGCTTGAGTCCGAGGACCATGCAATGCCTTGGTTCTGTCCAAAGCCTAGTTTTCCTAATCCAAGTAGTTGGTTTCCCCATAGGCTTGAGTCCGAGGACCATGCAATGCCTTGGTTCTGTCCAAAACCTAGTTTTCCTAATCCAAGTAGTTAGTTTCCCCATAGGCTTGAGTCCAAGGACCATGCAATGCTTTGGTTCTGTCCAAAGCCTAGTTTTCCTCATCCAAGCAGTTGGTTTCCCCATAGGCTTGAGTCCGAGGACCATGCAATGCCTTGGTTCTGTCCAAAACCTAGTTTTCCTCATCCAAGTAGTTGGTTTCCCCATAGGCTTGAGTCCGAGGACCATGCAATGCCTTGGTTCTGTCCAAAGTCTAGTTTTCCTCATCCAAGTAGTTGGTTTCCCCATAGGCTTGAGTCCGAGGACCATGCAATGCCTTGGTTCTGTCCAAAACCTAGTTTTCCTCATCCAAGTAGTTGGTTTCCCCATAGGCCTGAGTCCGAGGACCATGCAATGCCTTGGTTCTTGCCAAAGCCTAGTTTTCCTCATCCAAGTAGTTGGTTTCCCAATAGGCTTGAGTCCGAGGACCATGCAATGCCTTGGTTCTGTCCAAAACCTAGTTTTCCTCATCCAAGTAGTTGGTTTCCCCATAGGCTTGAGTCCGAGGACCATGCAATGCCTTGGTTCTGTCCAAAGTCTAGTTTTCCTCATCCAAGTAGTTGGTTTCCCCATTGGCTTGAGTCCGAGGACCATGCAATGCCTTGGTTCTGTCCAAAGTCTAGTTTTCCTCATCCAAGTAGTTGGTTTCCCCATAGGCTTGAGTCCGAGGACCATGCAATGCCTTGGTTCTGTCCAAAACCTAGTTTTCCTCATCCAAGTAGTTGGTTTCCCCATAGGCTTGAGTCCGAGGACCATGCAATGCCTTGGTTCTGTCCAAAACCTAGTTTTCCTCTTCCAAGTTGTTGGTTTCCCCATAGGCTTGAGTCCGAGGACCATGCAATGCCTTGGCTCTGTCCAAAACCTAGTTTTCCTCATCCAAGTAGTTGGTTTCCCCATAGGCTTGAGTCCGAGGACCATGCAATGCCTTGGTTCTGTCCAAAACCTAGTTTTCCTCATCCAAGTAGTTGGTTTCCCCATAGGCTTGAGTCCGAGGACCATGCAATGCCTTGGTTCTGTCCAAAGCCTAGTTTTCCTAATCCAAGTAGTTGGTTTCCCCATAGGCTTGAGTCCGAGGACCATGCAATGCCTTGGTTCTGTCCAAAACCTAGTTTTCCTAATCCAAGTAGTTAGTTTCCCCATAGGCTTGAGTCCAAGGACCATGCAATGCTTTGGTTCTGTCCAAAGCCTAGTTTTCCTCATCCAAGCAGTTGGTTTCCCCATAGGCTTGAGTCCGAGGACCATGCAATGCCTTGGTTCTGTCCAAAACCTAGTTTTCCTCTTCCAAGTAGTTGGTTTCCCCATAGGCTTGAGTCCGAGGACCATGCAATGCCTTGGTTCTGTCCAAAACCTAGTTTTCCTCTTCCAAGTAGTTGGTTTCCCCATAGGCTTGAGTCCGAGGACCATGCAATGCCTTGGTTCTGTCCAAAACCTAGTTTTCCTCTTCCAAGTAGTTGGTTTCCCCATAGGCTTGAGTCCGAGGACCATGCAATGCCTTGGCTCTGTCCAAAACCTAGTTTTCCTCATCCAAGTAGTTGGTTTCCCCATAGGCTTGAGTCCGAGGACCATGCAATGCCTTGGTTCTGTCCAAAACCTAGTTTTCCTCATCCAAGTAGTTGGTTTCCCCATAGGCTTGAGTCCGAGGACCATGCAATGCCTTGGTTCTGTCCAAAGCCTAGTTTTCCTAATCCAAGTAGTTGGTTTCCCCATAGGCTTGAGTCCGAGGACCATGCAATGCCTTGGTTCTGTCCAAAACCTAGTTTTCCTAATCCAAGTAGTTAGTTTCCCCATAGGCTTGAGTCCAAGGACCATGCAATGCTTTGGTTCTGTCCAAAGCCTAGTTTTCCTCATCCAAGCAGTTGGTTTCCCCATAGGCTTGAGTCCGAGGACCATGCAATGCCTTGGTTCTGTCCAAAACCTAGTTTTCCTCATCCAAGTAGTTGGTTTCCCCATAGGCCTGAGTCCGAGGACCATGCAATGCCTTGGTTCTTGCCAAAGCCTAGTTTTCCTCATCCAAGTAGTTGGTTTCCCAATAGGCTTGAGTCCGAGGACCATGCAATGCCTTGGTTCTGTCCAAAACCTAGTTTTCCTCATCCAAGTAGTTGGTTTCCCCATAGGCTTGAGTCCGAGGACCATGCAATGCCTTGGTTCTGTCCAAAGTCTAGTTTTCCTCATCCAAGTAGTTGGTTTCCCCATAGGCTTGAGTCCGAGGACCATGCAATGCCTTGGTTCTGTCCAAAGTCTAGTTTTCCTCACCCAAGTAGTTGGTTTCCCCATAGGTTTGAGTCCGAGGACCATGCAATGCCTTGGTTCTGTCCAAAACCTAGTTTTCCTCATCCAAGTAGTTGGTTTCCCCATAGGCTTGAGTCCGAGGACCATGCAATGCCTTGGTTCTGTCCAAAACCTAGTTTTCCTCTTCCAAGTAGTTGGTTTCCCCATAGGCTTGAGTCCGAGGACCATGCAATGCCTTGGCTCTGTCCAAAACCTAGTTTTCCTCATCCAAGTAGTTGGTTTCCCCATAGGCTTGACTCCGAGGACCATGCAATGCCTTGGTTCTGTCCAAAGTCTAGTTTTCCTCATCCAAGTAGTTGGTTTCCCCATAGGCTTGAGTCCGAGGACCATGCAGTCCCTTGGTTCTGTCCAAAACCTAGTTTTCCTCATCCAAGTAGTTGGTTTCCCCATAGGCTTGAGTCCAAGGACCATGCAATGCCTTGGTTCTGTCCAAAACCTAGTTTTCCTCATCCAAGTTGTTGGTTTCCCCATAGGCTTGAGTTCGAGGACCATGCAATGCCTTGGTTCTGTCCAAAGTCTAGTTTTCCTCATCCAAGTAGTTGGTTTCCCCATAGGGTTGAGTCCGAGGACCATGCAATGCCTTGGTTCTGTCCAAAGTCTAGTTTTCCTCATCCAAGTAGTTGGTTTCCCCATAGGCTTGAGTCCGAGGACCATGCAATGCCTTGGTTCTGTCCAAAACCTAGTTTTCCTCATCCAAGTAGATGATTTCCCCATAGGCTTGAGTCCGAGGACCATGCAATGCCTTGGTTCTGTCCAAAGTCTAGTTTTCCTCATCCAAGTAGTTGGTTTCCCCATAGGCTTGAGTCCTAGGACCATGCAATGCCTTGGTTCTGTCCAAAACCTAGTTTTCCACATCCAAGTAGTAGGTTTCCCCATAGGCTTGAGTCCGAGGACCATGCAATGCCTTGGTTCTGTCCAAAGCCTAGTTTTCCTCATCCAAGTAGTCGGTTTCCCCATAGGCTTGAGTCCGAGGACCATGGAATGCCTTGGTTCTGTCCAAAACCTAATTTTCCTCATCCAAGTAGTTGGTTTCCCCATAGGCTTGAGTCCGAGGACCATGCAATGCCTTGGTTCTGTCAAAAACCTAGTTTTCCTCATCCAAGTAGTTGGTTTCCCCATTGGCTTGAGTCCGAGGACCATGCAATGCCTTGGTTCTGTCCAAAGCCTAGTTTTCCTCATCCAAGTAGTTGGTTTCCTCATAGGCTTGAGTCCGAGGACCATGCAATGCCTTGGTTCTGTCCAAAACCTAGTTTTCCTTATCCAAGTAGTTGGTTTCCCCATAGGCTTGAGTCCGAGGACCATGCAATGCTTCCGCATCCAAGTAGTTGGTTTCCCCATAGGCTTGAGTCCGAGGACCATGCAATGCCTTGGTTCTGTCCAAAACCAAGATTTCCCCATCCAAGTAGTTGGTTTCCCCATAGGCTTGAGTCCGAGGACCATGCAATGCCTTGGTTCTGTCCAAAACCTAGTTTTCCCCATCAAAGTAGTTGGTTTCCCCATAGGCTTGAGTCCGGGGACCATGCAATGCCTTGGTTCTGTCCAAAATCAAGTTTTCCGCATCCAAGTGGTTGGCTTCCCCATAGGCTTGAGTCCGAGGGCCATGCAATGCCTTGGTTCTGTCCAAAACCTAGTTTTCCTCATCCAAGTAGTTGGTTTCCCCATAGGCTTGAGTCCGAGGACCATGCAATGCCTTGGTTCTGTCCAAAACCTAGTTTTCCTCATCCAAGTAGTTGGTTTCCCCATAGGCTTGAGTCCGAGGACCATGCAATGCCTTGGTTCTGTCCAAAGTCTAGTTTTCCTCATCCAAGTAGTTGGTTTCCCCATAGGCTTGAGTCCGAGGACCATGCAATGCCTTGGTTCTGTCCAAAACCTAGTTTTCCTCATCCAAGTAGTTGGTTTCCCCATAGGCTTGAGTCCGAGGACCATGCAATGCCTTGGTTCTGTCCAAAACCTAGTTTTCCTCTTCCAAGTAGTTGGTTTCCCCATAGGCTTGAGTCCGAGGACCTTGCAATGCCTTGGCTCTGTCCAAAACCTAGTTTTCCTCATCCAAGTAGTTGGTTTCCCCATAGGCTTGACTCCGAGGACCATGCAATGCCTTGGTTCTGTCCAAAGTCTAGTTTTCCTCATCCAAGTAGTTGGTTTCCCCATAGGCTTGAGTCCGAGGACCATGCAGTCCCTTGGTTCTGTCCAAAACCTAGTTTTCCTCATCCAAGTAGTTGGTTTCCCCATAGGCTTGAGTCCAAGGACCATGCAATGCCTTGGTTCTGTCCAAAACCTAGTTTTCCTCATCCAAGTAGTTGGTTTCCCCATTGGCTTGAGTCCGAGGACCATGCAATGCCTTGGTTCTGTCCAAAGCCTAGTTTTCCTCATCCAAGTAGTTGGTTTCCTCATAGGCTTGAGTCCGAGGACCATGCAATGCCTTGGTTCTGTCCAAAACCTAGTTTTCCTTATCCCAGTAGTTGGTTTCCCCATAGGCTTGAGTCCGAGGACCATGCAATGCTTCCGCATCCAAGTAGTAGGTTTCCCCATAGGCTTGAGTCCGAGGACCATGCAATGCCTTGGTTCTGTCCAAAGCCTAGTTTTCCTCATCCAAGTAGTCGGTTTCCCCATAGGCTTGAGTCCGAGGACCATGGAATGCCTTGGTTCTGTCCAAAACCTAGTTTTCCTCATCCAAGTAGTTGGTTTCCCCATAGGCTTGACTCCGAGGACCATGCAATGCCTTGGTTCTGTCCAAAGTCTAGTTTTCCTCATCCAAGTAGTTGGTTTCCCCATAGGCTTGAGTCCGAGGACCATGCAGTCCCTTGGTTCTGTCCAAAACCTAGTTTTCCTCATCCAAGTAGTTGGTTTCCCCATAGGCTTGAGTCCAAGGACCATGCAATGCCTTGGTTCTGTCCAAAACCTAGTTTTCCTCATCCAAGTTGTTGGTTTCCCCATAGGCTTGAGTCCGAGGACCATGCAATGCCTTGGTTCTGTCCAAAGTCTAGTTTTCCTCATCCAAGTAGTTGGTTTCCCCATAGGGTTGAGTCCGAGGACCATGCAATGCCTTGGTTCTGTCCAAAGTCTAGTTTTCCTCATCCAAGTAGTTGGTTTCCCCATAGGCTTGAGTCCGAGGACCATGCAATGCCTTGGTTCTGTCCAAAACCTAGTTTTCCTCATCCAAGTAGTTGATTTCCCCATAGGCTTGAGTCCGAGGACCATGCAATGCCTTGGTTCTGTCCAAAGTCTAGTTTTCCTCATCCAAGTAGTTGGTTTCCCCATAGGCTTGAGTCCTAGGACCATGCAATGCCTTGGTTCTGTCCAAAACCTAGTTTTCCACATCCAAGTAGTAGGTTTCCCCATAGGCTTGAGTCCGAGGACCATGCAATGCCTTGGTTCTGTCCAAAGCCTAGTTTTCCTCATCCAAGTAGTCGGTTTCCCCATAGGCTTGAGTCCGAGGACCATGGAATGCCTTGGTTCTGTCCAAAACCTAGTTTTCCTCATCCAAGTAGTTGGTTTCCCCATAGGCTTGAGTCCGAGGACCATTCAATGCCTTGGTTCTGTCAAAAACCTAGTTTTCCTCATCCAAGTAGTTGGTTTCCCCATTGGCTTGAGTCCGAGGACCATGCAATGCCTTGGTTCTGTCCAAAGCCTAGTTTTCCTCATCCAAGTAGTTGGTTTCCTCATAGGCTTGAGTCCGAGGACCATGCAATGCCTTGGTTCTGTCCAAAACCTAGTTTTCCTTATCCAAGTAGTTGGTTTCCCCATAGGCTTGAGTCCGAGGACCATGCAATGCTTCCGCATCCAAGTAGTTGGTTTCCCCATAGGCTTGAGTCCGAGGACCATGCAATGCCTTGGTTCTGTCCAAAACCAAGATTTCCCCATCCAAGTAGTTGGTTTCCCCATAGGCTTGAGTCCGAGGACCATGCAATGCCTTGGTTCTGTCCAAAACCTAGTTTTCCCCATCAAAGTAGTTGGTTTCCCCATAGGCTTGAGTCCGGGGACCATGCAATGCCTTGGTTCTGTCCAAAATCAAGTTTTCCGCATCCAAGTAGTTGGCTTCCCCATAGGCTTGAGTCCGAGGGCCATGCAATGCCTTGGTTCTGTCCAAAACCTAGTTTTCCTCATCCAAGTAGTTGGTTTCCCCATAGGCTTGAGTCCGAGGACCATGCAATGCCTTGGTTCTGTCCAAAACCTAGTTTTCCTCATCCAAGTAGTTGGTTTCCCCATAGGCTTGAGTCCGAGGACCATGCAATGCCTTGGTTCTGTCCAAAGTCTAGTTTTCCTCATCCAAGTAGTTGGTTTCCCCATAGGCTTGAGTCCGAGGACCATGCAATGCCTTGGTTCTGTCCAAAACCTAGTTTTCCTCATCCAAGTAGTTGGTTTCCCCATAGGCTTGAGTCCGAGGACCATGCAATGCCTTGGTTCTGTCCAAAACCTAGTTTTCCTCTTCCAAGTAGTTGGTTTCCCCATAGGCTTGAGTCCGAGGACCTTGCAATGCCTTGGCTCTGTCCAAAACCTAGTTTTCCTCATCCAAGTAGTTGGTTTCCCCATAGGCTTGACTCCGAGGACCATGCAATGCCTTGGTTCTGTCCAAAGTCTAGTTTTCCTCATCCAAGTAGTTGGTTTCCCCATAGGCTTGAGTCCGAGGACCATGCAGTCCCTTGGTTCTGTCCAAAACCTAGTTTTCCTCATCCAAGTAGTTGGTTTCCCCATAGGCTTGAGTCCAAGGACCATGCAATGCCTTGGTTCTGTCCAAAACCTAGTTTTCCTCATCCAAGTAGTTGGTTTCCCCATAGGCTTGAGTCCAAGGACCATGCAATGCCTTGGTTCTGTCCAAAACCTAGTTTTCCTCATCCAAGTTGTTGGTTTCCCCATAGGCTTGAGTTCGAGGACCATGCAATGCCTTGGTTCTGTCCAAAGTCTAGTTTTCCTCATCCAAGTAGTTGGTTTCCCCATAGGGTTGAGTCCGAGGACCATGCAATGCCTTGGTTCTGTCCAAAGTCTAGTTTTCCTCATCCAAGTAGTTGGTTTCCCCATAGGCTTGAGTCCGAGGACCATGCAATGCCTTGGTTCTGTCCAAAACCTAGTTTTCCTCATCCAAGTAGATGATTTCCCCATAGGCTTGAGTCCGAGGACCATGCAATGCCTTGGTTCTGTCCAAAGTCTAGTTTTCCTCATCCAAGTAGTTGGTTTCCCCATAGGCTTGAGTCCTAGGACCATGCAATGCCTTGGTTCTGTCCAAAACCTAGTTTTCCACATCCAAGTAGTAGGTTTCCCCATAGGCTTGAGTCCGAGGACCATGCAATGCCTTGGTTCTGTCCAAAGCCTAGTTTTCCTCATCCAAGTAGTCGGTTTCCCCATAGGCTTGAGTCCGAGGACCATGGAATGCCTTGGTTCTGTCCAAAACCTAGTTTTCCTCATCCAAGTAGTTGGTTTCCCCATAGGCTTGAGTCCGAGGACCATGCAATGCCTTGGTTCTGTCAAAAACCTAGTTTTCCTCATCCAAGTAGTTGGTTTCCCCATTTGCTTGAGTCCGAGGACCATGCAATGCCTTGGTTCTGTCCAAAGCCTAGTTTTCCTCATCCAAGTAGTTGGTTTCCTCATAGGCTTGAGTCCGAGGACCATGCAATGCCTTGGTTCTGTCCAAAACCTAGTTTTCCTTATCCAAGTAGTTGGTTTCCCCATAGGCTTGAGTCCGAGGACCATGCAATGCTTCCGCATCCAAGTAGTTGGTTTCCCCATAGGCTTGAGTCCGAGGACCATGCAATGCCTTGGTTCTGTCCAAAACCAAGATTTCCCCATCCAAGTAGTTGGTTTCCCCATAGGCTTGAGTCCGAGGACCATGCAATGCCTTGGTTCTGTCCAAAACCTAGTTTTCCCCATCAAAGTAGTTGGTTTCCCCATAGGCTTGAGTCCGGGGACCATGCAATGCCTTGGTTCTGTCCAAAATCAAGTTTTCCGCATCCAAGTGGTTGGCTTCCCCATAGGCTTGAGTCCGAGGGCCATGCAATGCCTTGGTTCTGTCCAAAACCTAGTTTTCCTCATCCAAGTAGTTGGTTTCCCCATAGGCTTGAGTCCGAGGACCATGCAATGCCTTGGTTCTGTCCAAAACCTAGTTTTCCTCATCCAAGTAGTTGGTTTCCCCATAGGCTTGAGTCCGAGGACCATGCAATGCCTTGGTTCTGTCCAAAGTCTAGTTTTCCTCATCCAAGTAGTTGGTTTCCCCATAGGCTTGAGTCCGAGGACCATGCAATGCCTTGGTTCTGTCCAAAACCTAGTTTTCCTCATCCAAGTAGTTGGTTTCCCCATAGGCTTGAGTCCGAGGACCATGCAATGCCTTGGTTCTGTCCAAAACCTAGTTTTCCTCTTCCAAGTAGTTGGTTTCCCCATAGGCTTGAGTCCGAGGACCTTGCAATGCCTTGGCTCTGTCCAAAACCTAGTTTTCCTCATCCAAGTAGTTGGTTTCCCCATAGGCTTGACTCCGAGGAGCATGCAATGCCTTGGTTCTGTCCAAAGTCTAGTTTTCCTCATCCAAGTAGTTGGTTTCCCCATAGGCTTGAGTCCGAGGACCATGCAGTCCCTTGGTTCTGTCCAAAACCTAGTTTTCCTCATCCAAGTAGTTGGTTTCCCCATAGGCTTGAGTCCAAGGACCATGCAATGCCTTGGTTCTGTCCAAAACCTAGTTTTCCTCATCCAAGTAGTTGGTTTCCCCATTGGCTTGAGTCCGAGGACCATGCAATGCCTTGGTTCTGTCCAAAGCCTAGTTTTCCTCATCCAAGTAGTTGGTTTCCTCATAGGCTTGAGTCCGAGGACCATGCAATGCCTTGGTTCTGTCCAAAACCTAGTTTTCCTTATCCCAGTAGTTGGTTTCCCCATAGGCTTGAGTCCGAGGACCATGCAATGCTTCCGCATCCAAGTAGTAGGTTTCCCCATAGGCTTGAGTCCGAGGACCATGCAATGCCTTGGTTCTGTCCAAAGCCTAGTTTTCCTCATCCAAGTAGTCGGTTTCCCCATAGGCTTGAGTCCGAGGACCATGGAATGCCTTGGTTCTGTCCAAAACCTAGTTTTCCTCATCCAAGTAGTTGGTTTCCCCATAGGCTTGACTCCGAGGACCATGCAATGCCTTGGTTCTGTCCAAAGTCTAGTTTTCCTCATCCAAGTAGTTGGTTTCCCCATAGGCTTGAGTCCGAGGACCATGCAGTCCCTTGGTTCTGTCCAAAACCTAGTTTTCCTCATCCAAGTAGTTGGTTTCCCCATAGGCTTGAGTCCAAGGACCATGCAATGCCTTGGTTCTGTCCAAAACCTAGTTTTCCTCATCCAAGTTGTTGGTTTCCCCATAGGCTTGAGTCCGAGGACCATGCAATGCCTTGGTTCTGTCCAAAGTCTAGTTTTCCTCATCCAAGTAGTTGGTTTCCCCATAGGGTTGAGTCCGAGGACCATGCAATGCCTTGGTTCTGTCCAAAGTCTAGTTTTCCTCATCCAAGTAGTTGGTTTCCCCATAGGCTTGAGTCCGAGGACCATGCAATGCCTTGGTTCTGTCCAAAACCTAGTTTTCCTCATCCAAGTAGTTGATTTCCCCATAGGCTTGAGTCCGAGGACCATGCAATGCCTTGGTTCTGTCCAAAGTCTAGTTTTCCTCATCCAAGTAGTTGGTTTCCCCATAGGCTTGAGTCCTAGGACCATGCAATGCCTTGGTTCTGTCCAAAACCTAGTTTTCCACATCCAAGTAGTAGGTTTCCCCATAGGCTTGAGTCCGAGGACCATGCAATGCCTTGGTTCTGTCCAAAGCCTAGTTTTCCTCATCCAAGTAGTCGGTTTCCCCATAGGCTTGAGTCCGAGGACCATGGAATGCCTTGGTTCTGTCCAAAACCTAGTTTTCCTCATCCAAGTAGTTGGTTTCCCCATAGGCTTGAGTCCGAGGACCATGCAATGCCTTGGTTCTGTCCAAAACCTAGTTTTCCTCATCCAAGTAGTTGGTTTCCCCATAGGCTTGAGTCCGAGGACCATGCAATGCCTTGGTTCTGTCCAAAGTCTAGTTTTCCTCATCCAAGTAGTTGGTTTCCCCATAGGCTTGAGTCCGAGGACCATGCAATGCCTTGGTTCTGTCCAAAACCTAGTTTTCCTCATCCAAGTAGTTGGTTTCCCCATAGGCTTGAGTCCGAGGACCATGCAATGCCTTGGTTCTGTCCAAAACCTAGTTTTCCTCTTCCAAGTAGTTGGTTTCCCCATAGGCTTGAGTCCGAGGACCTTGCAATGCCTTGGCTCTGTCCAAAACCTAGTTTTCCTCATCCAAGTAGTTGGTTTCCCCATAGGCTTGACTCCGAGGACCATGCAATGCCTTGGTTCTGTCCAAAGTCTAGTTTTCCTCATCCAAGTAGTTGGTTTCCCCATAGGCTTGAGTCCGAGGACCATGCAGTCCCTTGGTTCTGTCCAAAACCTAGTTTTCCTCATCCAAGTAGTTGGTTTCCCCATAGGCTTGAGTCCAAGGACCATGCAATGCCTTGGTTCTGTCCAAAACCTAGTTTTCCTCATCCAAGTAGTTGGTTTCCCCATAGGCTTGAGTCCAAGGACCATGCAATGCCTTGGTTCTGTCCAAAACCTAGTTTTCCTCATCCAAGTTGTTGGTTTCCCCATAGGCTTGAGTTCGAGGACCATGCAATGCCTTGGTTCTGTCCAAAGTCTAGTTTTCCTCATCCAAGTAGTTGGTTTCCCCATAGGGTTGAGTCCGAGGACCATGCAATGCCTTGGTTCTGTCCAAAGTCTAGTTTTCCTCATCCAAGTAGTTGGTTTCCCCATAGGCTTGAGTCCGAGGACCATGCAATGCCTTGGTTCTGTCCAAAACCTAGTTTTCCTCATCCAAGTAGATGATTTCCCCATAGGCTTGAGTCCGAGGACCATGCAATGCCTTGGTTCTGTCCAAAGTCTAGTTTTCCTCATCCAAGTAGTTGGTTTCCCCATAGGCTTGAGTCCTAGGACCATGCAATGCCTTGGTTCTGTCCAAAACCTAGTTTTCCACATCCAAGTAGTAGGTTTCCCCATAGGCTTGAGTCCGAGGACCATGCAATGCCTTGGTTCTGTCCAAAGCCTAGTTTTCCTCATCCAAGTAGTCGGTTTCCCCATAGGCTTGAGTCCGAGGACCATGGAATGCCTTGGTTCTGTCCAAAACCTAGTTTTCCTCATCCAAGTAGTTGGTTTCCCCATAGGCTTGAGTCCGAGGACCATGCAATGCCTTGGTTCTGTCAAAAACCTAGTTTTCCTCATCCAAGTAGTTGGTTTCCCCATTTGCTTGAGTCCGAGGACCATGCAATGCCTTGGTTCTGTCCAAAGCCTAGTTTTCCTCATCCAAGTAGTTGGTTTCCTCATAGGCTTGAGTCCGAGGACCATGCAATGCCTTGGTTCTGTCCAAAACCTAGTTTTCCTTATCCAAGTAGTTGGTTTCCCCATAGGCTTGAGTCCGAGGACCATGCAATGCTTCCGCATCCAAGTAGTTGGTTTCCCCATAGGCTTGAGTCCGAGGACCATGCAATGCCTTGGTTCTGTCCAAAACCAAGATTTCCCCATCCAAGTAGTTGGTTTCCCCATAGGCTTGAGTCCGAGGACCATGCAATGCCTTGGTTCTGTCCAAAACCTAGTTTTCCCCATCAAAGTAGTTGGTTTCCCCATAGGCTTGAGTCCGGGGACCATGCAATGCCTTGGTTCTGTCCAAAATCAAGTTTTCCGCATCCAAGTGGTTGGCTTCCCCATAGGCTTGAGTCCGAGGGCCATGCAATGCCTTGGTTCTGTCCAAAACCTAGTTTTCCTCATCCAAGTAGTTGGTTTCCCCATAGGCTTGAGTCCGAGGACCATGCAATGCCTTGGTTCTGTCCAAAACCTAGTTTTCCTCATCCAAGTAGTTGGTTTCCCCATAGGCTTGAGTCCGAGGACCATGCAATGCCTTGGTTCTGTCCAAAGTCTAGTTTTCCTCATCCAAGTAGTTGGTTTCCCCATAGGCTTGAGTCCGAGGACCATGCAATGCCTTGGTTCTGTCCAAAACCTAGTTTTCCTCATCCAAGTAGTTGGTTTCCCCATAGGCTTGAGTCCGAGGACCATGCAATGCCTTGGTTCTGTCCAAAACCTAGTTTTCCTCTTCCAAGTAGTTGGTTTCCCCATAGGCTTGAGTCCGAGGACCTTGCAATGCCTTGGCTCTGTCCAAAACCTAGTTTTCCTCATCCAAGTAGTTGGTTTCCCCATAGGCTTGACTCCGAGGAGCATGCAATGCCTTGGTTCTGTCCAAAGTCTAGTTTTCCTCATCCAAGTAGTTGGTTTCCCCATAGGCTTGAGTCCGAGGACCATGCAGTCCCTTGGTTCTGTCCAAAACCTAGTTTTCCTCATCCAAGTAGTTGGTTTCCCCATAGGCTTGAGTCCAAGGACCATGCAATGCCTTGGTTCTGTCCAAAACCTAGTTTTCCTCATCCAAGTAGTTGGTTTCCCCATTGGCTTGAGTCCGAGGACCATGCAATGCCTTGGTTCTGTCCAAAGCCTAGTTTTCCTCATCCAAGTAGTTGGTTTCCTCATAGGCTTGAGTCCGAGGACCATGCAATGCCTTGGTTCTGTCCAAAACCTAGTTTTCCTTATCCCAGTAGTTGGTTTCCCCATAGGCTTGAGTCCGAGGACCATGCAATGCTTCCGCATCCAAGTAGTAGGTTTCCCCATAGGCTTGAGTCCGAGGACCATGCAATGCCTTGGTTCTGTCCAAAGCCTAGTTTTCCTCATCCAAGTAGTCGGTTTCCCCATAGGCTTGAGTCCGAGGACCATGGAATGCCTTGGTTCTGTCCAAAACCTAGTTTTCCTCATCCAAGTAGTTGGTTTCCCCATAGGCTTGACTCCGAGGACCATGCAATGCCTTGGTTCTGTCCAAAGTCTAGTTTTCCTCATCCAAGTAGTTGGTTTCCCCATAGGCTTGAGTCCGAGGACCATGCAGTCCCTTGGTTCTGTCCAAAACCTAGTTTTCCTCATCCAAGTAGTTGGTTTCCCCATAGGCTTGAGTCCAAGGACCATGCAATGCCTTGGTTCTGTCCAAAACCTAGTTTTCCTCATCCAAGTTGTTGGTTTCCCCATAGGCTTGAGTCCGAGGACCATGCAATGCCTTGGTTCTGTCCAAAGTCTAGTTTTCCTCATCCAAGTAGTTGGTTTCCCCATAGGGTTGAGTCCGAGGACCATGCAATGCCTTGGTTCTGTCCAAAGTCTAGTTTTCCTCATCCAAGTAGTTGGTTTCCCCATAGGCTTGAGTCCGAGGACCATGCAATGCCTTGGTTCTGTCCAAAACCTAGTTTTCCTCATCCAAGTAGTTGATTTCCCCATAGGCTTGAGTCCGAGGACCATGCAATGCCTTGGTTCTGTCCAAAGTCTAGTTTTCCTCATCCAAGTAGTTGGTTTCCCCATAGGCTTGAGTCCTAGGACCATGCAATGCCTTGGTTCTGTCCAAAACCTAGTTTTCCACATCCAAGTAGTAGGTTTCCCCATAGGCTTGAGTCCGAGGACCATGCAATGCCTTGGTTCTGTCCAAAGCCTAGTTTTCCTCATCCAAGTAGTCGGTTTCCCCATAGGCTTGAGTCCGAGGACCATGGAATGCCTTGGTTCTGTCCAAAACCTAGTTTTCCTCATCCAAGTAGTTGGTTTCCCCATAGGCTTGAGTCCGAGGACCATGCAATGCCTTGGTTCTGTCAAAAACCTAGTTTTCCTCATCCAAGTAGTTGGTTTCCCCATTGGCTTGAGTCCGAGGACCATGCAATGCCTTGGTTCTGTCCAAAGCCTAGTTTTCCTCATCCAAGTAGTTGGTTTCCTCATAGGCTTGAGTCCGAGGACCATGCAATGCCTTGGTTCTGTCCAAAACCTAGTTTTCCTTATCCAAGTAGTTGGTTTCCCCATAGGCTTGAGTCCGAGGACCATGCAATGCTTCCGCATCCAAGTAGTTGGTTTCCCCATAGGCTTGAGTCCGAGGACCATGCAATGCCTTGGTTCTGTCCAAAACCAAGATTTCCCCATCCAAGTAGTTGGTTTCCCCATAGGCTTGAGTCCGAGGACCATGCAATGCCTTGGTTCTGTCCAAAACCTAGTTTTCCCCATCAAAGTAGTTGGTTTCCCCATAGGCTTGAGTCCGGGGACCATGCAATGCCTTGGTTCTGTCCAAAATCAAGTTTTCCGCATCCAAGTAGTTGGCTTCCCCATAGGCTTGAGTCCGAGGGCCATGCAATGCCTTGGTTCTGTCCAAAACCTAGTTTTCCTCATCCAAGTAGTTGGTTTCCCCATAGGCTTGAGTCCGAGGACCATGCAATGCCTTGGTTCTGTCCAAAACCTAGTTTTCCTCATCCAAGTAGTTGGTTTCCCCATAGGCTTGAGTCCGAGGACCATGCAATGCCTTGGTTCTGTCCAAAGTCTAGTTTTCCTCATCCAAGTAGTTGGTTTCCCCATAGGCTTGAGTCCGAGGACCATGCAATGCCTTGGTTCTGTCCAAAACCTAGTTTTCCTCATCCAAGTAGTTGGTTTCCCCATAGGCTTGAGTCCGAGGACCATGCAATGCCTTGGTTCTGTCCAAAACCTAGTTTTCCTCTTCCAAGTAGTTGGTTTCCCCATAGGCTTGAGTCCGAGGACCTTGCAATGCCTTGGCTCTGTCCAAAACCTAGTTTTCCTCATCCAAGTAGTTGGTTTCCCCATAGGCTTGACTCCGAGGACCATGCAATGCCTTGGTTCTGTCCAAAGTCTAGTTTTCCTCATCCAAGTAGTTGGTTTCCCCATAGGCTTGAGTCCGAGGACCATGCAGTCCCTTGGTTCTGTCCAAAACCTAGTTTTCCTCATCCAAGTAGTTGGTTTCCCCATAGGCTTGAGTCCAAGGACCATGCAATGCCTTGGTTCTGTCCAAAACCTAGTTTTCCTCATCCAAGTAGTTGGTTTCCCCATTGGCTTGAGTCCGAGGACCATGCAATGCCTTGGTTCTGTCCAAAGCC
Source organism: Quercus alba (assembly GCA_036321655.1). NCBI lineage: Eukaryota > Viridiplantae > Streptophyta > Magnoliopsida > Fagales > Fagaceae > Quercus > Quercus alba. The sequence goes on along the minus strand of CM070307.1, from coordinate 57,043,299 downwards.
TAGTTTTCCTCATCCAAGTAGTTGGTTTCCTCATAGGCTTGAGTCCGAGGACCATGCAATGCCTTGGTTCTGTCCAAAACCTAGTTTTCCTTATCCAAGTAGTTGGTTTCCCCATAGGCTTGAGTCCGAGGACCATGCAATGCTTCCGCATCCAAGTAGTAGGTTTCCCCATAGGCTTGAGTCCGAGGACCATGCAATGCCTTGGTTCTGTCCAAAGCCTAGTTTTCCTCATCCAAGTAGTCGGTTTCCCCATAGGCTTGAGTCCGAGGACCATGGAATGCCTTGGTTCTGTCCAAAACCTAGTTTTCCTCATCCAAGTAGTTGGTTTCCCCATAGGCTTGAGTCCGAGGACCATGCAATGCCTTGGTTCTGTCAAAAACCTAGTTTTCCTCATCCAAGTAGTTGGTTTCCCCATTGGCTTGAGTCCGAGGACCATGCAATGCCTTGGTTCTGTCCAAAGCCTAGTTTTCCTCATCCAAGTAGTTGGTTTCCTCATAGGCTTGAGTCCGAGGACCATGCAATGCCTTGGTTCTGTCCAAAACCTAGTTTTCCTTATCCAAGTAGTTGGTTTCCCCATAGGCTTGAGTCCGAGGACCATGCAATGCTTCCGCATCCAAGTAGTTGGTTTCCCCATAGGCTTGAGTCCGAGGACCATGCAATGCCTTGGTTCTGTCCAAAACCAAGATTTCCCCATCCAAGTAGTTGGTTTCCCCATAGGCTTGAGTCCGAGGACCATGCAATGCCTTGGTTCTGTCCAAAACCTAGTTTTCCCCATCAAAGTAGTTGGTTTCCCCATAGGCTTGAGTCCGGGGACCATGCAATGCCTTGGTTCTGTCCAAAATCAAGTTTTCCGCATCCAAGTAGTTGGCTTCCCCATAGGCTTGAGTCCGAGGGCCATGCAATGCCTTGGTTCTGTCCAAAACCTAGTTTTCCTCATCCAAGTAGTTGGTTTCCCCATAGGCTTGAGTCCGAGGACCATGCAATGCCTTGGTTCTGTCCAAAACCTAGTTTTCCTCATCCAAGTAGTTGGTTTCCCCATAGGCTTGAGTCCGAGGACCATGCAATGCCTTGGTTCTGTCCAAAGTCTAGTTTTCCTCATCCAAGTAGTTGGTTTCCCCATAGGCTTGAGTCCGAGGACCATGCAATGCCTTGGTTCTGTCCAAAACCTAGTTTTCCTCATCCAAGTAGTTGGTTTCCCCATAGGCTTGAGTCCGAGGACCATGCAATGCCTTGGTTCTGTCCAAAACCTAGTTTTCCTCTTCCAAGTAGTTGGTTTCCCCATAGGCTTGAGTCCGAGGACCTTGCAATGCCTTGGCTCTGTCCAAAACCTAGTTTTCCTCATCCAAGTAGTTGGTTTCCCCATAGGCTTGACTCCGAGGACCATGCAATGCCTTGGTTCTGTCCAAAGTCTAGTTTTCCTCATCCAAGTAGTTGGTTTCCCCATAGGCTTGAGTCCGAGGACCATGCAGTCCCTTGGTTCTGTCCAAAACCTAGTTTTCCTCATCCAAGTAGTTGGTTTCCCCATAGGCTTGAGTCCAAGGACCATGCAATGCCTTGGTTCTGTCCAAAACCTAGTTTTCCTCATCCAAGTAGTTGGTTTCCCCATAGGCTTGAGTCCGAGGACCATGCAATGCCTTGGTTCTGTCCAAAGTCTAGTTTTCCTCATCCAAGTAGTTGGTTTCCCCATAGGGTTGAGTCCGAGGACCATGCAATGCCTTGGTTCTGTCCAAAGTCTAGTTTTCCTCATCCAAGTAGTTGGTTTCCCCATAGGCTTGAGTCCGAGGACCATGCAATGCCTTGGTTCTGTCCAAAACCTAGTTTTCCTCATCCAAGTAGTTGGTTTCCCCATAGGCTTGAGTCCGAGGACCATGCAATGCCTTGGTTCTGTCCAAAGTCTAGTTTTCCTCATCCAAGTAGTTGGTTTCCCCATAGGCTTGAGTCCTAGGACCATGCAATGCCTTGGTTCTGTCCAAAACCTAGTTTTCCTCATCCAAGTAGTTGGTTTCCCCATAGGCTTGAGTCCGAGGACCATGCAATGCCTTGGTTCTGTCCAAAGCCTAGTTTTCCTCATCCAAGTAGTCGGTTTCCACATAGGCTTGAGTCCGAGGACCATGGAATGCCTTGGTTCTGTCCAAAACCTAGTTTTCCTCATCCAAGTAGTTGGTTTCCCCATAGGCTTGAGTCCGAGGACCATGCAATGCCTTGGTTCTGTCCAAAACCTAGTTTTCCTCATCCAAGTAGTTGGTTTCCCCATTGGCTTGAGTCCGAGGACCATGCAATGCCTTGGTTCTGTCCAAAGCCTAGTTTTCCTCATCCAAGTAGTTGGTTTCCTCATAGGCTTGAGTCCGAGGACCATGCAATGCCTTGGTTCTGTCCAAAACCTAGTTTTCCTTATCCAAGTAGTTGGTTTCCCCATAGGCTTGAGTCCGAGGACCATGCAATGCTTCCGCATCCAAGTAGTTGGTTTCCCCATAGGCTTGAGTCCGAGGACCATGCAATGCCTTGGTTCTGTCCAAAACCAAGATTTCCCCATCCAAGTAGTTGGTTTCCCCATAGGCTTGAGTCCGAGGACCATGCAATGCCTTGGTTCTGTCCAAAACCTAGTTTTCCCCATCAAAGTAGTTGGTTTCCCCATAGGCTTGAGTCCGGGGACCATGCAATGCCTTGGTTCTGTCCAAAATCAAGTTTTCCGCATCCAAGTAGTTGGTTTCCCCATAGGCTTGAGTCCGAGGGCCATGCAATGCCTTGGTTCTGTCCAAAACCTAGTTTTCCTCATCCAAGTAGTTGGTTTCCCCATAGGCTTGAGTCCGAGGACCATGCAATGCCTTGGTTCTGTCCAAAACCTAGTTTTCCTCATCCAAGTAGTTGGTTTCCCCATAGGCTTGAGTCCGAGGACCATGCAATGCCTTGGTTCTGTCCAAAACCTAGTTTTCCTCATCCAAGTAGTTGGTTTCCCCATAGGCTTGAGTCCGAGGACCATGCAATGCCTTGGTTCTGTCCAAAACCTAGTTTTCCTCATACAAGTAGTTGGTTTCCCCATAGGCTTGAGTCCGAGGACCATGCAATGCCTTGGTTCTGTCCAAAGTCTAGTTTTCCTCAGCCATGTAGTTGGTTTCCCCATAGGGTTGAGTCCGAGGACCATGCAATGCCTTGGTTCTGTCCAAAACCTAGTTTTCCTCATCCAAGTTGTTGGTTTCCCCATTGGCTTGAGTCCGAGGACCATGCAATGCCTTGGTTCTGTCCAAAACCTAGTTTTCCTCATCCAAGTAGTTGGTTTCCCCATAGGCTTGAGTCCGAGGACCATGCAATGCCTAGGTTCTGTCCAAAACCTCGTTTTCCTCATCCAAGTAGTGGGTTTCCCCATAGGCTTGAGTCCGAGGACCATGCAATGCCTTGGTTCTGTCCAAAACCTAGTTTTCCTCATCCAAGTAGTCGGTTTCCCCATAGGCTTGAGTCCGAGGACCATGCAATGCCTTGGTTCTGTCCAAAACCTAGTTTTCCTCATCCAAGTAGTTGGTTTCCCCATAGGCTTGAGTCCGAGGACCATGCAATGCCTTGGTTCTGTCCAAAGTCTAGTTTTCCTCATCCACGTAGTTGGTTTCCCCATAGGCTTGAGTCCGAGGACCATGCAATCCCTTGGTTCTGTCCAAAACCTAGTTTTCCTCATCCAAGTAGTTGGTTTCCCCATAGGCTTGAGTCCGAGGACCATGCAATGCCTTGGTTCTGTCCAAAACCTGGTTTTCCTCATCCAAGTAGTTGGTTTCCCCATAGGCTTGAGTCCGAGGACCATGCAATGCCTTGGTTCTGTCCAAAACCTAGTTTTCCTCATCCAAGTAGTTGGTTTCCCCATAGGCTTGAGTCTAAGGACCATGCAATGCCTTGGTTCTGTCCAAAGCCTAGTTTTCCTCATCCAAGTAGTTGGTTTCCCCATAGGCTTGAGTCCGAGGACCATTCAATGCCTTGGTTCTGTCCAAAGTCTAGTTTTCCTCATCAAAGTAGTTGGTTTCCCCATAGGCTTGAGTCCGAGGACCATGCAATGCCTTGGTTCTGTCCAAAACCTAGTTTTCCTCATCCAAGTTGTTGGTTTCCCCATAGGCTTGAGTCCGAGGACCATGCAATGCCTTGGTTCTGTCCAAAACCTAGTTTTCCTCATCCAAGTAGTTGGTTTCCCCATAGGCTTGAGTCCGAGGACCATGCAATGCCTTGGTTCTGTCCAAAACCTAGTTTTCCTCATCCAAGTTGTTGGTTTCCCCATAGGCTTGAGTCCGAGGACCATGCAATGCCTTGGTTCTGTCCAAAACCTAGTTTTCCTCATCCAAGTAGTTGGTTTCCCCATAGGCTTGAGTCCGAGGACCATGCAATGCCTTGGTTCTGTCCAAAACCAAGATTTCCCCATCCAAGTAGTTGGTTTCCCCATAGGCTTGAGTCCGAGGACCATGCAATGCCTTGGTTCTGTCCAAAACCTAGTTTTCCCCATCAAAGTAGTTGGTTTCCCCATAGGCTTGAGTCCGGGGACCATGCAATGCCTTGGTTCTGTCCAAAATCAAGTTTTCCGCATCCAAGTAGTTGGCTTCCCCATAGGCTTGAGTCCGAGGGCCATGCAATGCCTTGGTTCTGTCCAAAACCTAGTTTTCCTCATCCAAGTAGTTGGTTTCCCCATAGGCTTGAGTCCGAGGACCATGCAATGCCTTGGTTCTGTCCAAAACCTAGTTTTCCTCATCCAAGTAGTTGGTTTCCCCATAGGCTTGAGTCCGAGGACCATGCAATGCCTTGGTTCTGTCCAAAGTCTAGTTTTCCTCATCCAAGTAGTTGGTTTCCCCATAGGCTTGAGTCCGAGGACCATGCAATGCCTTGGTTCTGTCCAAAACCTAGTTTTCCTCATCCAAGTAGTTGGTTTCCCCATAGGCTTGAGTCCGAGGACCATGCAATGCCTTGGTTCTGTCCAAAACCTAGTTTTCCTCTTCCAAGTAGTTGGTTTCCCCATAGGCTTGAGTCCGAGGACCTTGCAATGCCTTGGCTCTGTCCAAAACCTAGTTTTCCTCATCCAAGTAGTTGGTTTCCCCATAGGCTTGACTCCGAGGACCATGCAATGCCTTGGTTCTGTCCAAAGTCTAGTTTTCCTCATCCAAGTAGTTGGTTTCCCCATAGGCTTGAGTCCGAGGACCATGCAGTCCCTTGGTTCTGTCCAAAACCTAGTTTTCCTCATCCAAGTAGTTGGTTTCCCCATAGGCTTGAGTCCAAGGACCATGCAATGCCTTGGTTCTGTCCAAAACCTAGTTTTCCTCATCCAAGTAGTTGGTTTCCCCATAGGCTTGAGTCCGAGGACCATGCAATGCCTTGGTTCTGTCCAAAGTCTAGTTTTCCTCATCCAAGTAGTTGGTTTCCCCATAGGGTTGAGTCCGAGGACCATGCAATGCCTTGGTTCTGTCCAAAGTCTAGTTTTCCTCATCCAAGTAGTTGGTTTCCCCATAGGCTTGAGTCCGAGGACCATGCAATGCCTTGGTTCTGTCCAAAACCTAGTTTTCCTCATCCAAGTAGTTGGTTTCCCCATAGGCTTGAGTCCGAGGACCATGCAATGCCTTGGTTCTGTCCAAAGTCTAGTTTTCCTCATCCAAGTAGTTGGTTTCCCCATAGGCTTGAGTCCTAGGACCATGCAATGCCTTGGTTCTGTCCAAAACCTAGTTTTCCTCATCCAAGTAGTTGGTTTCCCCATAGGCTTGAGTCCGAGGACCATGCAATGCCTTGGTTCTGTCCAAAGCCTAGTTTTCCTCATCCAAGTAGTCGGTTTCCACATAGGCTTGAGTCCGAGGACCATGGAATGCCTTGGTTCTGTCCAAAACCTAGTTTTCCTCATCCAAGTAGTTGGTTTCCCCATAGGCTTGAGTCCGAGGACCATGCAATGCCTTGGTTCTGTCCAAAACCTAGTTTTCCTCATCCAAGTAGTTGGTTTCCCCATTGGCTTGAGTCCGAGGACCATGCAATGCCTTGGTTCTGTCCAAAGCCTAGTTTTCCTCATCCAAGTAGTTGGTTTCCTCATAGGCTTGAGTCCGAGGACCATGCAATGCCTTGGTTCTGTCCAAAACCTAGTTTTCCTTATCCAAGTAGTTGGTTTCCCCATAGGCTTGAGTCCGAGGACCATGCAATGCTTCCGCATCCAAGTAGTTGGTTTCCCCATAGGCTTGAGTCCGAGGACCATGCAATGCCTTGGTTCTGTCCAAAACCAAGATTTCCCCATCCAAGTAGTTGGTTTCCCCATAGGCTTGAGTCCGAGGACCATGCAATGCCTTGGTTCTGTCCAAAACCTAGTTTTCCCCATCAAAGTAGTTGGTTTCCCCATAGGCTTGAGTCCGGGGACCATGCAATGCCTTGGTTCTGTCCAAAATCAAGTTTTCCGCATCCAAGTAGTTGGTTTCCCCATAGGCTTGAGTCCGAGGGCCATGCAATGCCTTGGTTCTGTCCAAAACCTAGTTTTCCTCATCCAAGTAGTTGGTTTCCCCATAGGCTTGAGTCCGAGGACCATGCAATGCCTTGGTTCTGTCCAAAACCTAGTTTTCCTCATCCAAGTAGTTGGTTTCCCCATAGGCTTGAGTCCGAGGACCATGCAATGCCTTGGTTCTGTCCAAAACCTAGTTTTCCTCATCCAAGTAGTTGGTTTCCCCATAGGCTTGAGTCCGAGGACCATGCAATGCCTTGGTTCTGTCCAAAACCTAGTTTTCCTCATACAAGTAGTTGGTTTCCCCATAGGCTTGAGTCCGAGGACCATGCAATGCCTTGGTTCTGTCCAAAGTCTAGTTTTCCTCAGCCATGTAGTTGGTTTCCCCATAGGGTTGAGTCCGAGGACCATGCAATGCCTTGGTTCTGTCCAAAACCTAGTTTTCCTCATCCAAGTTGTTGGTTTCCCCATTGGCTTGAGTCCGAGGACCATGCAATGCCTTGGTTCTGTCCAAAACCTAGTTTTCCTCATCCAAGTAGTTGGTTTCCCCATAGGCTTGAGTCCGAGGACCATGCAATGCCTAGGTTCTGTCCAAAACCTCGTTTTCCTCATCCAAGTAGTGGGTTTCCCCATAGGCTTGAGTCTGAGGACCATGCAATGCCTTGGTTCTGTCCAAAGCCTAGTTTTCCTCATCCAAGTAGTTGGTTTCCCCATAGGCTTGAGTCCGAGGACCATTCAATGCCTTGGTTCTGTCCAAAGTCTAGTTTTCCTCATCAAAGTAGTTGGTTTCCCCATAGGCTTGAGTCCGAGGACCATGCAATGCCTTGGTTCTGTCCAAAACCTAGTTTTCCTCATCCAAGTTGTTGGTTTCCCCATAGGCTTGAGTCCGAGGACCATGCAATGCCTTGGTTCTGTCCAAAACCTAGTTTTCCTCATCCAAGTAGTTGGTTTCCCCATAGGCTTGAGTCCGAGGACCATGCAATGCCTAGGTTCTGTCCAAAACCTCGTTTTCCTCATCCAAGTAGTTGGTTTCCCCATAGGCTTGAGTCCGAGGACCATGCAATGCCTTGGTTCTGTCCAAAGTCTAGTTTTCCTCATCCAAGTAGTTGGTTTCCACATAGGCTTGAGTCCGAGGACCATGCAATCCCTTGGTTCTGTCCAAAACCTAGTTTTCCTCATCCAAGTAGTTGGTTTCCCCATAGGCTTGAGTCCGAGGACCATGCAATGCCTTGGTTCTGTCCAAAACCTAGTTTTCCTCATCCAAGTAGTTGGTTTCCCCATAGGCTTGAGTCCGAGGACCATGCAATGCCTTGGTTCTGTCCAAAGTCTAGTTTTCCTCAGCCATGTAGTTGGTTTCCCCATAGGCTTGAGTCCGAGGACCATGCAATGCCTTGGTTCTGTCCAAAACCTAGTTTTCCTCATCCAAGTTGTTGGTTTCCCCATAGGCTTGAGTCCGAGGACCATGCAATGCCTTGGTTCTGTCCAAAGCCTAGTCTTCCTCATCCAAGTAGTGGGTTTCCCCATAGGCTTGAGTCCGAGGACCATGCAATGCCTTGGTTCTGTCCAAAACCTAGTTTTCCTCATCCAAGTAGTTGGTTTCCCTATAGGCTTGAGTCCGAGGACCATGCAATGCCTAGGTTCTGTCCAAAACCTCGTTTTCCTCATCCAAGTAGTTGGTTTCCCCATAGGCTTGAGTCCGAGGACCATGCAATGCCTTGGTTCTGTCCAAAGTCTAGTTTACCTCATCCAAGTAGTTGGTTTCCACATAGGCTTGAGTCCAGGGACCATGCAATCCCTTGGTTCTGTCCAAAACCTAGTTTTCCTCATCCAAGTAGTTGGTTTCCCCGTAGGCTTGAGTCCGAGGACCATGCAATGCCTTGGTTCTGTCCAAAGCCTAGTTTTCCTCATCCAAGTAGTGGGTTTCCCCATAGGCTTGAGTCCGAGGACCATGCAATGCCTTGGTTCTGTCCAAAACCTAGTTTTCCTCATCCAAGTAGTCGGTTTCCCCATAGGCTTGAGTCCGAGGACCATGCAATGCCTTGGTTCTGACCAAAACCTAGTTTTCCTCATCCAAGTAGTTGGTTTCCCCATAGGCTTGAGTCCGAGGACCATGCAATGCCTTGGTTCTGTCCAAAACCTAGTTTTCCTCATCCAAGTAGTTGGTTTCCCTATCGGCTTGGGTCCGAGGACCATGCAATGCCTTGGTTCTGTCCAAAACCCAGTTTTCCTCATCCAAGTAGTCGGTTTCCCCATAGGCTTGAGTCCGAGGACCATGCAATGCCTTGGTTCTGTCCAAAGCCTAGTCTTCCTCATCCAAGTAGTGGGTTTCCCCATAGGCTTGAGTCCGAGGACCATGCAATGCCTTGGTTCTGTCCAAAACCTAGTTTTCCTCATCCAAGTAGTCGGTTTCCCCATAGGCTTGAGTCCGAGGACCATGCAATGCCTTGGTTCTGACCAAAACCTAGTTTTCCTCATCCAAGTAGTTGGTTTCCCCATAGGCTTGAGTCCGAGGACCATGCAATGCCTTGGTTCTGTCCAAAGCCTAGTTTTCCTCATCCAAGAAGTGGGTTTCCCCATAGGCTTGAGTCCGAGGACCATGCAATGCCTTGGTTCTGTCCAAAACCTAGTTTTCCTCATCCAAGTAGTTGGTTTCCCCATAGGCTTGAGTCCGAGGACCATGCAATGCCTTGGTTCTGTCCAAAGTCTAGTTTTCCTCATCCACGTAGTTGGTTTCCCCATAGGCTTGAGTCCGAGGACCATGCAATCCCTTGGTTCTGTCCAAAACCTAGTTTTCCTCATCCAAGTAGTTGGTTTCCCCATAGGCTTGAGTCCGAGGACCATGCAATGCCTTGGTTCTGTCCAAAACCTGGTTTTCCTCATCCAAGTAGTTGGTTTCCCCATAGGCTTGAGTCCGAGGACCATGCAATGCCTTGGTTCTGTCCAAAACCTAGTTTTCCTCATCCAAGTAGTTGGTTTCCCCATAGGCTTGAGTCTAAGGACCATGCAATGCCTTGGTTCTGTCCAAAGCCTAGTTTTCCTCATCCAAGTAGTTGGTTTCCCCATAGGCTTGAGTCCGAGGACCATTCAATGCCTTGGTTCTGTCCAAAGTCTAGTTTTCCTCATCAAAGTAGTTGGTTTCCCCATAGGCTTGAGTCCGAGGACCATGCAATGCCTTGGTTCTGTCCAAAACCTAGTTTTCCTCATCCAAGTTGTTGGTTTCCCCATAGGCTTGAGTCCGAGGACCATGCAATGCCTTGGTTCTGTCCAAAACCTAGTTTTCCTCATCCAAGTAGTTGGTTTCCCCATAGGCTTGAGTCCGAGGACCATGCAATGCCTAGGTTCTGTCCAAAACCTCGTTTTCCTCATCCAAGTAGTTGGTTTCCCCATAGGCTTGAGTCCGAGGACCATGCAATGCCTTGGTTCTGTCCAAAGTCTAGTTTTCCTCATCCAAGTAGTTGGTTTCCACATAGGCTTGAGTCCGAGGACCATGCAATCCCTTGGTTCTGTCCAAAACCTAGTTTTCCTCATCCAAGTAGTTGGTTTCCCCATAGGCTTGAGTCCGAGGACCATGCAATGCCTTGGTTCTGTCCAAAACCTAGTTTTCCTCATCCAAGTAGTTGGTTTCCCCATAGGCTTGAGTCCGAGGACCATGCAATGCCTTGGTTCTGTCCAAAGTCTAGTTTTCCTCAGCCATGTAGTTGGTTTCCCCATAGGCTTGAGTCCGAGGACCATGCAATGCCTTGGTTCTGTCCAAAACCTAGTTTTCCTCATCCAAGTTGTTGGTTTCCCCATAGGCTTGAGTCCGAGGACCATGCAATGCCTTGGTTCTGTCCAAAACCTAGTTTTCCTCATCCAAGTAGTTGGTTTCCCTATAGGCTTGAGTCCGAGGACCATGCAATGCCTAGGTTCTGTCCAAAACCTCGTTTTCCTCATCCAAGTAGTTGGTTTCCCCATAGGCTTGAGTCCGAGGACCATGCAATGCCTTGGTTCTGTCCAAAGTCTAGTTTACCTCATCCAAGTAGTTGGTTTCCACATAGGCTTGAGTCCGGGGACCATGCAATCCCTTGGTTCTGTCCAAAACCTAGTTTTCCTCATCCAAGTAGTTGGTTTCCCCGTAGGCTTGAGTCCGAGGACCATGCAATGCCTTGGTTCTGTCCAAAGCCTAGTTTTCCTCATCCAAGTAGTGGGTTTCCCCATAGGCTTGAGTCCGAGGACCATGCAATGCCTTGGTTCTGTCCAAAACCTAGTTTTCCTCATCCAAGTAGTCGGTTTCCCCATAGGCTTGAGTCCGAGGACCATGCAATGCCTTGGTTCTGACCAAAACCTAGTTTTCCTCATCCAAGTAGTTGGTTTCCCCATAGGCTTGAGTCCGAGGACCATGCAATGCCTTGGTTCTGTCCAAAACCTAGTTTTCCTCATCCAAGTAGTTGGTTTCCCTATCGGCTTGGGTCCGAGGACCATGCAATGCCTTGGTTCTGTCCAAAACCTAGTTTTCCTCATCCAAGTAGTCGGTTTCCCCATAGGCTTGAGTCCGAGGACCATGCAATGCCTTGGTTCTGTCCAAAGCCTAGTCTTCCTCATCCAAGTAGTGGGTTTCCCCATAGGCTTGAGTCCGAGGACCATGCAATGCCTTGGTTCTGTCCAAAACCTAGTTTTCCTCATCCAAGTAGTTGGTTTCCCCATAGGCTTGAGTCTAAGGACCATGCAATGCCTTGGTTCTGTCCAAAGCCTAGTTTTCCTCATCCAAGTAGTTGGTTTCCCCATAGGCTTGAGTCCGAGGACCATTCAATGCCTTGGTTCTGTCCAAAGTCTAGTTTTCCTCATCAAAGTAGTTGGTTTCCCCATAGGCTTGAGTCCGAGGACCATGCAATGCCTTGGTTCTGTCCAAAACCTAGTTTTCCTCATCCAAGTTGTTGGTTTCCCCATAGGCTTGAGTCCGAGGACCATGCAATGCCTTGGTTCTGTCCAAAACCTAGTTTTCCTCATCCAAGTAGTTGGTTTCCCCATAGGCTTGAGTCCGAGGACCATGCAATGCCTAGGTTCTGTCCAAAACCTCGTTTTCCTCATCCAAGTAGTTGGTTTCCCCATAGGCTTGAGTCCGAGGACCATGCAATGCCTTGGTTCTGTCCAAAGTCTAGTTTTCCTCATCCAAGTAGTTGGTTTCCACATAGGCTTGAGTCCGAGGACCATGCAATCCCTTGGTTCTGTCCAAAACCTAGTTTTCCTCATCCAAGTAGTTGGTTTCCCCATAGGCTTGAGTCCGAGGACCATGCAATGCCTTGGTTCTGTCCAAAACCTAGTTTTCCTCATCCAAGTAGTTGGTTTCCCCATAGGCTTGAGTCCGAGGACCATGCAATGCCTTGGTTCTGTCCAAAGTCTAGTTTTCCTCAGCCATGTAGTTGGTTTCCCCATAGGCTTGAGTCCGAGGACCATGCAATGCCTTGGTTCTGTCCAAAACCTAGTTTTCCTCATCCAAGTTGTTGGTTTCCCCATAGGCTTGAGTCCGAGGACCATGCAATGCCTTGGTTCTGTCCAAAGCCTAGTCTTCCTCATCCAAGTAGTGGGTTTCCCCATAGGCTTGAGTCCGAGGACCATGCAATGCCTTGGTTCTGTCCAAAACCTAGTTTTCCTCATCCAAGTAGTTGGTTTCCCTATAGGCTTGAGTCCGAGGACCATGCAATGCCTAGGTTCTGTCCAAAACCTCGTTTTCCTCATCCAAGTAGTTGGTTTCCCCATAGGCTTGAGTCCGAGGACCATGCAATGCCTTGGTTCTGTCCAAAGTCTAGTTTACCTCATCCAAGTAGTTGGTTTCCACATAGGCTTGAGTCCAGGGACCATGCAATCCCTTGGTTCTGTCCAAAACCTAGTTTTCCTCATCCAAGTAGTTGGTTTCCCCGTAGGCTTGAGTCCGAGGACCATGCAATGCCTTGGTTCTGTCCAAAGCCTAGTTTTCCTCATCCAAGTAGTGGGTTTCCCCATAGGCTTGAGTCCGAGGACCATGCAATGCCTTGGTTCTGTCCAAAACCTAGTTTTCCTCATCCAAGTAGTCGGTTTCCCCATAGGCTTGAGTCCGAGGACCATGCAATGCCTTGGTTCTGACCAAAACCTAGTTTTCCTCATCCAAGTAGTTGGTTTCCCCATAGGCTTGAGTCCGAGGACCATGCAATGCCTTGGTTCTGTCCAAAACCTAGTTTTCCTCATCCAAGTAGTTGGTTTCCCTATCGGCTTGGGTCCGAGGACCATGCAATGCCTTGGTTCTGTCCAAAACCTAGTTTTCCTCATCCAAGTAGTCGGTTTCCCCATAGGCTTGAGTCCGAGGACCATGCAATGCCTTGGTTCTGTCCAAAGCCTAGTCTTCCTCATCCAAGTAGTGGGTTTCCCCATAGGCTTGAGTCCGAGGACCATGCAATGCCTTGGTTCTGTCCAAAACCTAGTTTTCCTCATCCAAGTAGTCGGTTTCCCCATAGGCTTGAGTCCGAGGACCATGCAATGCCTTGGTTCTGACCAAAACCTAGTTTTCCTCATCCAAGTAGTTGGTTTCCCCATAGGCTTGAGTCCGAGGACCATGCAATGCCTTGGTTCTGTCCAAAGCCTAGTTTTCCTCATCCAAGTAGTGGGTTTCCCCATAGGCTTGAGTCCGAGGACCATGCAATGCCTTGGTTCTGTCCAAAACCTAGTTTTCCTCATCCAAGTAGTTGGTTTCCCCATAGGCTTGAGTCCGAGGACCATGCAATGCCTTGGTTCTGTCCAAAGTCTAGTTTTCCTCATCCACGTAGTTGGTTTCCCCATAGGCTTGAGTCCGAGGACCATGCAATCCCTTGGTTCTGTCCAAAACCTAGTTTTCCTCATCCAAGTAGTTGGTTTCCCCATAGGCTTGAGTCCGAGGACCATGCAATGCCTTGGTTCTGTCCAAAACCTGGTTTTCCTCATCCAAGTAGTTGGTTTCCCCATAGGCTTGAGTCCGAGGACCATGCAATGCCTTGGTTCTGTCCAAAACCTAGTTTTCCTCATCCAAGTAGTTGGTTTCCCCATAGGCTTGAGTCTAAGGACCATGCAATGCCTTGGTTCTGTCCAAAGCCTAGTTTTCCTCATCCAAGTAGTTGGTTTCCCCATAGGCTTGAGTCCGAGGACCATTCAATGCCTTGGTTCTGTCCAAAGTCTAGTTTTCCTCATCAAAGTAGTTGGTTTCCCCATAGGCTTGAGTCCGAGGACCATGCAATGCCTTGGTTCTGTCCAAAACCTAGTTTTCCTCATCCAAGTTGTTGGTTTCCCCATAGGCTTGAGTCCGAGGACCATGCAATGCCTTGGTTCTGTCCAAAACCTAGTTTTCCTCATCCAAGTAGTTGGTTTCCCCATAGGCTTGAGTCCGAGGACCATGCAATGCCTAGGTTCTGTCCAAAACCTCGTTTTCCTCATCCAAGTAGTTGGTTTCCCCATAGGCTTGAGTCCGAGGACCATGCAATGCCTTGGTTCTGTCCAAAGTCTAGTTTTCCTCATCCAAGTAGTTGGTTTCCACATAGGCTTGAGTCCGAGGACCATGCAATCCCTTGGTTCTGTCCAAAACCTAGTTTTCCTCATCCAAGTAGTTGGTTTCCCCATAGGCTTGAGTCCGAGGACCATGCAATGCCTTGGTTCTGTCCAAAACCTAGTTTTCCTCATCCAAGTAGTTGGTTTCCCCATAGGCTTGAGTCCGAGGACCATGCAATGCCTTGGTTCTGTCCAAAGTCTAGTTTTCCTCAGCCATGTAGTTGGTTTCCCCATAGGCTTGAGTCCGAGGACCATGCAATGCCTTGGTTCTGTCCAAAACCTAGTTTTCCTCATCCAAGTTGTTGGTTTCCCCATAGGCTTGAGTCCGAGGACCATGCAATGCCTTGGTTCTGTCCAAAACCTAGTTTTCCTCATCCAAGTAGTTGGTTTCCCTATAGGCTTGAGTCCGAGGACCATGCAATGCCTAGGTTCTGTCCAAAACCTCGTTTTCCTCATCCAAGTAGTTGGTTTCCCCATAGGCTTGAGTCCGAGGACCATGCAATGCCTTGGTTCTGTCCAAAGTCTAGTTTACCTCATCCAAGTAGTTGGTTTCCACATAGGCTTGAGTCCGGGGACCATGCAATCCCTTGGTTCTGTCCAAAACCTAGTTTTCCTCATCCAAGTAGTTGGTTTCCCCGTAGGCTTGAGTCCGAGGACCATGCAATGCCTTGGTTCTGTCCAAAGCCTAGTTTTCCTCATCCAAGTAGTGGGTTTCCCCATAGGCTTGAGTCCGAGGACCATGCAATGCCTTGGTTCTGTCCAAAACCTAGTTTTCCTCATCCAAGTAGTCGGTTTCCCCATAGGCTTGAGTCCGAGGACCATGCAATGCCTTGGTTCTGACCAAAACCTAGTTTTCCTCATCCAAGTAGTTGGTTTCCCCATAGGCTTGAGTCCGAGGACCATGCAATGCCTTGGTTCTGTCCAAAACCTAGTTTTCCTCATCCAAGTAGTTGGTTTCCCTATCGGCTTGGGTCCGAGGACCATGCAATGCCTTGGTTCTGTCCAAAACCTAGTTTTCCTCATCCAAGTAGTCGGTTTCCCCATAGGCTTGAGTCCGAGGACCATGCAATGCCTTGGTTCTGTCCAAAGCCTAGTCTTCCTCATCCAAGTAGTGGGTTTCCCCATAGGCTTGAGTCCGAGGACCATGCAATGCCTTGGTTCTGTCCAAAACCTAGTTTTCCTCATCCAAGTAGTCGGTTTCCCCATAGGCTTGAGTCCGAGGACCATGCAATGCCTTGGTTCTGACCAAAACCTAGTTTTCCTCATCCAAGTAGTTGGTTTCCCCATAGGCTTGAGTCCGAGGACCATGCAATGCCTTGGTTCTGTCCAAAGCCTAGTTTTCCTCATCCAAGTAGTGGGTTTCCCCATAGGCTTGAGTCCGAGGACCATGCAATGCCTTGGTTCTGTCCAAAACCTAGTTTTCCTCATCCAAGTAGTCGGTTTCCCCATAGGCTTGAGTCCGAGGACCATGCAATGCCTTGGTTCTGACCAAAACCTAGTTTTCCTCATCCAAGTAGTTGGTTTCCCCATAGGCTTGAGTCCGAGGACCATGCAATGCCTTGGTTCTGTCCAAAACCTAGTTTTCCTCATCCAAGTAGTTGGTTTCCCTAACGGCTTGGGTCCGAGGACCATGCAATGCCTTGGTTCTGTCCAAAACCTAGTTTTCCTCATCCAAGTAGTCGGTTTCCCCATAGGCTTGAGTCCGAGGACCATGCAATGCCTTGGTTCTGTCCAAAACCTGGTTTTCCTCATCCACGTAGTTGGTTTCCCCATAGGCTTGAGTCCGAGGACCATGCAATGCCTTGGTTCTGTCCAAAACCTAGTTTTCCGCATCCAAGTAGTTGGTTTCCCCATAGGCTTGAGTCCGAGGACCATGCAATGCCTTGGTTCTGTCCAAAGCCTAGTTTTCCTCATCCAAGTAGTTGGTTTCCCCATAGGCTTGAATCCGAGGACCATGCAATGCCTTGGTTCTGTCCAAAACCTAGTTTTCCTTATCCAAGTAGTTGGTTTCCCCATAGGCTTGAGTCCGAGGAACATGCAATGCCTTGGTTCTGTCCAAAACCTAGTTTTCCGCATCCAAGTAGTTGGTTTCCCCATAGGCTTGAGTCCGAGGACCATGCAATGCCTTGGTTCTGTCCAAAGCCTAGTTTTCCTCATCCAAGTAGTTGGTTTCCCCATAGGCTTGAATCCGAGGACCATGCAATGCCTTGGTTCTGTCCAAAACCTAGTTTTCCTTATCCAAGTCGTTGGTTTCCCCATAGGCTTGAGTCCGAGGACCATGCAATGCCTTGGTTCTGTCCAAAACCTAGTTTTCCGCATCCAAGTAGTTGGTTTCCCAATAGGCTTGAGTCCGAGGACCATGCAATGCCTTGGTTCTGTCCAAAACCTAGTTTTCCGCATCCAAGTAGTTGGTTTCCCCATAGGCTTGAGTCCGAGGACCATGCAATGCCTTGGTTCTGTCCAAAACCAAGATTTCCCCATCCAAGTAGTTGGTTTGCCCATAGGCTTGAGTCCGAGGACCATGCAATGCCTTGGTTCTGTCCAAAACCTAGTTTTCCTCATCCAAGTTGTTGGTTTCCCCATAGGCTTGAGTCCGAGGACCATGCAATGCCTTGGTTCTGTCCAAAACCTAGTTTTCCTCATCCAAGTAGTTGGTTTCCCTATAGGCTTGAGTCCGAGGACCATGCAATGCCTAGGTTCTGTCCAAAACCTCGTTTTCCTCATCCAAGTAGTTGGTTTCCCCATAGGCTTGAGTCCGAGGACCATGCAATGCCTTGGTTCTGTCCAAAGTCTAGTTTACCTCATCCAAGTAGTTGGTTTCCACATAGGCTTGAGTCCGGGGACCATGCAATCCCTTGGTTCTGTCCAAAACCTAGTTTTCCTCATCCAAGTAGTTGGTTTCCCCGTAGGCTTGAGTCCGAGGACCATGCAATGCCTTGGTTCTGTCCAAAGCCTAGTTTTCCTCATCCAAGTAGTGGGTTTCCCCATAGGCTTGAGTCCGAGGACCATGCAATGCCTTGGTTCTGTCCAAAACCTAGTTTTCCTCATCCAAGTAGTCGGTTTCCCCATAGGCTTGAGTCCGAGGACCATGCAATGCCTTGGTTCTGACCAAAACCTAGTTTTCCTCATCCAAGTAGTTGGTTTCCCCATAGGCTTGAGTCCGAGGACCATGCAATGCCTTGGTTCTGTCCAAAACCTAGTTTTCCTCATCCAAGTAGTTGGTTTCCCTATCGGCTTGGGTCCGAGGACCATGCAATGCCTTGGTTCTGTCCAAAACCTAGTTTTCCTCATCCAAGTAGTCGGTTTCCCCATAGGCTTGAGTCCGAGGACCATGCAATGCCTTGGTTCTGTCCAAAGCCTAGTTTTCCTCATCCAGGTAGTGGGTTTCCCCATAGGCTTGAGTCCGAGGACCATGCAATGCCTTGGTTCTGTCCAAAACCTAGTTTTCCTCATCCAAGTAGTCGGTTTCCCCATAGGCTTGAGTCCGAGGACCATGCAATGCCTTGGTTCTGACCAAAACCTAGTTTTCCTCATCCAAGTAGTTGGTTTCCCCATAGGCTTGAGTCCGAGGACCATGCAATGCCTTGGTTCTGTCCAAAACCTAGTTTTCCTCATCCAAGTAGTTGGTTTCCCTATAGGCTTGAGTCCGAGGACCATGCAATGCCTTGGTTCTGTCCAAAACCTAGTTTTCCTCATCCAAGTAGTTGGTTACCCCATAGGCTTGAGTCCGAGGACCATGCAATGCCTTGGTTCTGTCCAAAACCTAGTTTTCCTCATCCAAGTAGTTGGTTTCCCCATAGGCTTGAGTCCGAGGACCATGCAATGCCTTGGTTCTGTCCAAAGTCTAGTTTTCCTCATCCACGTAGTTGGTTTCCCCATAGGCTTGAGTCCGAGGACCATGCAATCCCTTGGTTCTGTCCAAAACCTAGTTTTCCTCATCCAAGTAGTTGGTTTCCCCATAGGCTTGAGTCCGAGGACCATGCAATGCCTTGGTTCTGTCCAAAACCTGGTTTTCCTCATCCACGTAGTTGGTTTCCCCATAGGCTTGAGTCCGAGGACCATGCAATCCCTTGGTTCTGTCCAAAACCTAGTTTTCCTCATCCAAGTAGTTGGTTTCCCCATAGGCTTGAGTCCGAAGACCATGCAATGCCTTGGTTCTGTCCAAAACCTGGTTTTCCTCATCCAAGTAGTTGGTTTCCCCATAGGCTTGAGTCCGAGGACCATGCAATGCCTTGGTTCTGTCCAAAACCTAGTTTTCCTCATCCAAGTAGTTGGTTCCCCCATAGGCTTGAGTCTAAGGACCATGCAATGCCTTGGTTCTGTCCAAAGCCTAGTTTTCCTCATCCAAGTAGTTGGTTTCCCCGTAGGCTTGAGTCCGAGGACCATAAAATGCCTTGGTTCTGTCCAAAGTCTAGTTTTCCTCATCAAAGTAGTTGGTTTCCCCATAGGCTTGAGTCCGAGGACCATGCAATGCCTTGGTTCTGTCCAAAACCTTGTTTTCCTCATCCAAGTTGTTGGTTTCCCCATAGGCTTGAGTCCGAGGACCATGCAATGCCTTGGTTCTGTCCAAAACCTAGTTTTCCTCATCCAAGTAGTTGGTTTCCCCATAGGCTTGAGTCCTCGGACCATGCAATGCCTAGGTTCTGTCCAAAACCTCGTTTTCCTCATCCAAGTAGTTGGTTTCCCCATAGGCTTGAGTCCGAGGACCATGCAATGCCTTGGTTCTGTCCAAAGTCTAGTTTTCCTCATCCAAGTAGTTGGTTTCCACATAGGCTTGAGTCCGAGGACCATGCAATCCCTTGGTTCTGTCCAAAACCTAGTTTTCCTCATCCAAGTAGTTGGTTTCCCCATAGGCTTGAGTCCGAGGACCATGCAATGCCTTGGTTCTGTCCAAAACCTAGTTTTCCTCATCCAAGTAGTTGGTTTCCCCATAGGCTTGAGTCCGAGGACCATGCAATGCCTTGGTTCTGTCCAAAGTCTAGTTTTCCTCAGCCATGTAGTTGGTTTCCCCATAGGCTTGAGTCCGAGGACCATGCAATGCCTTGGTTCTGTCCAAAACCTAGTTTTCCTCATCCAAGTTGTTGGTTTCCCTATAGGCTTGAGTCCGAGGACCATGCAATGCCTTGGTTCTGTCCAAAACCTAGTTTTCCTCATCCAAGTAGTTGGTTTCCCCATAGGCTTGAGTCCGAGGACCATGCAATGCCTAGGTTCTGTCCAAAACCTCGTTTTCCTCATCCAAGTAGTTGGTTTCCCCATAGGCTTGAGTCCGAGGACCATGCAATGCCTTGGTTCTGTCCAAAGTCTAGTTTTCCTCATCCAAGTAGTTGGTTTCCACATAGGCTTGAGTCCGAGGACCATGCAATCCCTTGGTTCTGTCCAAAACCTAGTTTTCCTCATCCAAGTAGTTGGTTTCCCCATAGGCTTGAGTCCGAGGACCATGCAATGCCTTGGTTCTGTCCAAAGCCTAGTTTTCCTCATCCAAGTAGTGGGTTTCCCCATAGGCTTGAGTCCGAGGACCATGCAATGCCTTGGTTCTGTCCAAAACCTAGTTTTCCTCATCCAAGTAGTCGGTTTCCCCATAGGCTTGAGTCCGAGGACCATGCAATGCCTTGGTTCTGTCCAAAACGTAGTTTTCCTCATCCAAGTAGTTGGTTTCCCTATAGGCTTGGGTCCGAGGACCATGCAATGCCTTGGTTCTGTCCAAAACCTAGTTTTCCTCATCCAAGTAGTCGGTTTCCCCATAGGCTTGAGTCCGAGGACCATGCAATGCCTTGGTTCTGTCCAAAGCCTAGTTTTCCTTATCCAAGTAGTGGGTTTCCCCATAGGCTTGAGTCCGAGGACCATGCAATGCCTTGGTTCTGTCCAAACCCTAGTTTTCCTCATCCAAGTAGTCGGTTTCCCCATAGGCTTGAGTCCGAGGACCATGCAATGCCTTGGTTCTGTCCAAAACCTAGTTTTCCTCATCCAAGTAGTCGGTTTCCCCATAGGCTTGAGTCCGAGGACCATGCAATGCCTTGGTTCTGACCAAAACCTAGTTTTCCTCATCCAAGTAGTTGGTTTCCCCATAGGCTTGAGTCCGAGGACCATGCAATGCCTTGGTTCTGTCCAAAACCTAGTTTTCCTCATCCAAGTAGTTGGTTTCCCTATAGGCTTGAGTCCGAGGACCATGCAATAACTTGGTTCTGTCCAAAACCTAGTTTTCCTCATCCAAGTAGTTGGTTACCCCATAGGCTTGAGTCCGAGGACCATGCAATGCCTTGGTTCTGTCCAAAACGTAGTTTTCCTCATCCAAGTAGTTGGTTTCCCCATAGGCTTGAGTCCGAGGACCATGCAATGCCTTGGTTCTGTCCAAAGTCTAGTTTTCCTCATCCACGTAGTTGGTTTCCCCATAGGCTTGAGTCCGAGGACCATGCAATCCCTTGGTTCTGTCCAAAACCTAGTTTTCCTCATCCAAGTAGTTGGTTTCCCCATAGGCTTGAGTCCGAGGACCATGCAATGCCTTGGTTCTGTCCAAAACCTGGTTTTCCTCATCCACGTAGTTGGTTTCCCCATAGGCTTGAGTCCGAGGACCATGCAATCCCTTGGTTCTGTCCAAAACCTAGTTTTCCTCATCCAAGTAGTTGGTTTCCCCATAGGCTTGAGTCCGAGGACCATGCAATGCCTTGGTTCTGTCCAAAACCTGGTTTTCCTCATCCAAGTAGTTGGTTTCCCCATAGGCTTGAGTCCGAGGACCATGCAATGCCTTGGTTCTGTCCAAAACCTAGTTTTCCTCATCCAAGTAGTTGGTTTCCCCATAGGCTTGAGTCTAAGGACCATGCAATGCCTTGGTTCTGTCCAAAGCGTAGTTTTCCTCATCCAAGTAGTTGGTTTCCCCATAGGCTTGAGTCCGAGGACCATGCAATGCCTTGGTTCTGTCCAAAGTCTAGTTTTCCTCATCAAAGTAGTTGGTTTCCCCATAGGCTTGAGTCCGAGGACCATGCAATGCCTTGGTTCTGTCCAAAACCTAGTTTTCCTCATCCAAGTTGTTGGTTTCCCCATAGGCTTGAGTCCGAGGACCATGCAATGCCTTGGTTCTGTCCAAAACCTAGTTTTCCTCATCCAAGTAGTTGGTTTCCCCATAGGCTTGAGTCCGAGGACCATGCAATGCCTAGGTTCTGTCCAAAACCTCGTTTTCCTCATCCAAGTAGTTGGTTTCCCCATAGGCTTGAGTCCGAGGACCATGCAATGCCTTGGTTCTGTCCAAAGTCTAGTTTTCCTCATCCAAGTAGTTGGTTTCCACATAGGCTTGAGTCCGAGGACCATGCAATCCCTTGGTTCTTTCCAAAACCTAGTTTTCCTCATCCAAGTAGTTGGTTTCCCCATAGGCTTGAGTCCGAGGACCATGCAATGCCTTGGTTCTGTCCAAAACCTACTTTTCCTCATCCAAGTAGTTGGTTTCCCCATAGGCTTGAGTCCGAGGACCATGCAATGCCTTGGTTCTGTCCAAAGTCTAGTTTTCCTCAGCCATGTAGTTGGTTTCCCCATAGGCTTGAGTCCGAGGACCATGCAATGCCTTGGTTCTGTCCAAAACCTAGTTTTCCTCATCCAAGTAGTTGGTTTCCCAATAGGCTTGAGTCCGAGGACCATGCAATGCCTTGGTTCTGTCCAAAGCCTAGTTTTCCTCATCCAAGTAGTGGGTTTCCCCATAGGCTTGAGTCCGAGGACCATGCAATGCCTTGGTTCTGTCCAAAACCTAGTTTTCCTCATCCAAGTAGTCGGTTTCCCCATAGGCTTGAGTCCGAGGACCATGCAATGCCTTGGTTCTGTCCAAAACCTAGTTTTCCTCATCCAAGTAGTTGGTTTCCCCATAGGCTTGAGTCCGAGGACCATGCAATGCCTTGGTTCTGTCCAAAACCTAGTTTTCCTCATCCAAGTAGTTGGTTTCCCCATAGGCTTGAGTCCGAGGACCATGCAATGCCTTGGTTCTGTCCAAAACCTAGTTTTCCTCATCCAAGTAGTTGGTTACCCCATAGGCTTCAGTCCGAGGACCATGCAATGCCTTGGTTCTGTCCAAAACCTAGTTTTCCTCATCCAAGTAGTTGGTTTCCCCATAGGCTTGAGTCCGAGGACCATGCAATGCCTTGGTTCTGTCCAAAGTCTAGTTTTCCTCATCCAAGTAGTTGGTTTCCCCATAGGCTTGAGTCCGAGGACCATGCAATCCCTTGGTTCTGTCCAAAACCTAGTTTTCCTCATCCAAGTAGTTGGTTTCCCCATAGGCTTGAGTCCGAGGACCATGCAATGCCTTGGTTCTGTCCAAAACCTAGTTTTCATCATCCAAGTAGTTGGTTTCCCCATAGGCTTTAGTCCGAGGACCATGCAATGCCTTGGTTCTGTCCAAAACCTAGTTTTCCTCATCCAAGTAGTTGGTTTCCCCATAGGCTTGAGTCTCAGGACCATGCAATGCCTTGGTTCTGTCCAAACCCTAGTTTTCCTCATCCAAGTAGTTGGTTTCCCCATAGGCTTGAGTCCGAGGACCATGCAATGCCTCGGTTCTGTCCAAAGTCTAGTTTTCCTCATCCAAGTAGTTGGTTTCCCCATTGGCTTGAGTCCGAGGACCATGCAATGCCTTGGTTCTGTCCAAAACCTAGTTTTCCTCATCCAAGTAGTTGGTTTCCCCATAGGCTTGAGTCCGAGGACCATGCAATGCCTTGGTTCTGTCCAAAACCTAGTTTTCCTCATCCAAGTAGATGGTTTCCCCATAGGCTTGAGTCCGAGGACCATGCAATGCCCTGGTTCTGTCGAAAACCTCGTTTTCCTCATCCAAGTAGTTGGTTTCCCCAGAGGCTTGAGTCCGAGGACCATGCAATGCCTTGGTTCTGTCCAAAGTCTAGTTTTCCTCATCCAAGTAGTTGGTTTCCCCATAGGCTTGAGTCCGAGGACCATGCAATCCCTTGGTTCTGTCCAAAACCTAGTATTCCTCATCCAAGTAGTTGGTTTCCCCATAGGCTTGAGTCCGAGGACCTTGCAATGCCTTGGTTCTGTCCAAAACCTAGTTTTCCTCATCCAAGTAGTTGGTTTCCCCACAGGCTTGAGTCCGAGGGCCATGCAATGCCTTGGTTCTGTCCAAAGTCTAGTTTTCCTCAGCCAAGTAGTTGGTTTCCCCATAGGCTTGAGTCCGAGGACCATGCAATGCCTTGGTTCTGTCCAAAACCTAGTTTTCCTCATCCAAGTACTTGGTTTCCCCATAGGCTTGAGTCCGAGGACCATGCAATGCCTTGGTTCTGTCCAAAACCTAGTTTTCCTCATCCAAGTAGTCGGTTTCCCCGTAGGCTTGAGTCCGAGGACCATGCAATGCCTTGGTTCTGTCCAAAGCCTAGTTTTCCTCGTCCAAGTAGTGGGTTTCCCCATAGGCTTGAGTCCGAGGACCATGCAATGCCTTGGTTCTGTCCAAAACCTAGTTTTCCTCATCCAAGTAGTCGGTTTCCCCATAGGCTTGAGTCCGAGGACCATGCAATGCCTTGGTTCTGACCAAAACCTAGTTTTCCTCATCCAAGTAGTTGGTTTCCCCATAGGCTTGAGTCCGAGGACCATGCAATGCCTTGGTTCTGTCCAAAACCTAGTTTTCCTCATCCAAGTAGTTGGTTTCCCTATAGGCTTGAGTCCGAGGACCATGCAATGCCTTGGTTCTGTCCAAAACCTAGTTTTCCTCATCCAAGTAGTTGGTTACCCCATAGGCTTGAGTCCGAGGACCATGCAATGCCTTGGTTCTGTCCAAAACCTAGTTTTCCTCATCCAAGTAGTTGGTTTCCCCATAGGCTTGAGTCCGAGGACCATGCAATGCCTTGGTTCTGTCCAAAGTCTAGTTTTCCTCATCCAAGTAGTTGGTTTCCCCATAGGCTTGAGTCCGAGGACCATGCAATCCCTTGGTTCTGTCCAAAACCTAGTTTTCCTCATCCAAGTAGTTGGTTTCCCCATAGGCTTGAGTCAGAGGACCATGCAATGCCTTGGTTCTGTCCAAAACCTGGTTTTCCTCATCCAAGTAGTTGGTTTCCCCATAGGCTTGAGTCCGAGGACCATGCAATGCCTTGGTTCTGTCCAAAACCTAGTTTTCCTCATCCAAGTAGCTGGTTTCCCCATAGGCTTGAGTCCGAGGACCATGCAATGCCTTGGTTCTATCCAAAGTCTAGTTTTCCTCATCCAAGTAGTTGGTTTCCCCATAGGCTTGAGTCCGAGGACCATGCAATGCCTTGGTTCTGTCCAAAACCTAGTTTTCCTCATCCAAGTTGTTGGTTTCCCCATAGGCTTGAGTCCGAGGACCATGCAATGCCTTGGTTCTGTCCAAAACCTAGTTTTCCTCATCCAAGTAGTTGGTTTCCCCATAGGCTTGAGTCCGAGGACCATGCAATGCCTAGGTTCTGTCCAAAACCTCGTTTTCCTCATCCAAGTAGTTGGTTTCCCCATAGGCTTGAGTCCGAGGACCATGCAATGCCTTGGTACTGTCCAAAGTCTAGTTTTCCTCATCCAAGTAGTTGGTTTCCCCATAGGCTTGAGTCCGAGGACCATGCAATCCCTTGGTTCTGTCCAAAACCTAGTTTTCCTCATCCAAGTAGTTGGTTTCCCCATAGGCTTGAGTCCGAGGAGCATGCAATGCCTTGGTTCTGTCCAAAACCTAGTTTTCCTCATCCAAGTAGTTGGTTTCCCCATAGGCTTGAGTCCGAGGACCATGCAATGCCCTGGTTCTGTCCAAAGTCTAGTTTTCCTCAGCCATGTAGTTGGTTTCCCCATAGGCTTGAGTCCGAGGACCATGCAATGCCTTGGTTCTGTCCAAAACCTAGTTTTCCTCATCCAAATAGTTGGTTTCCCAATAGGCTTGAGTCTGAGGACCATGCAATGCCTTGGTTCTGTCCAAAGCCTAGTTTTACTTACCCAAGTAGTGGGTTTCCCCATAGGCTTGAGTCCGAGGACCATGCAATGCCTTGGTTCTGTCCAAAACCTAGTTTTCCTCATCCAAGTAGTCGGTTTCCCCATAGGCTTGAGTCCGAGGACCATGCAATGCCTTGGTTCTGTCCAAAACCTAGTTTTCCTCATCCAAGTAGTTGGTTTCCCTATAGGCTTGAGTCCGAGGACCATGCAATGCCTTGGTTCTGTCCAAAACCTAGTTTTCCTCATCCAAGTAGTTGGTTACCCCATAGGCTTGAGTCCGAGGACCATGCAATGCCTTGGTTCTGTCCAAAACCTGGTTTTCCTCATCCAAGTAGTTGGTTTCCCCATAGGCTTGAGTCCGAGGACCATGCAATGCCTTGGTTCTGTCCAAAGTCTAGTTTTCCTCATCCAAGTAGTTGGTTTCCCCATTGGCTTGAGTCCGAGGACCATGCAATGCCTTGGTTCTGTCCAAAACCTAGTTTTCCTCATCCAAGTAGTTGGTTTCCCCATAGGCTTGAGTCCGAGGACCATGCAATGCCTTGGTTCTGTCCAAAACCTAGTTTTCCTCATCCAAGTAGTTGGTTACCCCATAGGCTTGAGTCCGAGGACCATGCAATGCCTTGGTTCTGTCCAAAACCTGGTTTTCCTCATCCAAGTAGTTGGTTTCCCCATAGGCTTGAGTCCGAGGACCATGCAATGCCTTGGTTCTGTCCAAAGCCTAGTTTTACTTACCCAAGTAGTGGGTTTCCCCATAGGCTTGAGTCCGAGGACCATGCAATGCCTTGGTTCTGTCCAAAACCTAGTTTTCCTCATCCAAGTAGTTGGTTTCCCCACAGGCTTGAGTCCGAGGGCCATGCAATGCCTTGGTTCTGTCCAAAGTCTAGTTTTCCTCAGCCAAGTAGTTGGTTTCCCCATAGGCTTGAGTCCGAGGACCATGCAATGCCTTGGTTCTGTCCAAAACCTAGTTTTCCTCATCCAAGTACTTGGTTTCCCCATAGGCTTGAGTCCGAGGACCATGCAATGCCTTGGTTCTGTCCAAAACCTAGTTTTCCTCATCCAAGTAGTCGGTTTCCCCGTAGGCTTGAGTCCGAGGACCATGCAATGCCTTGGTTCTGTCCAAAGCCTAGTTTTCCTCGTCCAAGTAGTGGGTTTCCCCATAGGCTTGAGTCCGAGGACCATGCAATGCCTTGGTTCTGTCCAAAACCTAGTTTTCCTCATCCAAGTAGTCGGTTTCCCCATAGGCTTGAGTCCGAGGACCATGCAATGCCTTGGTTCTGACCAAAACCTAGTTTTCCTCATCCAAGTAGTTGGTTTCCCCATAGGCTTGAGTCCGAGGACCATGCAATGCCTTGGTTCTGTCCAAAACCTAGTTTTCCTCATCCAAGTAGTTGGTTTCCCTATAGGCTTGAGTCCGAGGACCATGCAATGCCTTGGTTCTGTCCAAAACCTAGTTTTCCTCATCCAAGTAGTTGGTTACCCCATAGGCTTGAGTCCGAGGACCATGCAATGCCTTGGTTCTGTCCAAAACCTAGTTTTCCTCATCCAAGTAGTTGGTTTCCCCATAGGCTTGAGTCCGAGGACCATGCAATGCCTTGGTTCTGTCCAAAGTCTAGTTTTCCTCATCCAAGTAGTTGGTTTCCCCATAGGCTTGAGTCCGAGGACCATGCAATCCCTTGGTTCTGTCCAAAACCTAGTTTTCCTCATCCAAGTAGTTGGTTTCCCCATAGGCTTGAGTCAGAGGACCATGCAATGCCTTGGTTCTGTCCAAAACCTGGTTTTCCTCATCCAAGTAGTTGGTTTCCCCATAGGCTTGAGTCCGAGGACCATGCAATGCCTTGGTTCTGTCCAAAACCTAGTTTTCCTCATCCAAGTAGCTGGTTTCCCCATAGGCTTGAGTCCGAGGACCATGCAATGCCTTGGTTCTATCCAAAGTCTAGTTTTCCTCATCCAAGTAGTTGGTTTCCCCATAGGCTTGAGTCCGAGGACCATGCAATGCCTTGGTTCTGTCCAAAACCTAGTTTTCCTCATCCAAGTTGTTGGTTTCCCCATAGGCTTGAGTCCGAGGACCATGCAATGCCTTGGTTCTGTCCAAAACCTAGTTTTCCTCATCCAAGTAGTTGGTTTCCCCATAGGCTTGAGTCCGAGGACCATGCAATGCCTAGGTTCTGTCCAAAACCTCGTTTTCCTCATCCAAGTAGTTGGTTTCCCCATAGGCTTGAGTCCGAGGACCATGCAATGCCTTGGTACTGTCCAAAGTCTAGTTTTCCTCATCCAAGTAGTTGGTTTCCCCATAGGCTTGAGTCCGAGGACCATGCAATCCCTTGGTTCTGTCCAAAACCTAGTTTTCCTCATCCAAGTAGTTGGTTTCCCCATAGGCTTGAGTCCGAGGAGCATGCAATGCCTTGGTTCTGTCCAAAACCTAGTTTTCCTCATCCAAGTAGTTGGTTTCCCCATAGGCTTGAGTCCGAGGACCATGCAATGCCCTGGTTCTGTCCAAAGTCTAGTTTTCCTCAGCCATGTAGTTGGTTTCCCCATAGGCTTGAGTCCGAGGACCATGCAATGCCTTGGTTCTGTCCAAAACCTAGTTTTCCTCATCCAAATAGTTGGTTTCCCAATAGGCTTGAGTCTGAGGACCATGCAATGCCTTGGTTCTGTCCAAAGCCTAGTTTTACTTACCCAAGTAGTGGGTTTCCCCATAGGCTTGAGTCCGAGGACCATGCAATGCCTTGGTTCTGTCCAAAACCTAGTTTTCCTCATCCAAGTAGTCGGTTTCCCCATAGGCTTGAGTCCGAGGACCATGCAATGCCTTGGTTCTGTCCAAAACCTAGTTTTCCTCATCCAAGTAGTTGGTTTCCCTATAGGCTTGAGTCCGAGGACCATGCAATGCCTTGGTTCTGTCCAAAACCTAGTTTTCCTCATCCAAGTAGTTGGTTACCCCATAGGCTTGAGTCCGAGGACCATGCAATGCCTTGGTTCTGTCCAAAACCTGGTTTTCCTCATCCAAGTAGTTGGTTTCCCCATAGGCTTGAGTCCGAGGACCATGCAATGCCTTGGTTCTGTCCAAAGTCTAGTTTTCCTCATCCAAGTAGTTGGTTTCCCCATTGGCTTGAGTCCGAGGACCATGCAATGCCTTGGTTCTGTCCAAAACCTAGTTTTCCTCATCCAAGTAGTTGGTTTCCCCATAGGCTTGAGTCCGAGGACCATGCAATGCCTTGGTTCTGTCCAAAACCTAGTTTTCCTCATCCAAGTAGTTGGTTACCCCATAGGCTTGAGTCCGAGGACCATGCAATGCCTTGGTTCTGTCCAAAACCTGGTTTTCCTCATCCAAGTAGTTGGTTTCCCCATAGGCTTGAGTCCGAGGACCATGCAATGCCTTGGTTCTGTCCAAAGCCTAGTTTTACTTACCCAAGTAGTGGGTTTCCCCATAGGCTTGAGTCCGAGGACCATGCAATGCCTTGGTTCTGTCCAAAACCTAGTTTTCCTCATCCAAGTAGTCGGTTTCCCCATAGGCTTGAGTCCGAGGACCATGCAATGCCTTGGTTCTGTCCAAAACCTAGTTTTCCTCATCCAAGTAGTTGGTTTCCCTATAGGCTTGAGTCCGAGGACCATGCAATGCCTTGGTTCTGTCCAAAACCTAGTTTTCCTCATCCAAGTAGTTGGTTACCCCATAGGCTTGAGTCCGAGGACCATGCAATGCCTTGGTTCTGTCCAAAACCTGGTTTTCCTCATCCAAGTAGTTGGTTTCCCCATAGGCTTGAGTCCGAGGACCATGCAATGCCTTGGTTCTGTCCAAAGCCTAGTTTTACTTACCCAAGTAGTGGGTTTCCCCATAGGCTTGAGTCCGAGGACCATGCAATGCCTTGGTTCTGTCCAAAACCTAGTTTTCCTCATCCAAGTAGTCGGTTTCCCCATAGGCTTGAGTCCGAGGACCATGCAATGCCTTGGTTCTGTCCAAAACCTAGTTTTCCTCATCCAAGTAGTTGGTTTCCCTATAGGCTTGAGTCCGAGGACCATGCAATGCCTTGGTTCTGTCCAAAACCTAGTTTTCCTCATCCAAGTAGTTGGTTACCCCATAGGCTTGAGTCCGAGGACCATGCAATGCCTTGGTTCTGTCCAAAACCTGGTTTTCCTCATCCAAGTAGTTGGTTTCCCCATAGGCTTGAGTCCGAGGACCATGCAATGCCTTGGTTCTGTCCAAAGTCTAGTTTTCCTCATCCAAGTAGTTGGTTTCCCCATAGGCTTGAGTCCGAGGACCATGCAATCCCTTGGTTCTGTCCAAAACCTAGTTTTCCTCATCCAAGTAGTTGGTTTCCCCATAGGCTTGAGTCAGAGGACCATGCAATGCCTTGGTTCTGTCCAAAACCTGGTTTTCCTCATCCAAGTAGTTGGTTTCCCCATAGGCTTGAGTCCGAGGACCATGCAATGCCTTGGTTCTGTCCAAAACCTAGTTTTCCTCATCCAAGTAGTTGGTTTCCCCATAGGCTTGAGTCTAAGGACCATGCAATGCCTTGGTTCTGTCCAAAGCCTAGTTTTCCTCATCCAAGTAGTTGGTTTCCCCATAGGCTTGAGTCCGAGGACCATGCAATGCCTTGGTTCTGTCCAAAGTCTAGTTTTCCTCATCCAAGTAGTTGGTTTCCCCATAGGCTTGAGTCCGAGGACCATGCAATGCCTTGGTTCTGTCCAAAACCTAGTTTTCCTCATCCAAGTTGTTGGTTTCCCCATAGGCTTGAGTCCGAGGACCATGCAATGCCTTGGTTCTGTCCAAAACCTAGTTTTCCTCATCCAAGTAGTTGGTTTCCCCATAGGCTTGAGTCCGAGGACCATGCAATGCCTAGGTTCTGTCCAAAACCTCGTTTTCCTCATCCAAGTAGTTGGTTTCCCCATAGGCTTGAGTCCGAGGACCATGCAATGCCTTGGTTCTGTCCAAAACCTAGTTTTCCTCATCCAAGTAGTTCTTTTCCCCATAGGCTTGAGTCCGAGGACCATGCAATCCCTTGGTTCTGTCCAAAACCTAGTTTTCCTCATCCAAGTAGTTGGTTTCCCCATAGGCTTGAGTCCGAGGAGCGTGCAATGCCTTGGTTCTGTCCAAAACCTAGTTTTCCTCATCCAAGTAGTTGGTTTCCCCATAGGCTTGAGTCCGAGGACCATGCAATGCCTTGGTTCTGTCCAAAGTCTAGTTTTCCTCAGCCATGTAGTTGGTTTCCCCATAGGCTTGAGTCCGAGGACCATGCAATGCCTTGGTTCTGTCCAAAACCTAGTTTTCCTCATCCAAATAGTTGGTTTCCCAATAGGCTTGAGTCTGAGGACCATGCAATGCCTTGGTTCTGTCCAAAGCCTAGTTTTCCTTATCCAAGTAGTGGGTTTCCCCATAGGCTTGAGTCCGAGGACCAAGCAATGCCTTGGTTCTGTCCAAAACCTAGTTTTCCTCATCCAAGTAGTCGGTTTCCCCATAGGCTTGAGTCCGAGGACCATGCAATGCCTTGGTTCTCTCCAAAACCTAGTTTTCCTCATCCAAGTAGTTGGTTTCCCCATAGGCTTGAGTCCGAGGACCATGCAATGCCTTGGTTCTGTCCAAAACCTAGTTTTCCTCATCCAAGTAGTTGGTTTCCCCATAGGCTTGAGTCCGAGGACCATGCAATGCCTTGGTTCTGTCCAAAACCTAGTTTTCCTCATCCAAGTAGTTGGTTACCCCATAGGCTTGAGTCCGAGGACCATGCAATGCCTTGGTTCTGTCCAAAACCTAGTTTTCCTCATCCAAGTAGTTGGTTTCCCCATAGGCTTGAGTCCGAGGACCATGCAATGCCTTGGTTCTGTCCAAAGTCTAGTTTTCCTCAACCAAGTAGTTGGTTTCCCCATAGGCTTGAGTCCGAGGACCATGCAATCCCTTGGTTCTGTCCAAAACCTAGTTTTCCTCATCCAAGTAGTTGGTTTCCCCATAGGCTTGAGTCTAAGGACCATGCAATGCCTTGGTTCTGTCCAAAGCCTAGTTTTCCTCATCCAAGTAGTTGGTTTCCCCATAGGCTTGAGTCCGAGGACCATGCAATGCCTTGGTTCTGTCCAAAGTCTAGTTTTCCTCATCAAAGTAGTTGGTTTCCCCATAGGCTTGAGTCCGAGGACCATGCAATGCCTTGGTTCTGTCCAAAACCTAGTTTTCCTCATCCAAGTAGTTGGTTTCCCCATAGGCTTGAGTCCGAGGACCATGCAATGCCTTGGTTCTGTCCAAAGCCTAGTTTTCCTTATCCAAGTAGTGGGTTTCCCCATAGGCTTGAGTCCGAGGACCATGCAATGCCTTGGTTCTGTCCAAAACCTAGTTTTCCTCATCCAAGTAGTCGGTTTCCCCATAGGCTTGAGTCCGAGGACCATGCAATGCCTTGGTTCTGTCCAAAACCTAGTTTTCCTCATCCAAGTAGTTGGTTACCCCATAGGCTTGAGTCCGAGGACCATGCAATGCCTTGGTTCTGTCCAAAACCTGGTTTTCCTCATCCAAGTAGTTGGTTTCCCCATAGGCTTGAGTCCGAGGACCATGCAATGCCTTGGTTCTGTCCAAAACCTAGTTTTCCTCATCCAAGTAGTCGGTTTCCCCGTAGGCTTGAGTCCGAGGACCATGCAATGCCTTGGTTCTGTCCAAAGCCTAGTTTTCCTCGTCCAAGTAGTGGGTTTCCCCATAGGCTTGAGTCCGAGGACCATGCAATGCCTTGGTTCTGTCCAAAACCTAGTTTTCCTCATCCAAGTAGTCGGTTTCCCCATAGGCTTGAGTCCGAGGACCATGCAATGCCTTGGTTCTGACCAAAACCTAGTTTTCCTCATCCAAGTAGTTGGTTTCCCCATAGGCTTGAGTCCGAGGACCATGCAATGCCTTGGTTCTGTCCAAAACCTAGTTTTCCTCATCCAAGTAGTTGGTTTCCCTATAGGCTTGAGTCCGAGGACCATGCAATGCCTTGGTTCTGTCCAAAACCTAGTTTTCCTCATCCAAGTAGTTGGTTACCCCATAGGCTTGAGTCCGAGGACCATGCA
Source organism: Quercus alba (assembly GCA_036321655.1). Lineage (NCBI taxonomy): Eukaryota > Viridiplantae > Streptophyta > Magnoliopsida > Fagales > Fagaceae > Quercus > Quercus alba. The sequence continues at coordinate 57,011,423 of CM070307.1, read as the reverse complement.
ATGCCTTGGTTCTGTCCAAAACCTAGTTTTCCTCATCCAAGTAGTTGGTTTCCCCATAGGCTTGAGTCCGAGGACCATGCAATGCCTTGGTTCTGTCCAAAGTCTAGTTTTCCTCATCCAAGTAGTTGGTTTCCCCATAGGCTTGAGTCCGAGGACCATGCAATCCCTTGGTTCTGTCCAAAACCTAGTTTTCCTCATCCAAGTAGTTGGTTACCCCATAGGCTTGAGTCCGAGGACCATGCAATGCCTTGGTTCTGTCCAAAACCTAGTTTTCCTCATCCAAGTAGTTGGTTTCCCCATAGGCTTGAGTCCGAGGACCATGCAATGCCTTGGTTCTGTCCAAAGTCTAGTTTTCCTCATCCAAGTAGTTGGTTTCCCCATAGGCTTGAGTCCGAGGACCATGCAATCCCTTGGTTCTGTCCAAAACCTAGTTTTCCTCATCCAAGTAGTTGGTTTCCCCATAGGCTTGAGTCAGAGGACCATGCAATGCCTTGGTTCTGTCCAAAACCTGGTTTTCCTCATCCAAGTAGTTGGTTTCCCAATAGGCTTGAGTCCGAGGACCATGCAATGCCTTGGTTCTGTCCAAAACCTAGTTTTCCTCATCCAAGTAGCTGGTTTCCCCATAGGCTTGAGTCCGAGGACCATGCAATGCCTTGGTTCTATCCAAAGTCTAGTTTTCCTCATCCAAGTAGTTGGTTTCCCCATAGGCTTGAGTCCGAGGACCATGCAATGCCTTGGTTCTGTCCAAAACCTAGTTTTCCTCATCCAAGTTGTTGGTTTCCCCATAGGCTTGAGTCCGAGGACCATGCAATGCCTTGGTTCTGTCCAAAACCTAGTTTTCCTCATCCAAGTAGTTGGTTTCCCCATAGGCTTGAGTCCGAGGACCATGCAATGCCTAGGTTCTGTCCAAAACCTCGTTTTCCTCATCCAAGTAGTTGGTTTCCCCATAGGCTTGAGTCCGAGGACCATGCAATGCCTTGGTACTGTCCAAAGTCTAGTTTTCCTCATCCAAGTAGTTGGTTTCCCCATAGGCTTGAGTCCGAGGACCATGCAATCCCTTGGTTCTGTCCAAAACCTAGTTTTCCTCATCCAAGTAGTTGGTTTCCCCATAGGCTTGAGTCCGAGGAGCATGCAATGCCTTGGTTCTGTCCAAAACCTAGTTTTCCTCATCCAAGTAGTTGGTTTCCCCATAGGCTTGAGTCCGAGGACCATGCAATGCCCTGGTTCTGTCCAAAGTCTAGTTTTCCTCAGCCATGTAGTTGGTTTCCCCATAGGCTTGAGTCCGAGGACCATGCAATGCCTTGGTTCTGTCCAAAACCTAGTTTTCCTCATCCAAATAGTTGGTTTCCCAATAGGCTTGAGTCTGAGGACCATGCAATGCCTTGGTTCTGTCCAAAGCCTAGTTTTACTTACCCAAGTAGTGGGTTTCCCCATAGGCTTGAGTCCGAGGACCATGCAATGCCTTGGTTCTGTCCAAAACCTAGTTTTCCTCATCCAAGTAGTCGGTTTCCCCATAGGCTTGAGTCCGAGGACCATGCAATGCCTTGGTTCTGTCCAAAACCTAGTTTTCCTCATCCAAGTAGTTGGTTTCCCTATAGGCTTGAGTCCGAGGACCATGCAATGCCTTGGTTCTGTCCAAAACCTAGTTTTCCTCATCCAAGTAGTTGGTTACCCCATAGGCTTGAGTCCGAGGACCATGCAATGCCTTGGTTCTGTCCAAAACCTGGTTTTCCTCATCCAAGTAGTTGGTTTCCCCATAGGCTTGAGTCCGAGGACCATGCAATGCCTTGGTTCTGTCCAAAGTCTAGTTTTCCTCATCCAAGTAGTTGGTTTCCCCATTGGCTTGAGTCCGAGGACCATGCAATGCCTTGGTTCTGTCCAAAACCTAGTTTTCCTCATCCAAGTAGTTGGTTTCCCCATAGGCTTGAGTCCGAGGACCATGCAATGCCTTGGTTCTGTCCAAAACCTAGTTTTCCTCATCCAAGTAGTTGGTTACCCCATAGGCTTGAGTCCGAGGACCATGCAATGCCTTGGTTCTGTCCAAAACCTGGTTTTCCTCATCCAAGTAGTTGGTTTCCCCATAGGCTTGAGTCCGAGGACCATGCAATGCCTTGGTTCTGTCCAAAGCCTAGTTTTACTTACCCAAGTAGTGGGTTTCCCCATAGGCTTGAGTCCGAGGACCATGCAATGCCTTGGTTCTGTCCAAAACCTAGTTTTCCTCATCCAAGTAGTCGGTTTCCCCATAGGCTTGAGTCCGAGGACCATGCAATGCCTTGGTTCTGTCCAAAACCTAGTTTTCCTCATCCAAGTAGTTGGTTTCCCTATAGGCTTGAGTCCGAGGACCATGCAATGCCTTGGTTCTGTCCAAAACCTAGTTTTCCTCATCCAAGTAGTTGGTAACCCCATAGGCTTGAGTCCGAGGACCATGCAATGCCTTGGTTCTGTCCAAAACCTGGTTTTCCTCATCCAAGTAGTTGGTTTCCCCATAGGCTTGAGTCCGAGGACCATGCAATGCCTTGGTTCTGTCCAAAGCCTAGTTTTACTTACCCAAGTAGTGGGTTTCCCCATAGGCTTGAGTCCGAGGACCATGCAATGCCTTGGTTCTGTCCAAAACCTAGTTTTCCTCATCCAAGTAGTCGGTTTCCCCATAGGCTTGAGTCCGAGGACCATGCAATGCCTTGGTTCTGTCCAAAACCTAGTTTTCCTCATCCAAGTAGTTGGTTTCCCTATAGGCTTGAGTCCGAGGACCATGCAATGCCTTGGTTCTGTCCAAAACCTAGTTTTCCTCATCCAAGTAGTTGGTTACCCCATAGGCTTGAGTCCGAGGACCATGCAATGCCTTGGTTCTGTCCAAAACCTGGTTTTCCTCATCCAAGTAGTTGGTTTCCCCATAGGCTTGAGTCCGAGGACCATGCAATGCCTTGGTTCTGTCCAAAGTCTAGTTTTCCTCATCCAAGTAGTTGGTTTCCCCATAGGCTTGAGTCCGAGGACCATGCAATCCCTTGGTTCTGTCCAAAACCTAGTTTTCCTCATCCAAGTAGTTGGTTTCCCCATAGGCTTGAGTCAGAGGACCATGCAATGCCTTGGTTCTGTCCAAAACCTGGTTTTCCTCATCCAAGTAGTTGGTTTCCCCATAGGCTTGAGTCCGAGGACCATGCAATGCCTTGGTTCTGTCCAAAACCTAGTTTTCCTCATCCAAGTAGTTGGTTTCCCCATAGGCTTGAGTCTAAGGACCATGCAATGCCTTGGTTCTGTCCAAAGCCTAGTTTTCCTCATCCAAGTAGTTGGTTTCCCCATAGGCTTGAGTCCGAGGACCATGCAATGCCTTGGTTCTGTCCAAAGTCTAGTTTTCCTCATCCAAGTAGTTGGTTTCCCCATAGGCTTGAGTCCGAGGACCATGCAATGCCTTGGTTCTGTCCAAAACCTAGTTTTCCTCATCCAAGTTGTTGGTTTCCCCATAGGCTTGAGTCCGAGGACCATGCAATGCCTTGGTTCTGTCCAAAACCTAGTTTTCCTCATCCAAGTAGTTGGTTTCCCCATAGGCTTGAGTCCGAGGACCATGCAATGCCTAGGTTCTGTCCAAAACCTCGTTTTCCTCATCCAAGTAGTTGGTTTCCCCATAGGCTTGAGTCCGAGGACCATGCAATGCCTTGGTTCTGTCCAAAACCTAGTTTTCCTCATCCAAGTAGTTCTTTTCCCCATAGGCTTGAGTCCGAGGACCATGCAATCCCTTGGTTCTGTCCAAAACCTAGTTTTCCTCATCCAAGTAGTTGGTTTCCCCATAGGCTTGAGTCCGAGGAGCGTGCAATGCCTTGGTTCTGTCCAAAACCTAGTTTTCCTCATCCAAGTAGTTGGTTTCCCCATAGGCTTGAGTCCGAGGACCATGCAATGCCTTGGTTCTGTCCAAAGTCTAGTTTTCCTCAGCCATGTAGTTGGTTTCCCCATAGGCTTGAGTCCGAGGACCATGCAATGCCTTGGTTCTGTCCAAAACCTAGTTTTCCTCATCCAAATAGTTGGTTTCCCAATAGGCTTGAGTCTGAGGACCATGCAATGCCTTGGTTCTGTCCAAAGCCTAGTTTTCCTTATCCAAGTAGTGGGTTTCCCCATAGGCTTGAGTCCGAGGACCAAGCAATGCCTTGGTTCTGTCCAAAACCTAGTTTTCCTCATCCAAGTAGTCGGTTTCCCCATAGGCTTGAGTCCGAGGACCATGCAATGCCTTGGTTCTCTCCAAAACCTAGTTTTCCTCATCCAAGTAGTTGGTTTCCCCATAGGCTTGAGTCCGAGGACCATGCAATGCCTTGGTTCTGTCCAAAACCTAGTTTTCCTCATCCAAGTAGTTGGTTTCCCCATAGGCTTGAGTCCGAGGACCATGCAATGCCTTGGTTCTGTCCAAAACCTAGTTTTCCTCATCCAAGTAGTTGGTTACCCCATAGGCTTGAGTCCGAGGACCATGCAATGCCTTGGTTCTGTCCAAAACCTAGTTTTCCTCATCCAAGTAGTTGGTTTCCCCATAGGCTTGAGTCCGAGGACCATGCAATGCCTTGGTTCTGTCCAAAGTCTAGTTTTCCTCAACCAAGTAGTTGGTTTCCCCATAGGCTTGAGTCCGAGGACCATGCAATCCCTTGGTTCTGTCCAAAACCTAGTTTTCCTCATCCAAGTAGTTGGTTTCCCCATAGGCTTGAGTCTAAGGACCATGCAATGCCTTGGTTCTGTCCAAAGCCTAGTTTTCCTCATCCAAGTAGTTGGTTTCCCCATAGGCTTGAGTCCGAGGACCATGCAATGCCTTGGTTCTGTCCAAAGTCTAGTTTTCCTCATCAAAGTAGTTGGTTTCCCCATAGGCTTGAGTCCGAGGACCATGCAATGCCTTGGTTCTGTCCAAAACCTAGTTTTCCTCATCCAAGTAGTTGGTTTCCCCATAGGCTTGAGTCCGAGGACCATGCAATGCCTTGGTTCTGTCCAAAGCCTAGTTTTCCTTATCCAAGTAGTGGGTTTCCCCATAGGCTTGAGTCCGAGGACCATGCAATGCCTTGGTTCTGTCCAAAACCTAGTTTTCCTCATCCAAGTAGTCGGTTTCCCCATAGGCTTGAGTCCGAGGACCATGCAATGCCTTGGTTCTGTCCAAAACCTAGTTTTCCTCATCCAAGTAGTTGGTTTCCCCATAGGCTTGAGTCCGAGGACCATGCAATGCCTTGGTTCTGTCCAAAACCTAGTTTTCCTCATCCAAGTAGTTGGTTTCCCCATAGGCTTGAGTCCGAGGACCATGCAATGCCTTGGTTCTGTCCAAAACCTAGTTTTCCTCATCCAAGTAGTTGGTTACCCCATAGGCTTGAGTCCGAGGACCATGCAATGCCTTGGTTCTGTCCAAAACCTAGTTTTCCTCATCCAAGTAGTTGGTTTCCCCATAGGCTTGAGTCCGAGGACCATGCAATCCCTTGGTTCTGTCCAAAACCTAGTTTTCCTCATCCAAGTAGTTGGTTTCCCCATAGGCTTGAGTCCGAGGACCATGCAATGCCTTGGTTCTGTCAAAAACCTAGTTTTCATCATCCAAGTAGTTGGTTTCCCCATAGGCTTGAGTCCGAGGACCATGCAATGCCTTGGTTCTGTCCAAAACCTAGTTTTCCTCATCCAAGTAGTTGGTTTCCCCATAGGCTTGAGTCTAAGGACCATGCAATGCCTTGGTTCTGTCCAAACCCTAGTTTTCCTCATCCAAGTAGTTGGTTTCCCAATAGGCTTGAGTCCGAGGACCATGCAATGCCTCGGTTCTGTCCAAAGTCTAGTTTTCCTCATCCAAGTAGTTGGTTTCCCCATTGGCTTGAGTCCGAGGACCATGCAATGCCTTGGTTCTGTCCAAAACCTAGTTTTCCTCATCCAAGTAGTTGGTTTCCTCATAGGCTTGAGTCCGAGGACCATGCAATGCCTTGGTTCTGTCGAAAACCTCGTTTTCCTCATCCAAGTAGTTGGTTTCCCCATAGGCTTGAGTCCGAGGACCATGCAATGCCTTGGTTCTGTCCAAAGTCTAGTTTTCCTCATCCAAGTAGTTGGTTTCCCCATAGGCTTGAGTCCGAGGACCATGCAATCCCTTGGTTCTGTCCAAAACCTAGTTTTCCTCATCCAAGTAGTTGGTTTCCCCATAGGCTTGAGTCCGAGGACCATGCAATGCCTTGGTTCTGTCAAAAACCTAGTTTTCATCATCCAAGTAGTTGGTTTCCCCATAGGCTTGAGTCCGAGGACAATGCAATGCCTTGGTTCTGTCCAAAACCTAGTTTTCCTCATCCAAGTAGTTGGTTTCCCCATAGGCTTGAGTCTAAGGACCATGCAATGCCTTGGTTCTGTCCAAACCCTAGTTTTCCTCATCCAAGTAGTTGGTTTCCCAATAGGCTTGAGTCCGAGGACCATGCAATGCCTCGGTTCTGTCCAAAGTCTAGTTTTCCTCATCCAAGTAGTTGGTTTCCCCATTGGCTTGAGTCCGAGGACCATGCAATGCCTTGGTTCTGTCCAAAGTCTAGTTTTCCTCATCCAAGTAGTTGGTTTCCCCATAGGCTTGAGTCCGAGGACCATGCAATCCCTTGGTTCTGTCGAAAACCTCGTTTTCCTCATCCAAGTAGTTGGTTTCCCCATAGGCTTGAGTCCGAGGACCATGCAATGCCTTGGTTCTGTCCAAAGTCTAGTTTTCCTCATCCAAGTAGTTGGTTTCCCCATAGGCTTGAGTCCGAGGACCATGCAATGCCTTGGTTCTGTCCAAAACCTAGTTTTCCTCATCCAAGTTGTTGGTTTCCCCATAGGCTTGAGTCCGAGGACCATGCAATGCCTTGGTTCTGTCCAAAACCTAGTTTTCCTCATCCAAGTAGTTGGTTTCCCCATAGGCTTGAGTCCGAGGACCATGCAATGCCTAGGTTCTGTCCAAAACCTCGTTTTCCTCATCCAAGTAGTTGGTTTCCCCATAGGCTTGAGTCCGAGGACCATGCAATGCCTTGGTACTGTCCAAAGTCTAGTTTTCCTCATCCAAGTAGTTGGTTTCCCCATAGGCTTGAGTCCGAGGACCATGCAATCCCTTGGTTCTGTCCAAAACCTAGTTTTCCTCATCCAAGTAGTTGGTTTCCCCATAGGCTTGAGTCCGAGGAGCATGCAATGCCTTGGTTCTGTCCAAAACCTAGTTTTCCTCATCCAAGTAGTTGGTTTCCCCATAGGCTTGAGTCCGAGGACCATGCAATGCCCTGGTTCTGTCCAAAGTCTAGTTTTCCTCAGCCATGTAGTTGGTTTCCCCATAGGCTTGAGTCCGAGGACCATGCAATGCCTTGGTTCTGTCCAAAACCTAGTTTTCCTCATCCAAATAGTTGGTTTCCCAATAGGCTTGAGTCTGAGGACCATGCAATGCCTTGGTTCTGTCCAAAGCCTAGTTTTACTTACCCAAGTAGTGGGTTTCCCCATAGGCTTGAGTCCGAGGACCATGCAATGCCTTGGTTCTGTCCAAAACCTAGTTTTCCTCATCCAAGTAGTCGGTTTCCCCATAGGCTTGAGTCCGAGGACCATGCAATGCCTTGGTTCTGTCCAAAACCTAGTTTTCCTCATCCAAGTAGTTGGTTTCCCTATAGGCTTGAGTCCGAGGACCATGCAATGCCTTGGTTCTGTCCAAAACCTAGTTTTCCTCATCCAAGTAGTTGGTTACCCCATAGGCTTGAGTCCGAGGACCATGCAATGCCTTGGTTCTGTCCAAAACCTAGTTTTCCTCATCCAAGTAGTTGGTTTCCCCATAGGCTTGAGTCTAAGGACCATGCAATGCCTTGGTTCTGTCCAAACCCTAGTTTTCCTCATCCAAGTAGTTGGTTTCCCAATAGGCTTGAGTCCGAGGACCATGCAATGCCTTGGTTCTGTCCAAAACCTAGTTTTCCTCATCCAAGTAGTTGGTTTCCCTATAGGCTTGAGTCCGAGGACCATGCAATGCCTTGGTTCTGTCCAAAACCTAGTTTTCCTCATCCAAGTAGTCGGTTTCCCCATAGGCTTGAGTCCGAGGACCATGCAATGCCTTGGTTCTGTCCAAAACCTAGTTTTCCTCATCCAAGTAGTTGGTTTCCCCATAGGCTTGAGTCCGAGGACCATGCAATGCCTTGGTTCTGTCCAAAGTCTAGTTTTCCTCATCCAAGTAGTTGGTTTCCCCATAGGCTTGAGTCCGAGGACCATGCAATCCCTTGGTTCTGTCCAAAACCTAGTTTTCCTCATCCAAGTAGTTGGTTTCCCCATAGGCTTGAGTCAGAGGACCATGCAATGCCTTGGTTCTGTCCAAAACCTGGTTTTCCTCATCCAAGTAGTTGGTTTCCCCATAGGCTTGAGTCCGAGGACCATGCAATGCCTTGGTTCTGTCCAAAACCTAGTTTTCCTCATCCAAGTAGTTGGTTTCCCCATAGGCTTGAGTCTAAGGACCATGCAATGCCTTGGTTCTGTCCAAAGCCTAGTTTTCCTCATCCAAGTAGTTGGTTTCCCCATAGGCTTGAGTCCGAGGACCATGCAATGCCTTGGTTCTGTCCAAAGTCTAGTTTTCCTCATCCAAGTAGTTGGTTTCCCCATAGGCTTGAGTCCGAGGACCATGCAATGCCTTGGTTCTGTCCAAAACCTAGTTTTCCTCATCCAAGTTGTTGGTTTCCCCATAGGCTTGAGTCCGAGGACCATGCAATGCCTTGGTTCTGTCCAAAACCTAGTTTTCCTCATCCAAGTAGTTGGTTTCCCCATAGGCTTGAGTCCGAGGACCATGCAATGCCTAGGTTCTGTCCAAAACCTCGTTTTCCTCATCCAAGTAGTTGGTTTCCCCATAGGCTTGAGTCCGAGGACCATGCAATGCCTTGGTTCTGTCCAAAACCTAGTTTTCCTCATCCAAGTAGTTCTTTTCCCCATAGGCTTGAGTCCGAGGACCATGCAATCCCTTGGTTCTGTCCAAAACCTAGTTTTCCTCATCCAAGTAGATGGTTTCCCCATAGGCTTGAGTCCGAGGAGCGTGCAATGCCTTGGTTCTGTCCAAAACCTAGTTTTCCTCATCCAAGTAGTTGGTTTCCCCATAGGCTTGAGTCCGAGGACCATGCAATGCCTTGGTTCTGTCCAAAGTCTAGTTTTCCTCAGCCATGTAGTTGGTTTCCCCATAGGCTTGAGTCCGAGGACCATGCAATGCCTTGGTTCTGTCCAAAACCTAGTTTTCCTCATCCAAATAGTTGGTTTCCCAATAGGCTTGAGTCTGAGGACCATGCAATGCCTTGGTTCTGTCCAAAGCCTAGTTTTCCTTATCCAAGTAGTGGGTTTCCCCATAGGCTTGAGTCCGAGGACCAAGCAATGCCTTGGTTCTGTCCAAAACCTAGTTTTCCTCATCCAAGTAGTCGGTTTCCCCATAGGCTTGAGTCCGAGGACCATGCAATGCCTTGGTTCTGTCCAAAACCTAGTTTTCCTCATCCAAGTAGTTGGTTTCCCCATAGGCTTGAGTCCGAGGACCATGCAATGCCTTGGTTCTGTCCAAAACCTAGTTTTCCTCATCCAAGTAGTTGGTTTCCCCATAGGCTTGAGTCCGAGGACCATGCAATGCCTTGGTTCTGTCCAAAACCTAGTTTTCCTCATCCAAGTAGTTGGTTACCCCATAGGCTTGAGTCCGAGGACCATGCAATGCCTTGGTTCTGTCCAAAACCTAGTTTTCCTCATCCAAGTAGTTGGTTTCCCCATAGGCTTGAGTCCGAGGACCATGCAATGCCTTGGTTCTGTCCAAAGTCTAGTTTTCCTCAACCAAGTAGTTGGTTTCCCCATAGGCTTGAGTCCGAGGACCATGCAATCCCTTGGTTCTGTCCAAAACCTAGTTTTCCTCATCCAAGTAGTTGGTTTCCCCATAGGCTTGAGTCTAAAGACCATGCAATGCCTTGGTTCTGTCCAAAGCCTAGTTTTCCTCATCCAAGTAGTTGGTTTCCCCATAGGCTTGAGTCCGAGGACCATGCAATGCCTTGGTTCTGTCCAAAGTCTAGTTTTCCTCATCAAAGTAGTTGGTTTCCCCATAGGCTTGAGTCCGAGGACCATGCAATGCCTTGGTTCTGTCCAAAACCTAGTTTTCCTCATCCAAGTAGTTGGTTTCCCCATAGGCTTGAGTCCGAGGACCATGCAATGCCTTGGTTCTGTCCAAAGCCTAGTTTTCCTTATCCAAGTAGTGGGTTTCCCCATAGGCTTGAGTCCGAGGACCATGCAATGCCTTGGTTCTGTCCAAAACCTAGTTTTCCTCATCCAAGTAGTCGGTTTCCCCATAGGCTTGAGTCCGAGGACCATGCAATGCCTTGGTTCTGTCCAAAACCTAGTTTTCCTCATCCAAGTAGTTGGTTTCCCCATAGGCTTGAGTCCGAGGACCATGCAATGCCTTGGTTCTGTCCAAAACCTAGTTTTCCTCATCCAAGTAGTTGGTTTCCCCATAGGCTTGAGTCCGAGGACCATGCAATGCCTTGGTTCTGTCCAAAACCTAGTTTTCCTCATCCAAGTAGTTGGTTACCCCATAGGCTTGAGTCCGAGGACCATGCAATGCCTTGGTTCTGTCCAAAACCTAGTTTTCCTCATCCAAGTAGTTGGTTTCCCCATAGGCTTGAGTCCGAGGACCATGCAATCCCTTGGTTCTGTCCAAAACCTAGTTTTCCTCATCCAAGTAGTTGGTTTCCCCATAGGCTTGAGTCCGAGGACCATGCAATGCCTTGGTTCTGTCAAAAACCTAGTTTTCATCATCCAAGTAGTTGGTTTCCCCATAGGCTTGAGTCCGAGGACCATGCAATGCCTTGGTTCTGTCCAAAACCTAGTTTTCCTCATCCAAGTAGTTGGTTTCCCCATAGGCTTGAGTCTAAGGACCATGCAATGCCTTGGTTCTGTCCAAACCCTAGTTTTCCTCATCCAAGTAGTTGGTTTCCCAATAGGCTTGAGTCAGAGGACCATGCAATGCCTCGGTTCTGTCCAAAGTCTAGTTTTCCTCATCCAAGTAGTTGGTTTCCCCATTGGCTTGAGTCCGAGGACCATGCAATGCCTTGGTTCTGTCCAAAACCTAGTTTTCCTCATCCAAGTAGTTGGTTTCCTCATAGGCTTGAGTCCGAGGACCATGCAATGCCTTGGTTCTGTCGAAAACCTCGTTTTCCTCATCCAAGTAGTTGGTTTCCCCATAGGCTTGAGTCCGAGGACCATGCAATGCCTTGGTTCTGTCCAAAGTCTAGTTTTCCTCATCCAAGTAGTTGGTTTCCCCATAGGCTTGAGTCCGAGGACCATGCAATCCCTTGGTTCTGTCCAAAACCTAGTTTTCCTCATCCAAGTAGTTGGTTTCCCCATAGGCTTGAGTCCGAGGACCATGCAATGCCTTGGTTCTGTCAAAAACCTAGTTTTCATCATCCAAGTAGTTGGTTTCCCCATAGGCTTGAGTCCGAGGACCATGCAATGCCTTGGTTCTGTCCAAAACCTAGTTTTCCTCATCCAAGTAGTTGGTTTCCCCATAGGCTTGAGTCTAAGGACCATGCAATGCCTTGGTTCTGTCCAAACCCTAGTTTTCCTCATCCAAGTAGTTGGTTTCCCAATAGGCTTGAGTCCGAGGACCATGCAATGCCTCGGTTCTGTCCAAAGTCTAGTTTTCCTCATCCAAGTAGTTGGTTTCCCCATTGGCTTGAGTCCGAGGACCATGCAATGCCTTGGTTCTGTCCAAAACCTAGTTTTCCTCATCCAAGTAGTTGGTTTCCTCATAGGCTTGAGTCCGAGGACCATGCAATGCCTTGGTTCTGTCCAAAACCTCGTTTTCCTCATCCAAGTAGTTGGTTTCCCCATAGGCTTGAGTCCGAGGACCATGCAATGCCTTGGTTCTGTCCAAAGTCTAGTTTTCCTCATCCAAGTAGTTGGTTTCCCCATAGGCTTGAGTCCGAGGACCATGCAATCCCTTGGTTCTGTCGAAAACCTCGTTTTCCTCATCCAAGTAGTTGGTTTCCCCATAGGCTTGAGTCCGAGGACCATGCAATGCCTTGGTTCTGTCCAAAGTCTAGTTTTCCTCATCCAAGTAGTTGGTTTCCCCATAGGCTTGAGTCCGAGGACCATGCAATGCCTTGGTTCTGTCGAAAACCTCGTTTTCCTCATCCAAGTAGTTGGTTTCCCCATAGGCTTGAGTCCGAGGACCATGCAATGCCTTGGTTCTGTCCAAAGTCTAGTTTTCCTCATCCAAGTAGTTGGTTTCCCCATAGGCTTGAGTCCGAGGACCATGCAATCCCTTGGTTCTGTCCAAAACCTAGTATTCCTCATCCAAGTAGTTGGTTTCCCCATAGGCTTGAGTCCGAGGACCTTGCAATGCCTTGGTTCTGTCCAAAACCTAGTTTTCCTCATCCAAGTAGTTGGTTTCCCCATAGGCTTGAGTCCGAGGGCCATGCAATGCCTTGGTTCTGTCCAAAGTCTAGTTTTCCTCAGCCAAGTAGTTGGTTTCCCCATAGGCTTCAGTCCGAGGACCATGCAATGCCTTGGTTCTGTCCAAAACCTAGTTTTCCTCATCCAAGTACTTGGTTTCCCCATAGGCTTGAGTCCGAGGACCATGTAATGCCTTGGTTCTGTCCAAAACCTAGTTTTCCTCATCCAAGTAGTCGGTTTCCCCATAGGCTTTAGTCCGAGGACCATGCAATGCCTTGGTTCTGTCCAAAGCCTAGTTTTCCTCGTCCAAGTAGTGGGTTTCCCCATAGGCTTGAGTCCGAGGACCATGCAATGCCTTGGTTCTGTCCAAAGTCTAGTTTTCCTCATCCAAGTCGTTGGTTTCCCCATTGGCTTGAGTCCGAGGACCATGCAATCCCTTGGTTCTGTCCAAAACCTAGTATTCCTCATCCAAGTAGTTGGTTTCCCCATAGGCTTGAGTCCGAGGACCTTGCAATGCCTTGGTTCTGTCCAAAACCTAGTTTTCCTCATCCAAGTAGTTGGTTTCCCCATAGGCTTGAGTCCGAGGACCATGCAATGCCTAGGTTCTGTCCAAAACCTCGTTTTCCTCATCCAAGTAGTTGGTTTCCACATAGGCTTGACTCCGAGGACCATGCAATGCCTTGGTTCTGTCCAAAGTCTAGTTTTCCTCATCCAAGTAGTTGGTTTCCCCATAGGCTTGAGTCCGAGGACCATGCAATCCCTTGGTTCTGTCCAAAACCTAGTATTCCTCATCCAAGTAGTTGGTTTCCCCATAGGCTTGAGTCCGAGGACCTTGCAATGCCTTGGTTCTGTCCAAAACCTAGTTTTGCTCATCCAAGTAGTTGGTTTCCCCATAGGCTTGAGTCCGAGGGCCATGCAATGCCTTGGTTCTGTCCAAAGTCTAGTTTTCCTCAGCCAAGTAGTTGGTTTCCCCATAGGCTTCAGTCCGAGGACCATGCAATGCCTTGGTTCTGTCCAAAACCTAGTTTTCCTCATCCAAGTACTTGGTTTCCCCATAGGCTTGAGTCCGAGGACCATGTAATGCCTTGGTTCTGTCCAAAACCTAGTTTTCCTCATCCAAGTAGTCGGTTTCCCCATAGGCTTTAGTCCGAGGACCATGCAATGCCTTGGTTCTGTCCAAAGCCTAGTTTTCCTCGTCCAAGTAGTGGGTTTCCCCATAGGCTTGAGTCCGAGGACCATGCAATGCCTTGGTTCTGTCCAAAACCTAGTTTTCCTCATCCAAGTAGTCGGTTTCCCCGTAGGCTTGAGTCCGAGGACCATGCAATGCCTTGGTTCTGACCAAAACCTAGTTTTCCTCATCCAAGTAGTTGGTTTCCCCATAGGCTTGAGTCCGAGGACCATGCAATGCCTTGGTTCTGTCCAAAACCTAGTTTTCCTCATCCAAGTAGTTGGTTTCCCTATAGGCTTGAGTCCGAGGACCATGCAATGCCTTGGTTCTGTCCAAAACCTAGTTTTCCTCATCCAAGTAGTTGGTTACCCCATAGGCTTGAGTCCGAGGACCATGCAATGCCTTGGTTCTGTCCAAAACCTAGTTTTCCTCATCCAAGTAGTTGGTTTCCCCATAGGCTTGAGTCCGAGGACCATGCAATGCCTTGGTTCTGTCCAAAGTCTAGTTTTCCTCATCCAAGTAGTTGGTTTCCCCATAGGCTTGAGTCCGAGGACCATGCAATCCCTTGGTTCTGTCCAAAACCTAGTTTTCCTCATCCAAGTAGTTGGTTTCCCCATAGGCTTGAGTCAGAGGACCATGCAATGCCTTGGTTCTGTCCAAAACCTGGTTTTCCTCATCCAAGTAGTTGGTTTCCCCATAGGATTGAGTCCGAGGACCATGCAATGCCTTGGTTCTGTCCAAAACCTAGTTTTCCTCATCCAAGTAGTTGGTTTCCCCATAGGCTTGAGTCTAAGGACCATGCAATGCCTTGGTTCTGTCCAAAGCCTAGTTTTCCTCATCCAAGTAGTTGGTTTCCCCATAGGCTTGAGTCCGAGGACCATGCAATGCCTTGGTTCTGTCCAAAGTCTAGTTTTCCTCATCCAAGTAGTTGGTTTCCCCATAGGCTTGAGTCCGAGGACCATGCAATGCCTTGGTTCTGTCCAAAACCTAGTTTTCCTCATCCAAGTTGTTGGTTTCCCCATAGGATTGAGTCCGAGGACCATGCAATGCCTTGGTTCTGTCCAAAACCTAGTTTTCCTCATCCAAGTAGTTGGTTTCCCCATAGGCTTGAGTCCGAGGACCATGCAATGCCTAGTTTCTGTCCAAAACCTCGTTTTCCTCATCCAAGTAGTTGGTTTCCCCATAGGCTTGAGTCCGAGGACCATGCAATGCCTTGGTTCTGTCCAAAGCCTAGTTTTCCTTATCCAAGTAGTGGGTTTCCCCATAGGCTTGAGTCCGAGGACCATGCAATGCCTTGGTTCTGTCCAAAACCTAGTTTTCCTCATCCAAGTAGTTGGTTACCCCATAGGCTTGAGTCCGAGGACCATGCAATGCCTTGGTTCTGTCCAAAACCTAGTTTTCCTCATCCAAGTAGTTGGTTTCCCCATAGGCTTGAGTCCGAGGACCATGCAATCCCTTGGTTCTGTCCAAAACCTAGTTTTCCTCATCCAAGTAGTTGGTTTCCCCATAGGCTTGAGTCCGAGGACCATGCAATGCCTTGGTTCTGTCAAAAACCTAGTTTTCATCATCCAAGTAGTTGGTTTCCCCATAGGCTTGAGTCCGAGGACCATGCAATGCCTTGGTTCTGTCCAAAACCTAGTTT
The DNA here is from genome assembly GCA_036321655.1 of Quercus alba. Classification (NCBI taxonomy): domain Eukaryota; kingdom Viridiplantae; phylum Streptophyta; class Magnoliopsida; order Fagales; family Fagaceae; genus Quercus; species Quercus alba. Next base: position 56,996,247 of record CM070307.1, on the reverse strand, counting down.
TCCTCATCCAAGTAGTTGGTTTCCCCATAGGCTTGAGTCTAAGGACCATGCAATGCCTTGGTTATGTCCAAACCCTAGTTTTCCTCATCCAAGTAGTTGGTTTCCCAATAGGCTTGAGTCCGAGGACCATGCAATGCCTCGGTTCTGTCCAAAGTCTAGTTTTCCTCATCCAAGTAGTTGGTTTCCCCATAGGCTTCAGTCCGAGGACCATGCAATGCCTTGGTTCTGTCCAAAACCTAGTTTTCCTCATCCAAGTACTTGGTTTCCCCATAGGCTTGAGTCCGAGGACCATGTAATGCCTTGGTTCTGTCCAAAACCTAGTTTTCCTCATCCAAGTAGTCGGTTTCCCCATAGGCTTTAGTCCGAGGACCATGCAATGCCTTGGTTCTGTCCAAAGCCTAGTTTTCCTCGTCCAAGTAGTGGGTTTCCCCATAGGCTTGAGTCCGAGGACCATGCAATGCCTTGGTTCTGTCCAAAACCTAGTTTTCCTCATCCAAGTAGTCGGTTTCCCCATAGGCTTGAGTCCGAGGACCATGCAATGCCTTGGTTCTGACCAAAACCTAGTTTTCCTCATCCAAGTAGTTGGTTTCCCCATAGGCTTGAGTCCGAGGACCATGCAATGCCTTGGTTCTGTCCAAAACCTAGTTTTCCTCATCCAAGTAGTTGGTTTCCCTATAGGCTTGAGTCCGAGGACCATGCAATGCCTTGGTTCTGTCCAAAACCTAGTTTTCCTCATCCAAGTAGTTGGTTACCCCATAGGCTTGAGTCCGAGGACCATGCAATGCCTTGGTTCTGTCCAAAACCTAGTTTTCCTCATCCAAGTAGTTGGTTTCCCCATAGGCTTGAGTCCGAGGACCATGCAATGCCTTGGTTCTGTCCAAAGTCTAGTTTTCCTCATCCAAGTAGTTGGTTTCCCCATAGGCTTGAGTCCGAGGACCATGCAATCCCTTGGTTCTGTCCAAAACCTAGTTTTCCTCATCCAAGTAGTTGGTTTCCCCATAGGCTTGAGTCAGAGGACCATGCAATGCCTTGGTTCTGTCCAAAACCTGGTTTTCCTCATCCAAGTAGTTGGTTTCCCCATAGGCTTGAGTCCGAGGACCATGCAATGCCTTGGTTCTGTCCAAAACCTAGTTTTCCTCATCCAAGTAGTTGGTTTCCCCATAGGCTTGAGTCTAAGGACCATGCAATGCCTTGGTTCTGTCCAAAGCCTAGTTTTCCTCATCCAAGTAGTTGGTTTCCCCATAGGCTTGAGTCCGAGGACCATGCAATGCCTTGGTTCTGTCCAAAGTCTAGTTTTCCTCATCCATGTAGTTGGTTTCCCCATAGGCTTGAGTCCGAGGACCATGCAATGCCTTGGTTCTGTCCAAAACCTAGTTTTCCTCATCCAAGTTGTTGGTTTCCCCATAGGATTGAGTCCGAGGACCATGCAATGCCTTGGTTCTGTCCAAAACCTAGTTTTCCTCATCCAAGTAGTTGGTTTCCCCATAGGCTTGAGTCCGAGGACCATGCAATGCCTAGTTTCTGTCCAAAACCTCGTTTTCCTCATCCAAGTAGTTGGTTTCCCCATAGGCTTGAGTCCGAGGACCATGCAATGCCTTGGTTCTGTCCAAAGCCTAGTTTTCCTTATCCAAGTAGTGGGTTTCCCCATAGGCTTGAGTCCGAGGACCATGCAATGCCTTGGTTCTGTCCAAAACCTAGTTTTCCTCATCCAAGTAGTTGGTTACCCCATAGGCTTGAGTCCGAGGACCATGCAATGCCTTGGTTCTGTCCAAAACCTAGTTTTCCTCATCCAAGTAGTTGGTTTCCCCATAGGCTTGAGTCCGAGGACCATGCAATCCCTTGGTTCTGTCCAAAACCTAGTTTTCCTCATCCAAGTAGTTGGTTTCCCCATAGGCTTGAGTCCGAGGACCATGCAATGCCTTGGTTCTGTCAAAAACCTAGTTTTCATCATCCAAGTAGTTGGTTTCCCCATAGGCTTGAGTCCGAGGACCATGCAATGCCTTGGTTCTGTCCAAAACCTAGTTTTCCTCATCCAAGTAGTTGGTTTCCCCATAGGCTTGAGTCTAAGGACCATGCAATGCCTTGGTTCTGTCCAAACCCTAGTTTTCCTCATCCAAGTAGTTGGTTTCCCAATAGGCTTGAGTCCGAGGACCATGCAATGCCTCGGTTCTGTCCAAAGTCTAGTTTTCCTCATCCAAGTAGTTGGTTTCCCCATAGGCTTGAGTCCGAGGACCATGCAATGCCTTGGTTCTGTCCAAAACCTAGTTTTCCTCATCCAAGTAGTTGGTTTCCTCATAGGCTTGAGTCCGAGGACCATGCAATGCCTTGGTTCTGTCGAAAACCTCGTTTTCCTCATCCAAGTAGTTGGTTTCCCCATAGGCTTGAGTCCGAGGACCATGCAATGCCTTGGTTCTGTCCAAAGTCTAGTTTTCCTCATCCAAGTAGTTGGTTTCCCCATAGGCTTGAGTCCGAGGACCATGCAATCCCTTGGTTTTGTCCAAAACCTAGTTTTCCTCATCCAAGTAGTTGGTTTCCCCATAGGCTTGAGTCCGAAGACCATGCAATGCCTTGGTTCTGTCAAAAACCTAGTTTTCATCATCCAAGTAGTTGGTTTCCCCATAGGCTTGAGTCCGAGGACCATGCAATGCCTTGGTTCTGTCCAAAACCTAGTTTTCCTCATCCAAGTAGTTGGTTTCCCCATAGGCTTGAGTCTAAGGACCATGCAATGCCTTGGTTCTGTCCAAACCCTAGTTTTCCTCATCCAAGTAGTTGGTTTCCCAATAGGCTTGAGTCCGAGGACCATGCAATGCCTCGGTTCTGTCCAAAGTCTAGTTTTCCTCATCCAAGTAGTTGGTTTCCCCATTGGCTTGAGTCCGAGGACCATGCAATGCCTTGGTTCTGTCCAAAACCTAGTTTTCCTCATCCAAGTAGTTGGTTTCCTCATAGGCTTGAGTCCGAGGACCATGCAATGCCTTGGTTCTGTCGAAAACCTCGTTTTCCTCATCCAAGTAGTTGGTTTCCCCATAGGCTTGAGTCCGAGGACCATGCAATGCCTTGGTTCTGTCCAAAGTCTAGTTTTCCTCATCCAAGTAGTTGGTTTCCCCATAGGCTTGAGTCCGAGGACCATGCAATCCCTTGGTTCTGTCGAAAACCTCGTTTTCCTCATCCAAGTAGTTGGTTTCCCCATAGGCTTGAGTCCGAGGACCATGCAATGCCTTGGTTCTGTCCAAAGTCTAGTTTTCCTCATCCAAGTAGTTGGTTTCCCCATAGGCTTGAGTCCGAGGACCATGCAATGCCTTGGTTCTGTCGAAAACCTCGTTTTCCTCATCCAAGTAGTTGGTTTCCCCATAGGCTTGAGTCCGAGGACCATGCAATGCCTTGGTTCTGTCCAAAGTCTAGTTTTCCTCATCCAAGTAGTTGGTTTCCCCATAGGCTTGAGTCCGAGGACCATGCAATCCCTTGGTTCTGTCCAAAACCTAGTATTCCTCATCCAAGTAGTTGGTTTCCCCATAGGCTTGAGTCCGAGGACCTTGCAATGCCTTGGTTCTGTCCAAAACCTAGTTTTCCTCATCCAAGTAGTTGGTTTCCCCATAGGCTTGAGTCCGAGGGCCATGCAATGCCTTGGTTCTGTCCAAAGTCTAGTTTTCCTCAGCCAAGTAGTTGGTTTCCCCATAGGCTTCAGTCCGAGGACCATGCAATGCCTTGGTTCTGTCCAAAACCTAGTTTTCCTCATCCAAGTACTTGGTTTCCCCATAGGCTTGAGTCCGAGGACCATGTAATGCCTTGGTTCTGTCCAAAACCTAGTTTTCCTCATCCAAGTAGTCGGTTTCCCCATAGGCTTTAGTCCGAGGACCATGCAATGCCTTGGTTCTGTCCAAAGCCTAGTTTTCCTCGTCCAAGTAGTGGGTTTCCCCATAGGCTTGAGTCCGAGGACCATGCAATGCCTTGGTTCTGTCCAAAGTCTAGTTTTCCTCATCCAAGTAGTTGGTTTCCCCATAGGCTTGAGTCCGAGGACCATGCAATCCCTTGGTTCTGTCCAAAACCTAGTATTCCTCATCCAAGTAGTTGGTTTCCCCATAGGCTTGAGTCCGAGGACCTTGCAATGCCTTGGTTCTGTCCAAAACCTAGTTTTCCTCATCCAAGTAGTTGGTTTCCCCATAGGCTTGAGTCCGAGGACCATGCAATGCCTAGGTTCTGTCCAAAACCTCGTTTTCCTCATCCAAGTAGTTGGTTTCCACATAGGCTTGACTCCGAGGACCATGCAATGCCTTGGTTCTGTCCAAAGTCTAGTTTTCCTCATCCAAGTAGTTGGTTTCCCCATAGGCTTGAGTCCGAGGACCATGCAATCCCTTGGTTCTGTCCAAAACCTAGTATTCCTCATCCAAGTAGTTGGTTTCCCCATAGGCTTGAGTCCGAGGACCTTGCAATGCCTTGGTTCTGTCCAAAACCTAGTTTTCCTCATCCAAGTAGTTGGTTTCCCCATAGGCTTGAGTCCGAGGGCCATGCAATGCCTTGGTTCTGTGCAAAGTCTAGTTTTCCTCAGCCAAGTAGTTGGTTTCCCCATAGGCTTCAGTCCGAGGACCATGCAATGCCTTGGTTCTGTCCAAAACCTAGTTTTCCTCATCCAAGTACTTGGTTTCCCCATAGGCTTGAGTCCGAGGACCATGTAATGCCTTGGTTCTGTCCAAAACCTAGTTTTCCTCATCCAAGTAGTCGGTTTCCCCATAGGCTTTAGTCCGAGGACCATGCAATGCCTTGGTTCTGTCCAAAGCCTAGTTTTCCTCGTCCAAGTAGTGGGTTTCCCCATAGGCTTGAGTCCGAGGACCATGCAATGCCTTGGTTCTGTCCAAAACCTAGTTTTCCTCATCCAAGTAGTCGGTTTCCCCATAGGCTTGAGTCCGAGGACCATGCAATGCCTTGGTTCTGACCAAAACCTAGTTTTCCTCATCCAAGTAGTTGGTTTCCCCATAGGCTTGAGTCCGAGGACCATGCAATGCCTTGGTTCTGTCCAAAACCTAGTTTTCCTCATCCAAGTAGTTGGTTTCCCTATAGGCTTGAGTCCGAGGACCATGCAATGCCTTGGTTCTGTCCAAAACCTAGTTTTCCTCATCCAAGTAGTTGGTTACCCCATAGGCTTGAGTCCGAGGACCATGCAATGCCTTGGTTCTGTCCAAAACCTAGTTTTCCTCATCCAAGTAGTTGGTTTCCCCATAGGCTTGAGTCCGAGGACCATGCAATGCCTTGGTTCTGTCCAAAGTCTAGTTTTCCTCATCCAAGTAGTTGGTTTCCCCATAGGCTTGAGTCCGAGGACCATGCAATCCCTTGGTTCTGTCCAAAACCTAGTTTTCCTCATCCAAGTAGTTGGTTTCCCCATAGGCTTGAGTCAGAGGACCATGCAATGCCTTGGTTCTGTCCAAAACCTGGTTTTCCTCATCCAAGTAGTTGGTTTCCCCATAGGCTTGAGTCCGAGGACCATGCAATGCCTTGGTTCTGTCCAAAACCTAGTTTTCCTCATCCAAGTAGTTGGTTTCCCCATAGGCTTGAGTCTAAGGACCATGCAATGCCTTGGTTCTGTCCAAAGCCTAGTTTTCCTCATCCAAGTAGTTGGTTTCCCCATAGGCTTGAGTCCGAGGACCATGCAATGCCTTGGTTCTGTCCAAAGTCTAGTTTTCCTCATCCAAGTAGTTGGTTTCCCCATAGGCTTGAGTCCGAGGACCATGCAATGCCTTGGTTCTGTCCAAAACCTAGTTTTCCTCATCCAAGTTGTTGGTTTCCCCATAGGATTGAGTCCGAGGACCATGCAATGCCTTGGTTCTGTCCAAAACCTAGTTTTCCTCATCCAAGTAGTTGGTTTCCCCATAGGCTTGAGTCCGAGGACCATGCAATGCCTAGTTTCTGTCCAAAACCTCGTTTTCCTCATCCAAGTAGTTGGTTTCCCCATAGGCTTGAGTCCGAGGACCATGCAATCCCTTGGTTCTGTCTAAAACCTAGTTTTCCTCATCCAAGTTGTTGGTTTCCCCATAGGCTTGAGTCCGAGGAGCATGCAATGCCTTGGTTCTGTCCAAAACCTAGTTTTCCTCATCCAAGTAGTTGGTTTCCCCATAGGCTTGAGTCCGAGGACCATGCATTGCCTTGGTTCTGTCCAAAGTCTAGTTTTCCTCAGCCATGTAGTTGGTTTCCCCATAGGCTTGAGTCCGAGGACCATGCAATACCTTGGTTCTGTCCAAAACCTAGTTTTCCTCATCCAAATAGTTGGTTTCCCAATAGGCTTGAGTCTGAGGACCATGCAATGCCTTGGTTCTGTCCAAAGCCTAGTTTTCCTTATCCAAGTAGTGGGTTTCCCCATAGGCTTGAGTCCGAGGACCATGCAATGCCTTGGTTCTGTCCAAAACCTAGTTTTCCTCATCCAAGTAGTCGGTTTCCCCATAGGCTTGAGTCCGAGGACCATGCAATGCCTTGGTTCTGTCCAAAACCTAGTTTTCCTCATCCAAGTAGTTGGTTTCCCCATAGGCTTGAGTCCGAGGACCATGCAATGCCTTGGTTCTGTCCAAAACCTAGTTTTCCTCATCCAAGTAGTTGGTTTCCCCATAGGCTTGAGTCCGAGGACCTTGCAATGCCTTGGTTCTGTCCAAAACCTAGTTTTCCTCATCCAAGTAGTTGGTTTCCCCATAGGCTTGAGTCCGAGGGCCATGCAATGCCTTGGTTCTGTCCAAAGTCTAGTTTTCCTCAGCCAAGTAGTTGGTTTCCCCATAGGCTTCAGTCCGAGGACCATGCAATGCCTTGGTTCTGTCCAAAACCTAGTTTTCCTCATCCAAGTACTTGGTTTCCCCATAGGCTTGAGTCCGAGGACCATGTAATGCCTTGGTTCTGTCCAAAACCTAGTTTTCCTCATCCAAGTAGTCGGTTTCCCCATAGGCTTTAGTCCGAGGACCATGCAATGCCTTGGTTCTGTCCAAAGCCTAGTTTTCCTCGTCCAAGTAGTGGGTTTCCCCATAGGCTTGAGTCCGAGGACCATGCAATGCCTTGGTTCTGTCCAAAGTCTAGTTTTCCTCATCCAAGTAGTTGGTTTCCCCATAGGCTTGAGTCCGAGGACCATGCAATCCCTTGGTTCTGTCCAAAACCTAGTATTCCTCATCCAAGTAGTTGGTTTCCCCATAGGCTTGAGTCCGAGGACCTTGCAATGCCTTGGTTCTGTCCAAAACCTAGTTTTCCTCATCCAAGTAGTTGGTTTCCCCATAGGCTTGAGTCCGAGGACCATGCAATGCCTAGGTTCTGTCCAAAACCTCGTTTTCCTCATCCAAGTAGTTGGTTTCCACATAGGCTTGAGTCCGAGGACCATGCAATGCCTTGGTTCTGTCCAAAGTCTAGTTTTCCTCATCCAAGTAGTTGGTTTCCCCATAGGCTTGAGTCCGAGGACCATGCAATCCCTTGGTTCTGTCCAAAACCTAGTATTCCTCATCCAAGTAGTTGGTTTCCCCATAGGCTTGAGTCCGAGGACCTTGCAATGCCTTGGTTCTGTCCAAAACCTAGTTTTCCTCATCCAAGTAGTTGGTTTCCCCATAGGCTTGAGTCCGAGGGCCATGCAATGCCTTGGTTCTGTCCAAAGTCTAGTTTTCCTCAGCCAAGTAGTTGGTTTCCCCATAGGCTTCAGTCCGAGGACCATGCAATGCCTTGGTTCTGTCCAAAACCTAGTTTTCCTCATCCAAGTACTTGGTTTCCCCATAGGCTTGAGTCCGAGGACCATGTAATGCCTTGGTTCTGTCCAAAACCTAGTTTTCCTCATCCAAGTAGTCGGTTTCCCCATAGGCTTTAGTCCGAGGACCATGCAATGCCTTGGTTCTGTCCAAAGCCTAGTTTTCCTCGTCCAAGTAGTGGGTTTCCCCATAGGCTTGAGTCCGAGGACCATGCAATGCCTTGATTCTGTCCAAAACCTAGTTTTCCTCATCCAAGTAGTCGGTTTCCCCATAGGCTTGAGTCCGAGGACCATGCAATGCCTTGGTTCTGACCAAAACCTAGTTTTCCTCGTCCAAGTAGTGGGTTTCCCCATAGGCTTGAGTCCGAGGACCATGCAATGCCTTGGTTCTGTCCAAAACCTAGTTTTCCTCATCCAAGTAGTCGGTTTCCCCATAGGCTTGAGTCCGAGGACCTTGCAATGCCTTGGTTCTGTCCAAAACCTAGTTTTCCTCATCCAAGTAGTTGGTTTCCCCATAGGCTTGAGTCCGAGGACCATGCAATGCCTAGGTTCTGTCCAAAACCTCGTTTTCCTCATCCAAGTAGTTGGTTTCCACATAGGCTTGAGTCCGAGGACCATGCAATGCCTTGGTTCTGTCCAAAGTCTAGTTTTCCTCATCCAAGTAGTTGGTTTCCCCATAGGCTTGAGTCCGAGGACCATGCAATCCCTTGGTTCTGTCCAAAACCTAGTATTCCTCATCCAAGTAGTTGGTTTCCCCATAGGCTTGAGTCCGAGGACCTTGCAATGCCTTGGTTCTGTCCAAAACCTAGTTTTCCTCATCCAAGTAGTTGGTTTCCCCATAGGCTTGAGTCCGAGGGCCATGCAATGCCTTCGTTCTGTCCAAAGTCTAGTTTTCCTCAGCCAAGTAGTTGGTTTCCCCATAGGCTTCAGTCCGAGGACCATGCAATGCCTTGGTTCTGTCCAAAACCTAGTTTTCCTCATCCAAGTACTTGGTTTCCCCATAGGCTTGAGTCCGAGGACCATGTAATGCCTTGGTTCTGTCCAAAACCTGGTTTTCCTCATCCAAGTAGTCGGTTTCCCCATAGGCTTTAGTCCGAGGACCATGCAATGCCTTGGTTCTGTCCAAAGCCTAGTTTTCCTCGTCCAAGTAGTGGGTTTCCCCATAGGCTTGAGTCCGAGGACCATGCAATGCCTTGGTTCTGTCCAAAACCTAGTTTTCCTCATCCAAGTAGTCGGTTTCCCCATAGGCTTGAGTCCGAGGACCATGCAATGCCTTGGTTCTGACCAAAACCTAGTTTTCCTCATCCAAGTAGTTGGTTTCCCCATAGGCTTGAGTCCGAGGACCATGCAATGCCTTGGTTCTGTCCAAAACCTAGTTTTCCTCATCCAAGTAGTTGGTTTCCCTATAGGCTTGAGTCCGAGGACCATGCAATGCCTTGGTTCTGTCCAAAACCTAGTTTTCCTCATCCAAGTAGTTGGTTACCCCATAGGCTTGAGTCCGAGGACCATGCAATGCCTTGGTTCTGTCCAAAACCTAGTTTTCCTCATCCAAGTAGTTGGTTTCCCCATAGGCTTGAGTCCGAGGACCATGCAATGCCTTGGTTCTGTCCAAAGTCTAGTTTTCCTCATCCAAGTAGTTGGTTTCCCCATAGGCTTGAGTCCGAGGACCATGCAATCCCTTGGTTCTGTCCAAAACCTAGTTTTCCTCATCCAAGTAGTTGGTTTCCCCATAGGCTTGAGTCAGAGGACCATGCAATGCCTTGGTTCTGTCCAAAACCTGGTTTTCCTCATCCAAGTAGTTGGTTTCCCCATAGGCTTGAGTCCGAGGACCATGCAATGCCTTGGTTCTGTCCAAAACCTAGTTTTCCTCATCCAAGTAGTTGGTTTCCCCATAGGCTTGAGTCTAAGGACCATGCAATGCCTTGGTTCTGTCCAAAGCCTAGTTTTCCTCATCCAAGTAGTTGGTTTCCCCATAGGCTTGAGTCCGAGGACCATGCAATGCCTTGGTTCTGTCCAAAGTCTAGTTTTCCTCATCCAAGTAGTTGGTTTCCCCATAGGCTTGAGTCCGAGGACCATGCAATGCCTTGGTTCTGTCCAAAACCTAGTTTTCCTCATCCAAGTTGTTGGTTTCCCCATAGGCTTGAGTCCGAGGACCATGCAATGCCTTGGTTCTGTCCAAAACCTAGTTTTCCTCATCCAAGTAGTTGGTTTCCCCATAGGCTTGAGTCCGAGGACCATGCAATGCCTAGGTTCTGTCCAAAACCTCGTTTTCCTCATCCAAGTAGTTGGTTTCCCCATAGGCTTGAGTCCGAGGACCATGCAATGCCTTGGTTCTGTCCAAAGTCTAGTTTTCCTCATCCAAGTAGTTGGTTTCCCCATAGGCTTGAGTCCGAGGACCATACAATCCCTTGGTTCTGTCTAAAACCTAGTTTTCCTCATCCAAGTTGTTGGTTTCCCCATAGGCTTGAGTCCGAGGAGCATGCAATGCCTTGGTTCTGTCCAAAACCTAGTTTTCCTCATCCAAGTAGTTGGTTTCCCCATAGGCTTGAGTCCGAGGACCATGCATTGCCTTGGTTCTGTCCAAAGTCTAGTTTTCCTCAGCCATGTAGTTGGTTTCCCCATAGGCTTGAGTCCGAGGACCATGCAATGCCTTGGTTCTGTCCAAAACCTAGTTTTCCTCATCCAAATAGTTGGTTTCCCAATAGGCTTGAGTCTGAGGACCATGCAATGCCTTGGTTCTGTCCAAAGCCTAGTTTTCCTTATCCAAGTAGTGGGTTTCCCCATAGGCTTGAGTCCGAGGACCATGCAATGCCTTGGTTCTGTCCAAAACCTAGTTTTCCTCATCCAAGTAGTCGGTTTCCCCATAGGCTTGAGTCCGAGGACCATGCAATGCCTTGGTTCTTTCCAAAACCTAGTTTTCCTCATCCAAGTAGTTGGTTTCCCCATAGGCTTGAGTCCGAGGACCATGCAATGCCTTGGTTCTGTCCAAAACCTAGTTTTCCTCATCCAAGTAGTTGGTTTCCCCATAGGCTTGAGTCCAAGGACCATGCAATGCCTTGGTTCTGTCCAAAACCTAGTTTTCCTCATCCAAGTAGTTGGTTACCCCATAGGCTTGAGTCCGAGGACCATGCAATGCCTTGGTTCTGTCCAAAACCTAGTTTTCCTCATCCAAGTAGTTGGTTTCCCCATAGGCTTGAGTCCGAGGACCATGCAATGCCTTGGTTCTGTCCAAAGTCTAGTTTTCCTCAACCAAGTAGTTGGTTTCCCCATAGGCTTGAGTCCGAGGACCATGCAATCCCTTGGTTCTGTCCAAAACCTAGTTTTCCTCATCCAAGTAGTTGGTTTCCCCATAGGCTTGAGTCTAAGGACCATGCAATGCCTTGGTTCTGTCCAAAGCCTAGTTTTCCTCATCCAAGTAGTTGGTTTCCCCATAGGCTTGAGTCCGAGGACCATGCAATGCTTTGGTTCTGTCCAAAACCTAGTTTTCCTCATCCAAGTTGTTGGTTTCCCCATAGGCTTGAGTCCGAGGACCATGCAATGCCTTGGTTCTGTCCAAAACCTAGTTTTCCTCATCCAAGTAGTTGGTTTCCCCATAGGCTTGAGTCCGAGGACCATGCAATGCCTAGGTTCTGTCCAAAACCTCGTTTTCCTCATCCAAGTAGTTGGTTTCCACATAGGCTTGAGTCCGAGGACCATGCAATGCCTTGGTTCTGTCCAAAGCCTAGTTTTCCTCATCCAAGTAGTTGGTTTCCCCATAGGCTTGAGTCCGAGGACCATGCAATGCCTTGGTTCTGTCCAAAGTCTAGTTTTCCTCATCCAAGTAGTTGGTTTCCCCATAGGCTTGAGTCCGAGGACCATGCAATGCCTTGGTTCTGTCCAAAGCCTAGTTTTCCTCATCCAAGTAGTTGGTTTCCACATAGGCTTGAGTCCGAGGACCATGCAATGCCTTGGTTCTGTCCAAAGTCTAGTTTTCCTCATCCAAGTAGTTGGTTTCCCCGTAGGCTTGAGTCCGAGGACCATGCAATCCCTTGGTTCTGTCCAAAACCTAGTTTTCCTCATCCAAGTAGTTGGTTTCCCCATAGGCTTGAGTCAGAGGACCATGCAATGCCTTGGTTCTGTCCAAAACCTGGTTTTCCTCATCCAAGTAGTTGGTTTCCCCATAGGCTTGAGTCCGAGGACCATGCAATGCCTTGGTTCTGTCCCAAACCTAGTTTTCCTCATCCAAGTAGTTGGTTTCCCCATAGGCTTGAGTCTAAGGACCATGCAATGCCTTGGTTCTGTCCAAAGCCTAGTTTTCCTCATCCAAGTAGTTGGTTTCCCCATAGGCTTGAGTCCGAGGACCATGCAATGCCTTGGTTCTGTCCAAAGTCTAGTTTTCCTCATCCAAGTAGTTGGTTTCCCCATAGGCTTGAGTCCGAGGACCATGCAATGCCTTGGTTCTGTCCAAAACCTAGTTTTCCTCATCCAAGTAGTTGGTTTCCCCATAGGCTTGAGTCCGAGGACCATGCAATGCCTTGGTTCTGTCCAAAGTCTAGTTTTCCTCATCCAAGTAGTTGGTTTCCCCATAGGCTTGAGTCCGAGGACCATGCAATCCCTTGGTTCTGTCCAAAACCTAGTTTTCCTCATCCAAGTAGTTGGTTTCCCCATAGGCTTGAGTCAGAGGACCATGCAATGCCTTGGTTCTGTCCAAAACCTGGTTTTCCTCATCCAAGTAGTTGGTTTCCCCATAGGCTTGAGTCCGAGGACCATGCAATGCCTTGGTTCTGTCCAAAACCTAGTTTTCCTCATCCAAGTAGTTGGTTTCCCCATAGGCTTGAGTCTAAGGACCATGCAATGCCTTGGTTCTGTCCAAAGCCTAGTTTTCCTCATCCAAGTAGTTGGTTTCCCCATAGGCTTGAGTCCGAGGACCATGCAATGCCTTGGTTCTGTCCAAAGTCTAGTTTTCCTCATCCAAGTAGTTGGTTTCCCCATAGGCTTGAGTCCGAGGACCATGCAATGCCTTGGTTCTGTCCAAAACCTAGTTTTCCTCATCCAAGTTGTTGGTTTCCCCATAGGCTTGAGTCCGAGGACCATGCAATGCCTTGGTTCTGTCCAAAACCTAGTTTTCCTCATCCAAGTAGTTGGTTTCCCCATAGGCTTGAGTCCGAGGACCATGCAATGCCTAGGTTCTGTCCAAAACCTCGTTTTCCTCATCCAAGTAGTTGGTTTCCCCATAGGCTTGAGTCCGAGGACCATGCAATGCCTTGGTTCTGTCCAAAGTCTAGTTTTCCTCATCCAAGTAGTTGGTTTCCCCATAGGCTTGAGTCCGAGGACCATACAATCCCTTGGTTCTGTCTAAAACCTAGTTTTCCTCATCCAAGTTGTTGGTTTCCCCATAGGCTTGAGTCCGAGGAGCATGCAATGCCTTGGTTCTGTCCAAAACCTAGTTTTCCTCATCCAAGTAGTTGGTTTCCCCATAGGCTTGAGTCCGAGGACCATGCATTGCCTTGGTTCTGTCCAAAGTCTAGTTTTCCTCAGCCATGTAGTTGGTTTCCCCATAGGCTTGAGTCCGAGGACCATGCAATGCCTTGGTTCTGTCCAAAACCTAGTTTTCCTCATCCAAATAGTTGGTTTCCCAATAGGCTTGAGTCTGAGGACCATGCAATGCCTTGGTTCTGTCCAAAGCCTAGTTTTCCTTATCCAAGTAGTGGGTTTCCCCATAGGCTTGAGTCCGAGGACCATGCAATGCCTTGGTTCTGTCCAAAACCTAGTTTTCCTCATCCAAGTAGTCGGTTTCCCCATAGGCTTGAGTCCGAGGACCATGCAATGCCTTGGTTCTTTCCAAAACCTAGTTTTCCTCATCCAAGTAGTTGGTTTCCCCATAGGCTTGAGTCCGAGGACCATGCAATGCCTTGGTTCTGTCCAAAACCTAGTTTTCCTCATCCAAGTAGTTGGTTTCCCCATAGGCTTGAGTCCGAGGACCATGCAATGCCTTGGTTCTGTCCAAAACCTAGTTTTCCTCATCCAAGTAGTTGGTTACCCCATAGGCTTGAGTCCGAGGACCATGCAATGCCTTGGTTCTGTCCAAAACCTAGTTTTCCTCATCCAAGTAGTTGGTTTCCCCATAGGCTTGAGTCCGAGGACCATGCAATGCCTTGGTTCTGTCCAAAGTCTAGTTTTCCTCAACCAAGTAGTTGGTTTCCCCATAGGCTTGAGTCCGAGGACCATGCAATCCCTTGGTTCTGTCCAAAACCTAGTTTTCCTCATCCAAGTAGTTGGTTTCCCCATAGGCTTGAGTCTAAGGACCATGCAATGCCTTGGTTCTGTCCAAAGCCTAGTTTTCCTCATCCAAGTAGTTGGTTTCCCCATAGGCTTGAGTCCGAGGACCATGCAATGCTTTGGTTCTGTCCAAAACCTAGTTTTCCTCATCCAAGTTGTTGGTTTCCCCATAGGCTTGAGTCCGAGGACCATGCAATGCCTTGGTTCTGTCCAAAACCTAGTTTTCCTCATCCAAGTAGTTGGTTTCCCCATAGGCTTGAGTCCGAGGACCATGCAATGCCTAGGTTCTGTCCAAAACCTCGTTTTCCTCATCCAAGTAGTTGGTTTCCACATAGGCTTGAGTCCGAGGACCATGCAATGCCTTGGTTCTGTCCAAAGCCTAGTTTTCCTCATCCAAGTAGTTGGTTTCCCCATAGGCTTGAGTCCGAGGACCATGCAATGCCTTGGTTCTGTCCAAAGTCTAGTTTTCCTCATCCAAGTAGTTGGTTTCCCCATAGGCTTGAGTCCGAGGACCATGCAATGCCTTGGTTCTGTCCAAAGCCTAGTTTTCCTCATCCAAGTAGTTGGTTTCCACATAGGCTTGAGTCCGAGGACCATGCAATGCCTTGGTTCTGTCCAAAGTCTAGTTTTCCTCATCCAAGTAGTTGGTTTCCCCGTAGGCTTGAGTCCGAGGACCATGCAATCCCTTGGTTCTGTCCAAAACCTAGTTTTCCTCATCCAAGTAGTTGGTTTCCCCATAGGCTTGAGTCAGAGGACCATGCAATGCCTTGGTTCTGTCCAAAACCTGGTTTTCCTCATCCAAGTAGTTGGTTTCCCCATAGGCTTGAGTCCGAGGACCATGCAATGCCTTGGTTCTGTCCCAAACCTAGTTTTCCTCATCCAAGTAGTTGGTTTCCCCATAGGCTTGAGTCTAAGGACCATGCAATGCCTTGGTTCTGTCCAAAGCCTAGTTTTCCTCATCCAAGTAGTTGGTTTCCCCATAGGCTTGAGTCCGAGGACCATGCAATGCCTTGGTTCTGTCCAAAGTCTAGTTTTCCTCATCCAAGTAGTTGGTTTCCCCATAGGCTTGAGTCCGAGGACCATGCAATGCCTTGGTTCTGTCCAAAACCTAGTTTTCCTCATCCAAGTTGTTGGTTTCCCCATAGGCTTGAGTCCGAGGACCATGCAATGCCTTGGTTCTGTCCAAAACCTAGTTTTCCTCATCCAAGTAGTTGGTTTCCCCATAGGCTTGAGTCCGAGGACCATGCAATGCCTAGGTTCTGTCCAAAACCTCGTTTTCCTCATCCAAGTAGTTGGTTTCCCCATAGGCTTGAGTCCGAGGACCATGCAATGCCTTGGTTCTGTCCAAAGTCTAGTTTTCCTCATCCAAGTAGTTGCTTTCCCCATAGGCTTGAGTCCGAGGACCATGCAATCCCTTGGTTCTGTCCAAAACCTAGTTTTCCTCATCCAAGTAGTTGGTTTCCCCATAGGCTTGAGTCCGAGGAGCATGCAATGCCTTGGTTCTGTCCAAAACCTAGTTTTCCTCATCCAAGTAGTTGGTTTCCCCATAGGCTTGAGTCCGAGGACCATGCATTGCCTTGGTTCTGTCCAAAGTCTAGTTTTCCTCAGCCATGTAGTTGGTTTCCCCATAGGCTTGAGTCCGAGGACCATGCAATGCCTTGGTTCTGTCCAAAACCTAGTTTTCCTCATCCAAATAGTTGGTTTCCCAATAGGCTTAAGTCTGAGGACCATGCAATGCCTTGGTTCTGTCCAAAGTCTAGTTTTCCTCATCCAAGTAGTTGGTTTCCCCGTAGGCTTGAGTCCGAGGACCATGCAATCCCTTGGTTCTGTCCAAAACCTAGTTTTCCTCTTCCAAGTAGTTGGTTTCCCCATAGGCTTGAGTCAGAGGACCATGCAATGCCTTGGTTCTGTCCAAAACCTAGTTTTCCTCATCCAAGTAGTTGGTTTCCCCATAGGCTTGAGTCCGAGGACCATGCAATGCCTTGGTTCTGTCCAAAGTCTAGTTTTCCTCATCCAAGTAGTTGGTTTCCCCATAGGCTTGAGTCCGAGGACCATGCAATGCCTTGGTTCTGTCCAAAGCCTAGTTTTCCTCATCCAAGTAGTTGGTTTCCACATAGGCTTGAGTCCGAGGACCATGCAATGCCTTGGTTCTGTCCAAAGTCTAGTTTTCCTCATCCAAGTAGTTGGTTTCCCCGTAGGCTTGAGTCCGAGGACCATGCAATCCCTTGGTTCTGTCCAAAACCTAGTTTTCCTCATCCAAGTAGTTGGTTTCCCCATAGGCTTGAGTCAGAGGACCATGCAATGCCTTGGTTCTGTCCAAAACCTGGTTTTCCTCATCCAAGTAGTTGGTTTCCCCATAGGCTTGAGTCCGAGGACCATGCAATGCCTTGGTTCTGTCCCAAACCTAGTTTTCCTCATCCAAGTAGTTGGTTTCCCCATAGGCTTGAGTCTAAGGACCATGCAATGCCTTGGTTCTGTCCAAAGCCTAGTTTTCCTCATCCAAGTAGTTGGTTTCCCCATAGGCTTGAGTCCGAGGACCATGCAATGCCTTGGTTCTGTCCAAAGTCTAGTTTTCCTCATCCAAGTAGTTGGTTTCCCCATAGGCTTGAGTCCGAGGACCATGCAATGCCTTGGTTCTGTCCAAAACCTAGTTTTCCTCATCCAAGTTGTTGGTTTCCCCATAGGCTTGAGTCCGAGGACCATGCAATGCCTTGGTTCTGTCCAAAACCTAGTTTTCCTCATCCAAGTAGTTGGTTTCCCCATAGGCTTGAGTCCGAGGACCATGCAATGCCTAGGTTCTGTCCAAAACCTCGTTTTCCTCATCCAAGTAGTTGGTTTCCCCATAGGCTTGAGTCCGAGGACCATGCAATGCCTTGGTTCTGTCCAAAGTCTAGTTTTCCTCATCCAAGTAGTTGCTTTCCCCATAGGCTTGAGTCCGAGGACCATGCAATCCCTTGGTTCTGTCCAAAACCTAGTTTTCCTCATCCAAGTAGTTGGTTTCCCCATAGGCTTGAGTCCGAGGACCATGCAATGCCTTGGTTCTGTCCAAAACCTAGTTTTCCTCATCCAAGTAGTTGGTTTCCCCATAGGCTTGAGTCCGAGAACCATGCAATGCCTTGGTTCAGTCCAAAGTCTAGTTTTCCTCAGCCATGTAGTTGGTTTCCCCATAGGCTTGAGTCCGAGGACCATGCAATGCCTTGGTTCTGTCCAAAACCTAGTTTTCCTCATCCAAATAGTTGGTTTCCCAATAGGCTTGAGTCTGAGGACCATGCAATGCCTTGGTTCTGTCCAAAGCCTAGTTTTCCTTATCCAAGTAGTGGGCTTCCCCATAGGCTTGAGTCCGAGGACCATGCAATGCCTTGGTTCTGTCCAAAACCTAGTTTTCCTCATCCAAGTAGTCGGTTTCCCCATAGGCTTGAGTCCGAGGACCATGCAATGCCTTGGTTCTTTCCAAAACCTAGTTTTCCTCATCCAAGTAGTTGGTTTCCCCATAGGCTTGAGTCCGAGGACCATGCAATGCCTTGGTTCTGTCCAAAACCTAGTTTTCCTCATCCAAGTAGTTGGTTTCCCCATAGGCTTGAGTCCGAGGACCATGCAATGCCTTGGTTCTGTCCAAAACCTAGTTTTCCTCATCCAAGTAGTTGGTTACCCCATAGGCTTGAGTCCGAGGACCATGCAATGCCTTGGTTCTGTCCAAAACCTAGTTTTCCTCATCCAAGTAGTTGGTTTCCCCATAGGCTTGAGTCCGAGGACCATGCAATGCCTTGGTTCTGTCCAAAGTCTAGTTTTCCTCAACCAAGTAGTTGGTTTCCCCATAGGCTTGAGTCCGAGGACCATGCAATCCCTTGGTTCTGTCCAAAACCTAGTTTTCCTCATCCAAGTAGTTGGTTTCCCCATAGGCTTGAGTCCGAGGACCATGCAATGCCTTGGTTCTGTCCAAAGTCTAGTTTTCCTCATCCAAGTAGTTGGTTTCCCCATAGGCTTGAGTCCGAGGACCATGCAATGCCTTGGTTCTGTCCAAAGCCTAGTTTTCCTCATCCAAGTAGTTGGTTTCCACATAGGCTTGAGTCCGAGGACCATGCAATGCCTTGGTTCTGTCCAAAGTCTAGTTTTCCTCATCCAAGTAGTTGGTTTCCCCGTAGGCTTGAGTCCGAGGACCATGCAATCCCTTGGTTCTGTCCAAAACCTAGTTTTCCTCATCCAAGTAGTTGGTTTCCCCATAGGCTTGAGTCAGAGGACCATGCAATGCCTTGGTTCTGTCCAAAACCTGGTTTTCCTCATCCAAGTAGTTGGTTTCCCCATAGGCTTGAGTCCGAGGACCATGCAATGCCTTGGTTCTGTCCCAAACCTAGTTTTCCTCATCCAAGTAGTTGGTTTCCCCATAGGCTTGAGTCTAAGGACCATGCAATGCCTTGGTTCTGTCCAAAGCCTAGTTTTCCTCATCCAAGTAGTTGGTTTCCCCATAGGCTTGAGTCCGAGGACCATGCAATGCCTTGGTTCTGTCCAAAGTCTAGTTTTCCTCATCCAAGTAGTTGGTTTCCCCATAGGCTTGAGTCCGAGGACCATGCAATGCCTTGGTTCTGTCCAAAACCTAGTTTTCCTCATCCAAGTTGTTGGTTTCCCCATAGGCTTGAGTCCGAGGACCATGCAATGCCTTGGTTCTTTCCAAAACCTAGTTTTCCTCATCCAAGTAGTTGGTTTCCCCATAGGCTTGAGTCCGAGGACCATGCAATGCCTTGGTTCTGTCCAAAACCTAGTTTTCCTCATCCAAGTAGTTGGTTTCCCCATAGGCTTGAGTCCGAGGACCATGCAATGCCTTGGTTCTGTCCAAAGTCTAGTTTTCCTCAACCAAGTAGTTGGTTTCCCCATAGGCTTGAGTCCGAGGACCATGCAATCCCTTGGTTCTGTCCAAAACCTAGTTTTCCTCATCCAAGTAGTTGGTTTCCCCATAGGCTTGAGTCCGAGGACCATGCAATGCCTTGGTTCTGTCCAAAGTCTAGTTTTCCTCATCCAAGTAGTTGGTTTCCCCATAGGCTTGAGTCCGAGGACCATGCAATGCCTTGGTTCTGTCCAAAGCCTAGTTTTCCTCATCCAAGTAGTTGGTTTCCACATAGGCTTGAGTCCGAGGACCATGCAATGCCTTGGTTCTGTCCAAAGTCTAGTTTTCCTCATCCAAGTAGTTGGTTTCCCCGTAGGCTTGAGTCCGAGGACCATGCAATCCCTTGGTTCTGTCCAAAACCTAGTTTTCCTCATCCAAGTAGTTGGTTTCCCCATAGGCTTGAGTCAGAGGACCATGCAATGCCTTGGTTCTGTCCAAAACCTGGTTTTCCTCATCCAAGTAGTTGGTTTCCCCATAGGCTTGAGTCCGAGGACCATGCAATGCCTTGGTTCTGTCCCAAACCTAGTTTTCCTCATCCAAGTAGTTGGTTTCCCCATAGGCTTGAGTCTAAGGACCATGCAATGCCTTGGTTCTGTCCAAAGCCTAGTTTTCCTCATCCAAGTAGTTGGTTTCCCCATAGGCTTGAGTCCGAGGACCATGCAATGCCTTGGTTCTGTCCAAAGTCTAGTTTTCCTCATCCAAGTAGTTGGTTTCCCCATAGGCTTGAGTCCGAGGACCATGCAATGCCTTGGTTCTGTCCAAAACCTAGTTTTCCTCATCCAAGTTGTTGGTTTCCCCATAGGCTTGAGTCCGAGGACCATGCAATGCCTTGGTTCTTTCCAAAACCTAGTTTTCCTCATCCAAGTAGTTGGTTTCCCCATAGGCTTGAGTCCGAGGACCATGCAATGCCTTGGTTCTGTCCAAAACCTAGTTTTCCTCATCCAAGTAGTTGGTTTCCCCATAGGCTTGAGTCCGAGGACCATGCAATGCCTTGGTTCTGTCCAAAACCTAGTTTTCCTCATCCAAGTAGTTGGTTACCCCATAGGCTTGAGTCCGAGGACCATGCAATGCCTTGGTTCTGTCCAAAACCTAGTTTTCCTCATCCAAGTAGTCGGTTTCCCCATAGGCTTGAGTCCGAGGACCATGCAATGCCTTGGTTCTTTCCAAAACCTAGTTTTCCTCATCCAAGTAGTTGGTTTCCCCATAGGCTTGAGTCCGAGGACCATGCAATGCCTTGGTTCTGTCCAAAACCTAGTTTTCCTCATCCAAGTAGTTGGTTTCCCCATAGGCTTGAGTCCGAGGACCATGCAATGCCTTGGTTCTGTCCAAAACCTAGTTTTCCTCATCCAAGTAGTTGGTTACCCCATAGGCTTGAGTCCGAGGACCATGCAATGCCTTGGTTCTGTCCAAAACCTAGTTTTCCTCATCCAAGTAGTTGGTTTCCCCATAGGCTTGAGTCCGAGGACCATGCAATGCCTTGGTTCTGTCCAAAGTCTAGTTTTCCTCAACCAAGTAGTTGGTTTCCCCATAGGCTTGAGTCCGAGGACCATGCAATCCCTTGGTTCTGTCCAAAACCTAGTTTTCCTCATCCAAGTAGTTGGTTTCCCCATAGGCTTGAGTCCGAGGACCATGCAATGCCTTGGTTCTGTCCAAAGTCTAGTTTTCCTCATCCAAGTAGTTGGTTTCCCCATAGGCTTGAGTCCGAGGACCATGCAATGCCTTGGTTCTGTCCAAAGCCTAGTTTTCCTCATCCAAGTTGTTGGTTTCCACATAGGCTTGAGTCCGAGGACCATGCAATGCCTTGGTTCTGTCCAAAGTCTAGTTTTCCTCATCCAAGTAGTTGGTTTCCCCGTAGGCTTGAGTCCGAGGACCATGCAATCCCTTGGTTCTGTCCAAAACCTAGTTTTCCTCATCCAAGTAGTTGGTTTCCCCATAGGCTTGAGTCAGAGGACCATGCAATGCCTTGGTTCTGTCCAAAACCTGGTTTTCCTCATCCAAGTAGTTGGTTTCCCCATAGGCTTGAGTCCGAGGACCATGCAATGCCTTGGTTCTGTCCCAAACCTAGTTTTCCTCATCCAAGTAGTTGGTTTCCCCATAGGCTTGAGTCTAAGGACCATGCAATGCCTTGGTTCTGTCCAAAGCCTAGTTTTCCTCATCCAAGTAGTTGGTTTCCCCATAGGCTTGAGTCCGAGGACCATGCAATGCCTTGGTTCTGTCCAAAGTCTAGTTTTCCTCATCCAAGTAGTTGGTTTCCCCATAGGCTTGAGTCCGAGGACCATGCAATGCCTTGGTTCTGTCCAAAACCTAGTTTTCCTCATCCAAGTTGTTGGTTTCCCCATAGGCTTGAGTCCGAGGACCATGCAATGCCTTGGTTCTGTCCAAAACCTAGTTTTCCTCATCCAAGTAGTTGGTTTCCCCATAGGCTTGAGTCCGAGGACCATGCAATGCCTAGGTTCTGTCCAAAACCTCGTTTTCCTCATCCAAGTAGTTGGTTTCCCCATAGGCTTGAGTCCGAGGACCATGCAATGCCTTGGTTCTGTCCAAAGTCTAGTTTTCCTCATCCAAGTAGTTGCTTTCCCCATAGGCTTGAGTCCGAGGACCATGCAATCCCTTGGTTCTGTCCAAAACCTAGTTTTCCTCATCCAAGTAGTTGGTTTCCCCATAGGCTTGAGTCCGAGGAGCATGCAATGCCTTGGTTCTGTCCAAAACCTAGTTTTCCTCATCCAAGTAGTTGGTTTCCCCATAGGCTTGAGTCCGAGGACCATGCATTGCCTTGGTTCTGTCCAAAGTCTAGTTTTCCTCAGCCATGTAGTTGGTTTCCCCATAGGCTTGAGTCCGAGGACCATGCAATGCCTTGGTTCTGTCCAAAACCTAGTTTTCCTCATCCAAATAGTTGGTTTCCCAATAGGCTTAAGTCTGAGGACCATGCAATGCCTTGGTTCTGTCCAAAGTCTAGTTTTCCTCATCCAAGTAGTTGGTTTCCCCGTAGGCTTGAGTCCGAGGACCATGCAATCCCTTGGTTCTGTCCAAAACCTAGTTTTCCTCATCCAAGTAGTTGGTTTCCCCATAGGCTTGAGTCAGAGGACCATGCAATGCCTTGGTTCTGTCCAAAACCTAGTTTTCCTCATCCAAGTAGTTGGTTTCCCCATAGGCTTGAGTCCGAGGACCATGCAATGCCTTGGTTCTGTCCAAAGTCTAGTTTTCCTCATCCAAGTAGTTGGTTTCCCCATAGGCTTGAGTCCGAGGACCATGCAATGCCTTGGTTCTGTCCAAAGCCTAGTTTTCCTCATCCAAGTAGTTGGTTTCCACATAGGCTTGAGTCCGAGGACCATGCAATGCCTTGGTTCTGTCCAAAGTCTAGTTTTCCTCATCCAAGTAGTTGGTTTCCCCGTAGGCTTGAGTCCGAGGACCATGCAATCCCTTGGTTCTGTCCAAAACCTAGTTTTCCTCATCCAAGTAGTTGGTTTCCCCATAGGCTTGAGTCAGAGGACCATGCAATGCCTTGGTTCTGTCCAAAACCTGGTTTTCCTCATCCAAGTAGTTGGTTTCCCCATAGGCTTGAGTCCGAGGACCATGCAATGCCTTGGTTCTGTCCCAAACCTAGTTTTCCTCATCCAAGTAGTTGGTTTCCCCATAGGCTTGAGTCTAAGGACCATGCAATGCCTTGGTTCTGTCCAAAGCCTAGTTTTCCTCATCCAAGTAGTTGGTTTCCCCATAGGCTTGAGTCCGAGGACCATGCAATGCCTTGGTTCTGTCCAAAGTCTAGTTTTCCTCATCCAAGTAGTTGGTTTCCCCATAGGCTTGAGTCCGAGGACCATGCAATGCCTTGGTTCTGTCCAAAACCTAGTTTTCCTCATCCAAGTTGTTGGTTTCCCCATAGGCTTGAGTCCGAGGACCATGCAATGCCTTGGTTCTGTCCAAAACCTAGTTTTCCTCATCCAAGTAGTTGGTTTCCCCATAGGCTTGAGTCCGAGGACCATGCAATGCCTAGGTTCTGTCCAAAACCTCGTTTTCCTCATCCAAGTAGTTGGTTTCCCCATAGGCTTGAGTCCGAGGACCATGCAATGCCTTGGTTCTGTCCAAAGTCTAGTTTTCCTCATCCAAGTAGTTGCTTTCCCCATAGGCTTGAGTCCGAGGACCATGCAATCCCTTGGTTCTGTCCAAAACCTAGTTTTCCTCATCCAAGTAGTTGGTTTCCCCATAGGCTTGAGTCCGAGGACCATGCAATGCCTTGGTTCTGTCCAAAACCTAGTTTTCCTCATCCAAGTAGTTGGTTTCCCCATAGGCTTGAGTCCGAGAACCATGCAATGCCTTGGTTCAGTCCAAAGTCTAGTTTTCCTCAGCCATGTAGTTGGTTTCCCCATAGGCTTGAGTCCGAGGACCATGCAATGCCTTGGTTCTGTCCAAAACCTAGTTTTCCTCATCCAAATAGTTGGTTTCCCAATAGGCTTGAGTCTGAGGACCATGCAATGCCTTGGTTCTGTCCAAAGCCTAGTTTTCCTTATCCAAGTAGTGGGTTTCCCCATAGGCTTGAGTCCGAGGACCATGCAATGCCTTGGTTCTGTCCAAAACCTAGTTTTCCTCATCCAAGTAGTCGGTTTCCCCATAGGCTTGAGTCCGAGGACCATGCAATGCCTTGGTTCTTTCCAAAACCTAGTTTTCCTCATCCAAGTAGTTGGTTTCCCCATAGGCTTGAGTCCGAGGACCATGCAATGCCTTGGTTCTGTCCAAAACCTAGTTTTCCTCATCCAAGTAGTTGGTTTCCCCATAGGCTTGAGTCCGAGGACCATGCAATGCCTTGGTTCTGTCCAAAACCTAGTTTTCCTCATCCAAGTAGTTGGTTACCCCATAGGCTTGAGTCCGAGGACCATGCAATGCCTTGGTTCTGTCCAAAACCTAGTTTTCCTCATCCAAGTAGTTGGTTTCCCCATAGGCTTGAGTCCGAGGACCATGCAATGCCTTGGTTCTGTCCAAAGTCTAGTTTTCCTCAACCAAGTAGTTGGTTTCCCCATAGGCTTGAGTCCGAGGACCATGCAATCCCTTGGTTCTGTCCAAAACCTAGTTTTCCTCATCCAAGTAGTTGGTTTCCCCATAGGCTTGAGTCTAAGGACCATGCAATGCCTTGGTTCTGTCCAAAGCCTAGTTTTCCTCATCCAAGTAGTTGGTTTCCCACTAGGCTTGAGTCCGAGGACCATGCAATGCCTTGGTTCTGTCCAAAGTCTAGTTTTCCTCATCCAAGTAGTTGGTTTCCCCATAGGCTTGAGTCCGAGGACCATGCAATGCCTTGGTTCTGTCCAAAACCTAGTTTTCCTCATCCAAGTTGTTGGTTTCCCCATAGGCTTGAGTCCGAGGACCATGCAATGCCTTGGTTCTGTCCAAAACCTAGTTTTCCTCATCCAAGTAGTTGGTTTCCCCATAGGCTTGAGTCCGACGACCATGCAATGCCTAGGTTCTGTCCAAAACCTCGTTTTCCTCATCCAAGTAGTTGTTTTCCCCATAGGCTTGAGTCCGAGGAACATGCAATGCCTTGGTTCTGTCCAAAGTCTAGTTTTCCTCATCCAAGTAGTTGGTTTCCACATAGGCTTGAGTCCGAGGACCATGCAATCCCTTGGTTCTGTCCAAAACCTAGTTTTCCTCATCCAAGTTGTTGGTTTCCCCATAGGCTTGAGTCCGAGGACCATGCAATGCCTTGGTTCTGTCCAAAGTCTAGTTTTCCTCATCCAAGTAGTTGGTTTCCACATAGGCTTGAGTCCGAGGACCATGCAATCCCTTGGTTCTGTCCAAAACCTAGTTTTCCTCATCCAAGTAGTTGGTTTCCCCATAGGCTTGAGTCCGAGGACCATGCAATGCCTTGGTTCTGTCCAAAACCTAGTTTTCCTCATCCAAGTAGTTGGTTTCCCCATAGGCTTGAGTCCGAGGACCATGCAATGCCTTGGTTCTGTCCAAAGTCTAGTTTTCCTCAGCCATGTAGTTGGTTTCCCCATAGGCTTGAGTCCGAGGACCATGCAATGCCTTGGTTCTGTCCAAAACCTAGTTTTCCTCATCCAAATAGTTGGTTTCCCAATAGGCTTGAGTCTGAGGACCATGCAATGCCTTGGTTCTGTCCAAAGCCTAGTTTTCCTTATCCAAGTAGTGGGTTTCCCCATAGGCTTGAGTCCGAGGACCATGCAATGCCTTGGTTCTGTCCAAAACCTAGTTTTCCTCATCCAAGTAGTCGGTTTCCCCATAGGCTTGAGTCCGAGGACCATGCAATGCCTTGGTTCTGTCCAAAACCTAGTTTTCCTCATCCAAGTAGTTGGTTTCCCCATAGGCTTGAGTCCGAGGAGCATGCAATGCCTTGGTTCTGTCCAAAACCTAGTTTTCCTCATCCAAGTAGTTGGTTTCCCCATAGGCTTGAGTCCGAGGACCATGCAATGCCTTGGTTCTGTCCAAAACCTAGTTTTCCTCATCCAAGTAGTTGGTTACCCCATAGGCTTGAGTCCGAGGACCATGCAATGCCTTGGTTCTGTCCAAAACCTAGTTTTCCTCATCCAAGTAGTTGGTTTCCCCATAGGCTTGAGTCCGAGGACCATGCAATGCCTTGGTTCTGTCCAAAGTCTAGTTTTCCTCAACCAAGTAGTTGGTTTCCCCATAGGCTTGAGTCCGAGGACCATGCAATCCCTTGGTTCTGTCCAAAACCTAGTTTTCCTCATCCAAGTAGTTGGTTTCCCCATAGGCTTGAGTCCGAGGACCATGCAATGCCTTGGTTCTGTCCAAAACCTAGTTTTCATCATCCAAGTAGTTGGTTTCCCCATAGGCTTGAGTCCGAGGACCATGCAATGCCTTGGTTCTGTCCAAAACCTAGTTTTCCTCATCCAAGTAGTTGGTTTCCCCATAGGCTTGAGTCTAAGGACCATGCAATGCCTTGGTTCTGTCCAAACCCTAGTTTTCCTCATCCAAGTAGTTGGTTTCCCCATAGGCTTGAGTCCGAGGACCATGCAATGCCTTGGTTCTGTCCAAAGTCTAGTTTTCCTCATCCAAGTAGTTGGTTTCCCCATTGGCTTGAGTCCGAGGACCATGCAATGCCTTGGTTCTGTCCAAAACCTAGTTTTCCTCATCCAAGTAGTTGGTTTCCCCATAGGCCTGAGTCCGAGGCCCATGCAATGCCTTGGTTCTGTCCAAAACCTAGTTTTCCTCATCCAAGTAGTTGGTTTCCCCATAGGCTTGAGTCCGAGGACCATGCAATGCCTTGGTTCTGTCGAAAACCTCGTTTTCCTCATCCAAGTAGTTGGTTTCCCCATTGGCTTGAGTGCGAGGACCATGCAATGCCTTGGTTCTGTCCAAAGTCTAGTTTTCCTCAGCCATGTAGTTGGTTTCCCCATAGGCTTGAGTCCGACGACCATGCAATGCCTAGGTTCTGTCCAAAACCTCGTTTTCCTCATCCAAGTAGTTGGTTTCCCCATAGGCTTGAGTCCGAGGACCATGCAATGCCTTGGTTCTGTCCAAAGTCTAGTTTTCCTCATCCAAGTAGTTGGTTTCCACATAGGCTTGAGTCCGAGGACCATGCAATCCCTTGGTTCTGTCCAAAACCTAGTTTTCCTCATCCAAGTAGTTGGTTTCCCCATAGGCTTGAGTCCGAGGACCATGCAATGCCTTGGTTCTGTCCAAAACCTAGTTTTCCTCATCCAAGTAGTTGGTTTCCCCGTAGGCTTGAGTCCGAGGACCATGCAATGCCTTGGTTCTGTCCAAAGTCTAGTTTTCCTCAGCCATGTAGTTGGTTTCCCCATAGGCTTGAGTCCGAGGACCATGCAATGCCTTGGTTCTGTCCAAAACCTAGTTTTCCTCATCCAAGTAGTTGGTTTCCCAATAGGCTTGAGTCCGAGGACCATGCAATGCCTTGGTTCTGTCCAAAGCCTAGTTTTCCTTATCCAAGTAGTGGGTTTCCCCATAGGCTTGAGTCCGAGGACCATGCAATGCCTTGGTTCTGTCCAAAACCTAGTTTTCCTCATCCAAGTAGTCGGTTTCCCCATAGGCTTGAGTCCGAGGACCATGCAATGCCTTGGTTCTGTCCAAAACCTAGTTTTCCTCATCCAAGTAGTTGGTTTCCCCATAGGCTTGAGTCCGAGGAGCATGCAATGCCTTGGTTCTGTCCAAAACCTAGTTTTCCTCATCCAAGTAGTTGGTTTCCCCATAGGCTTGAGTCCGAGGACCATGCAATGCCTTGGTTCTGTCCAAAACCTAGTTTTCCTCATCCAAGTAGTTGGTTACCGCATAGGCTTGAGTCCGAGGACCATGCAATGCCTTGGTTCTGTCCAAAACCTAGTTTTCCTCATCCAAGTAGTTGGTTTCCCCATAGGCTTGAGTCCGAGGACCATGCAATGCCTTGGTTCTGTCCAAAGTCTAGTTTTCCTCATCCAAGTAGTTGGTTTCCCCATAGGCTTGAGTCCGAGGACCATACAATCCCTTGGTTCTGTCCAAAACCTAGTTTTCCTCATCCAAGTAGTTGGTTTCCCCATAGGCTTGAGTCCGAGGACCATGCAATGCCTTGGTTCTGTCCAAAACCTAGTTTTCCTCATCCAAGTAGTTGGTTTCCCCATAGGCTTGAGTCCGAGGACCATGCAATGCCTTGGTTCTATCCAAAGTCTAGTTTTCCTCATCCAAGTAGTTGGTTTCCCCATTGGCTTGAGTCCGAGGACCATGCAATGCCTTGGTTCTGTCCAAAACCTAGTTTTCCTCATCCAAGTAGTTGGTTTCCCCATAGGCTTGAGTCCGAGGCCCATGCAATGCCTTGGTTCTGTCCAAAACCTAGTTTTCCTCATCCAAGTAGTTGGTTTCCCCATAGGCTTGAGTCCGAGGACCATGCAATGCCTTGGTTCTGTCGAAAACCTCGTTTTCCTCATCCAAGTAGTTGGTTTCCCCATTGGCTTGAGTGCGAGGACCATGCAATGCCTTGGTTCTGTCCAAAGTCTAGTTTTCCTCAGCCATGTAGTTGGTTTCCCCATAGGCTTGAGTCCGACGACCATGCAATGCCTAGGTTCTGTCCAAAACCTCGTTTTCCTCATCCAAGTAGTTGGTTTCCCCATAGGCTTGAGTCCGAGGACCATGCAATGCCTTGGTTCTGTCCAAAGTCTAGTTTTCCTCATCCAAGTAGTTGGTTTCCACATAGGCTTGAGTCCGAGGACCATGCAATCCCTTGGTTCTGTCCAAAACCTAGTTTTCCTCATCCAAGTAGTTGGTTTCCCCATAGGCTTGAGTCCGAGGACCATGCAATGCCTTGGTTCTGTCCAAAACCTAGTTTTCCTCATCCAAGTAGTTGGTTTCCCCATAGGCTTGAGTCCGAGGACCATGCAATGCCTTGGTTCTGTCCAAAGTCTAGTTTTCCTCAGCCATGTAGTTGGTTTCCCCATAGGCTTGAGTCCGAGGACCATGCAATGCCTTGGTTCTGTCCAAAACCTAGTTTTCCTCATCCAAGTAGTTGGTTTCCCAATAGGCTTGAGTCCGAGGACCATGCAATGCCTTGGTTCTGTCCAAAGCCTAGTTTTCCTTATCCAAGTAGTGGGTTTCCCCATAGGCTTGAGTCCGAGGACCATGCAATGCCTTGGTTCTGTCCAAAACCTAGTTTTCCTCATCCAAGTAGTCGGTTTCCCCATAGGCTTGAGTCCGAGGACCATGCAATGCCTTGGTTCTGTCCAAAACCTAGTTTTCCTCATCCAAGTAGTTGGTTTCCCCATAGGCTTGAGTCCGAGGAGCATGCAATGCCTTGGTTCTGTCCAAAACCTAGTTTTCCTCATCCAAGTAGTTGGTTTCCCCATAGGCTTGAGTCCGAGGACCATGCAATGCCTTGGTTCTGTCCAAAACCTAGTTTTCCTCATCCAAGTAGTTGGTTACCGCATAGGCTTGAGTCCGAGGACCATGCAATGCCTTGGTTCTGTCCAAAACCTAGTTTTCCTCATCCAAGTAGTTGGTTTCCCCATAGGCTTGAGTCCGAGGACCATGCAATGCCTTGGTTCTGTCCAAAGTCTAGTTTTCCTCATCCAAGTAGTTGGTTTCCCCATAGGCTTGAGTCCGAGGACCATACAATCCCTTGGTTCTGTCCAAAACCTAGTTTTCCTCATCCAAGTAGTTGGTTTCCCCATAGGCTTGAGTCCGAGGACCATGCAATGCCTTGGTTCTGTCCAAAACCTAGTTTTCCTCATCCAAGTAGTTGGTTTCCCCATAGGCTTGAGTCCGAGGACCATGCAATGCCTTGGTTCTGTCCAAAACCTAGTTTTCCTCATCCAAGTAGTTGGTTTCCCCACAGGCTTGAGTCTAAGGACCATGCAATGCCTTGGTTCTGTCCAAACCCTAGTTTTCCTCATCCAAGTAGTTGGTTTCCCCATAGGCTTGAGTCCGAGGACCATGCAATGCCTTGGTTCTGTCCAAAGTCTAGTTTTCCTCATCCAAGTAGTTGGTTTCCCCATTGGCTTGAGTCCGAGGACCATGCAATGCCTTGGTTCTGTCCAAAACCTAGTTTTCCTCATCCAAGTAGTTGGTTTCCCCATAGGTTTGAGTCCGAGGACCATGCAATGCCTTGGTTCTGTCCAAAACCTAGTTTTCCTCATCCAAGTAGTTGGTTTCCCCATAGGCTTGAGTCCGAGGACCATGCAATGCCTTGGTTCTGTCGAAAACCTCGTTTTCCTCATCCAAGTAGTTGGTTTCCCCATAGGCTTGAGTCCGAGGACCATGCAATGCCTTGGTTCTGTCCAAAGTTTAGTTTTCCTCATCCAAGTAGTTGGTTTCCCCATAGGCTTGAGTCCGAGGACCATGCAATCCCTTGGTTCTGTCCAAAACCTAGTTTTCCTCATCCAAGTAGTTGGTTTCCCCATAGGCTTTAGTCCGAGGGCCATGCAATGCCTTGGTTCTGTCCAAAGTCTAGTTTTCCTCAGCCAAGTAGTTGGTTACCGCATAGGCTTGAGTCCGAGGACCATGCAATGCCTTGGTTCTGTCCAAAACCTAGTTTTCCTCATCCAAGTAGTTGGTTTCCCCATAGGCTTGAGTCCGAGGACCATGCAATGCCTTGGTTCTGTCCAAAGTCTAGTTTTCCTCATCCAAGTAGTTGGTTTCCCCATAGGCTTGAGTCCGAGGACCATACAATCCCTTGGTTCTGTCCAAAACCTAGTTTTCCTCATCCAAGTAGTTGGTTTCCCCATAGGCTTGAGTCCGAGGACCATGCAATGCCTTGGTTCTGTCCAAAACCTAGTTTTCCTCATCCAAGTAGTTGGTTTCCCCATAGGCTTGAGTCCGAGGACCATGCAATGCCTTGGTTCTATCCAAAGTCTAGTTTTCCTCATCCAAGTAGTTGGTTTCCCCATTGGCTTGAGTCCGAGGACCATGCAATGCCTTGGTTCTGTCCAAAACCTAGTTTTCCTCATCCAAGTAGTTGGTTTCCCCATAGGCTTGAGTCCGAGGCCCATGCAATGCCTTGGTTCTGTCCAAAACCTAGTTTTCCTCATCCAAGTAGTTGGTTTCCCCATAGGCTTGAGTCCGAGGACCATGCAATGCCTTGGTTCTGTCGAAAACCTCGTTTTCCTCATCCAAGTAGTTGGTTTCCCCATTGGCTTGAGTGCGAGGACCATGCAATGCCTTGGTTCTGTCCAAAGTCTAGTTTTCCTCAGCCATGTAGTTGGTTTCCCCATAGGCTTGAGTCCGACGACCATGCAATGCCTAGGTTCTGTCCAAAACCTCGTTTTCCTCATCCAAGTAGTTGGTTTCCCCATAGGCTTGAGTCCGAGGACCATGCAATGCCTTGGTTCTGTCCAAAGTCTAGTTTTCCTCATCCAAGTAGTTGGTTTCCACATAGGCTTGAGTCCGAGGACCATGCAATCCCTTGGTTCTGTCCAAAACCTAGTTTTCCTCATCCAAGTAGTTGGTTTCCCCATAGGCTTGAGTCCGAGGACCATGCAATGCCTTGGTTCTGTCCAAAACCTAGTTTTCCTCATCCAAGTAGTTGGTTTCCCCATAGGCTTGAGTCCGAGGACCATGCAATGCCTTGGTTCTGTCCAAAGTCTAGTTTTCCTCAGCCATGTAGTTGGTTTCCCCATAGGCTTGAGTCCGAGGACCATGCAATGCCTTGGTTCTGTCCAAAACCTAGTTTTCCTCATCCAAGTAGTTGGTTTCCCAATAGGCTTGAGTCCGAGGACCATGCAATGCCTTGGTTCTGTCCAAAGCCTAGTTTTCCTTATCCAAGTAGTGGGTTTCCCCATAGGCTTGAGTCCGAGGACCATGCAATGCCTTGGTTCTGTCCAAAACCTAGTTTTCCTCATCCAAGTAGTCGGTTTCCCCATAGGCTTGAGTCCGAGGACCATGCAATGCCTTGGTTCTGTCCAAAACCTAGTTTTCCTCATCCAAGTAGTTGGTTTCCCCATAGGCTTGAGTCCGAGGAGCATGCAATGCCTTGGTTCTGTCCAAAACCTAGTTTTCCTCATCCAAGTAGTTGGTTTCCCCATAGGCTTGAGTCCGAGGACCATGCAATGCCTTGGTTCTGTCCAAAACCTAGTTTTCCTCATCCAAGTAGTTGGTTACCGCATAGGCTTGAGTCCGAGGACCATGCAATGCCTTGGTTCTGTCCAAAACCTAGTTTTCCTCATCCAAGTAGTTGGTTTCCCCATAGGCTTGAGTCCGAGGACCATGCAATGCCTTGGTTCTGTCCAAAGTCTAGTTTTCCTCATCCAAGTAGTTGGTTTCCCCATAGGCTTGAGTCCGAGGACCATACAATCCCTTGGTTCTGTCCAAAACCTAGTTTTCCTCATCCAAGTAGTTGGTTTCCCCATAGGCTTGAGTCCGAGGACCATGCAATGCCTTGGTTCTGTCCAAAACCTAGTTTTCCTCATCCAAGTAGTTGGTTTCCCCATAGGCTTGAGTCCGAGGACCATGCAATGCCTTGGTTCTGTCCAAAACCTAGTTTTCCTCATCCAAGTAGTTGGTTTCCCCACAGGCTTGAGTCTAAGGACCATGCAATGCCTTGGTTCTGTCCAAACCCTAGTTTTCCTCATCCAAGTAGTTGGTTTCCCCATAGGCTTGAGTCCGAGGACCATGCAATGCCTTGGTTCTGTCCAAAGTCTAGTTTTCCTCATCCAAGTAGTTGGTTTCCCCATTGGCTTGAGTCCGAGGACCATGCAATGCCTTGGTTCTGTCCAAAACCTAGTTTTCCTCATCCAAGTAGTTGGTTTCCCCATAGGTTTGAGTCCGAGGACCATGCAATGCCTTGGTTCTGTCCAAAACCTAGTTTTCCTCATCCAAGTAGTTGGTTTCCCCATAGGCTTGAGTCCGAGGACCATGCAATGCCTTGGTTCTGTCGAAAACCTCGTTTTCCTCATCCAAGTAGTTGGTTTCCCCATAGGCTTGAGTCCGAGGACCATGCAATGCCTTGGTTCTGTCCAAAGTTTAGTTTTCCTCATCCAAGTAGTTGGTTTCCCCATAGGCTTGAGTCCGAGGACCATGCAATCCCTTGGTTCTGTCCAAAACCTAGTTTTCCTCATCCAAGTAGTTGGTTTCCCCATAGGCTTTAGTCCGAGGGCCATGCAATGCCTTGGTTCTGTCCAAAGTCTAGTTTTCCTCAGCCAAGTAGTTGGTTTCCCCATAGGCTTGAGTCCGAGGACCATGCAATGCCTTGGTTCTGTCCAAAACCTAGTTTTCCTCATCCAAGTACTTGGTTTCCCCATAGGCTTGAGTCCGAGGACCATGCAATGCCTTGGTTCTGTCCAAAGCCTAGTTTTCCTCGTCCAAGTAGTGGGTTTCCCCATAGGCTTGAGTCCGAGGACAATGCAATGCCTTGGTTCTGTCCAAAACCTAGTTTTCCTCATCCAAGTAGTCGGTTTCCCCATAGGCTTGAGTCCGAGGACCATGCAATGCCTTGGTTCTGTCCAAAACCTAGTTTTCCTCATCCAAGTTGTTGGTTTCCCCATAGACTTGAGTCCGAGGACCATGCAATGCCTTGGTTCTGTCCAAAACCTAGTTTTCCTCATCCAAGTAGTTGGTTTCCCCATAGGCTTGAGTCCGAGGACCATGCAATGCCTAGGTTCTGTCCAAAACCTCGTTTTCCTCATCCAAGTAGTTGGTTTCCCCATAGGCTTGAGTCCGAGGACCATGCAATGCCTTGGTTCTGTCCAAAGTCTAGTTTTCCTCATCCAAGTAGTTGGTTTCCCCATAGGCTTGAGTCCGAGGACCATGCAATCCCTTGGTTCTGTCCAAAACCTAGTTTTCCTCATCCAAGTAGTTGGTTTCCCCATAGGCTTGAGTCCGAGGAGCATGCAATGCCTTGGTTCTGTCCAAAACCTAGTTTTCCTCATCCAAGTAGTCGGTTTCCCCATAGGCTTGAGTCCGAGGACCATGCAATGCCTTGGTTCTGTCCAAAGTCTAGTTTTCCTCAGCCATGTAGTTGGTTTCCCCATAGGCTTGAGTCCGAGGACCATGCAATGCCTTGGTTCTGTCCAAAACCTAGTTTTCCTCATCCAAATAGTTGGTTTCCCAATAGGCTTGAGTCTGAGGACCATGCAATGCCTTGGTTCTGTCCAAAGCCTAGTTTTCCTTATCCAAGTAGTGGGTTTCCCCATAGGCTTGAGTCCGAGGACCATGCAATGCCTTGGTTCTGTCCAAAACCTAGTTTTCCTCATCCAAGTAGTCGGTTTCCCCATAGGCTTGAGTCCGAGGACCATGCAATGCCTTGGTTCTGTCCAAAACCTAGTTTTCCTCATCCAAGTAGTTGGTTTCCCCATAGGCTTGAGTCCGAGGAG
This sequence comes from Quercus alba, assembly GCA_036321655.1. Lineage (NCBI taxonomy): Eukaryota > Viridiplantae > Streptophyta > Magnoliopsida > Fagales > Fagaceae > Quercus > Quercus alba. The sequence goes on along the minus strand of CM070307.1, from coordinate 56,962,667 downwards.
CATGCAATGCCTTGGTTCTGTCCAAAACCTAGTTTTCCTCATCCAAGTAGTTGGTTTCCCCATAGGCTTGAGTCCGAGGACCATGCAATGCCTTGGTTCTGTCCAAAACCTAGTTTTCCTCATCCAAGTAGTTGGTTACCCCATAGGCTTGAGTCCGAGGACCATGCAATGCCTTGGTTCTGTCCAAAACCTAGTTTTCCTCATCCAAGTAGTTGGTTTCCCCATAGGCTTGAGTCCGAGGACCATGCAATGCCTTGGTTCTGTCCAAAGTCTAGTTTTCCTCAACCAAGTAGTTGGTTTCCCCATAGGCTTGAGTCCGAGGACCATGCAATCCCTTGGTTCTGTCCAAAACCTAGTTTTCATCATCCAAGTAGTTGGTTTCCCCATAGGCTTGAGTCCGAGGACCATGCAATGCCTTGGTTCTGTCCAAAACCTAGTTTTCCTCATCCAAGTAGTTGGTTTCCCCATAGGCTTGAGTCTAAGGACCATGCAATGCCTTGGTTCTGTCCAAACCCTAGTTTTCCTCATCCAAGTAGTTGGTTTCCCCATAGGCTTGAGTCCGAGGACCATGCAATGCCTTGGTTCTGTCCAAAGTCTAGTTTTCCTCATCCAAGTAGTTGGTTTCCCCATTGGCTTGAGTCCGAGGACCATGCAATGCCTTGGTTCTGTCCAAAACCTAGTTTTCCTCATCCAAGTAGTTGGTTTCCCCATAGGCTTGAGTCCGAGGCCCATGCAATGCCTTGGTTCTGTCCAAAACCTAGTTTTCCTCATCCAAGTAGTTGGTTTCCCCATAGGCTTGAGTCCGAGGACCATGCAATGCCTTGGTTCTGTCGAAAACCTCGTTTTCCTCATCCAAGTAGTTGGTTTCCCCATTGGCTTGAGTGCGAGGACCATGCAATGCCTTGGTTCTGTCCAAAGTCTAGTTTTCCTCATCCAAGTAGTTGGTTTCCCCATAGGCTTGAGTCCGAGGACCATGCAATCCCTTGGTTCTGTCCAAAACCTAGTTTTCCTCATCCAAGTAGTTGGTTTCCCCATAAGCTTAAGTCCGAGGACCATGCAATGCCTTGGTTCTGTCCAAAACCTAGTTTTCCTCATCCAAGTAGTTGGTTTCCCCATAGGCTTGAGTCCGAGGACCATGCAATGCCTTGGTTCTGTCCAAAGTCTAGTTTTCCTCAGCCAAGTAGTTGGTTTCCCCATAGGCTTGAGTCCGAGGACCATGCAATGCCTTGGTTCTGTCCAAAACCTAGTTTTCCTCATACAAGTAGTTGGTTTCCCCATAGGCTTGAGTCCGAGGACCATGCAATGCCTTGGTTCTGTCCAAAACCTAGTTTTCCTCATCCAAGTAGTTGGTTTCCCCATAGGCTTGAGTCCGAGGACCATGCAATGCCTTGGTTCTGTCCAAAACCTAGTTTTCCTCATCCAAGTAGTTGGTTTCCCCATAGGCTTGAGTCCGAGGACCATGCCATGCCTTGATTCTGTCCAAAACCTTGTTTTCCTCATCCAAGTAGTTGGTTTCCCCATAAGCTTGAGTCCGTGGACCATGCAATGCCTTGGTTCTGTCCAAAACCTAGTTTTCCTCATCCTAGTTTTCCGCATCCAAGTAGTTGGTTTCCCCATAAGCTTGAGTCCGAGGACCATGCAATGCCTTGGTTCTGTCCAAAACCTAGTTTTCCTCATCTAAGTTGTTGGTTTCCCCAGAGGCTTGAGTCCGAGGACCATGCAATGCCTTGGTTCTGTCCAAAGCCTAGTTTTCCTCATCCAAGTAGTTGGTTTCCCCATAGGCTTGATTCCGAGGACCATGCAATGCCTTGGTTCTGTCCAAAACCTAGTTTTCCTCATCCAAGTCGTTGGTTTCCCCATAGGCTTGAGTCCGAGGACCATGCAATGCCTTGGTTCTGTCCAAAACCTAATTTTCCTCATCCAAGTAGTTGGTTTCCCCATAGGCTTGAGTCCGAGGACCATGCAATGCCTTGGTTCTGTCCAAAACCTAGTTTTCCTCATCCAAGTAGTTGGTTTCCCCATAGGCTTGAGTCCGAGGACCATGCGATGCCTTGGTTCTGTCCAAAGTCTAGTTTTCCTCATCCAAGTAGTTGGTTTCCCCATAGGCTTGAGGCCGAGGACCATGCAATGCCTTGGTTCTGTCCAAAGTCTAGTTTTCCTCAACCAAGTAGTTGGTTTCCCCATAGGCTTGAGTCCGAGGACCATGCAATCCCTTGGTTCTGTCCAAAACCTAGTTTTCATCATCCAAGTAGTTGGTTTCCCCATAGGCTTGAGTCCGAGGACCATGCAATGCCTTGGTTCTGTCCAAAACCTAGTTTTCCTCATCCAAGTAGTTGGTTTCCCCATAGGCTTGAGTCTAAGGACCATGCAATGCCTTGGTTCTGTCCAAACCCTAGTTTTCCTCATCCAAGTAGTTGGTTTCCCCATAGGCTTGAGTCCGAGGACCATGCAATGCCTTGGTTCTGTCCAAAGTCTAGTTTTCCTCATCCAAGTAGTTGGTTTCCCCATTGGCTTGAGTCCGAGGACCATGCAATGCCTTGGTTCTGTCCAAAACCTAGTTTTCCTCATCCAAGTAGTTGGTTTCCCCATAGGCTTGAGTCCGAGGCCCATGCAATGCCTTGGTTCTGTCCAAAACCTAGTTTTCCTCATCCAAGTAGTTGGTTTCCCCATAGGCTTGAGTCCGAGGACCATGCAATGCCTTGGTTCTGTCGAAAACCTCGTTTTCCTCATCCAAGTAGTTGGTTTCCCCATTGGCTTGAGTGCGAGGACCATGCAATGCCTTGGTTCTGTCCAAAGTCTAGTTTTCCTCATCCAAGTAGTTGGTTTCCCCATAGGCTTGAGTCCGAGGACCATGCAATCCCTTGGTTCTGTCCAAAACCTAGTTTTCCTCATCCAAGTAGTTGGTTTCCCCATAGGCTTAAGTCCGAGGACCATGCAATGCCTTGGTTCTGTCCAAAACCTAGTTTTCCTCATCCAAGTAGTTGGTTTCCCCATAGGCTTGAGTCCGAGGACCATGCAATGCCTTGGTTCTGTCCAAAGTCTAGTTTTCCTCAGCCAAGTAGTTGGTTTCCCCATAGGCTTGAGTCCGAGGACCATGCAATGCCTTGGTTCTGTCCAAAACCTAGTTTTCCTCATACAAGTAGTTGGTTTCCCCATAGGCTTGAGTCCGAGGACCATGCAATGCCTTGGTTCTGTCCAAAACCTAGTTTTCCTCATCCAAGTAGTTGGTTTCCCCATAGGCTTGAGTCCGAGGACCATGCAATGCCTTGGTTCTGTCCAAAACCTAGTTTTCCTCATCCAAGTAGTTGGTTTCCCCATAGGCTTGAGTCCGAGGACCATGCCATGCCTTGATTCTGTCCAAAACCTTGTTTTCCTCATCCAAGTAGTTGGTTTCCCCATAAGCTTGAGTCCGTGGACCATGCAATGCCTTGGTTCTGTCCAAAACCTAGTTTTCCTCATCCTAGTTTTCCGCATCCAAGTAGTTGGTTTCCCCATAAGCTTGAGTCCGAGGACCATGCAATGCCTTGGTTCTGTCCAAAACCTAGTTTTCCTCATCTAAGTTGTTGGTTTCCCCAGAGGCTTGAGTCCGAGGACCATGCAATGCCTTGGTTCTGTCCAAAGCCTAGTTTTCCTCATCCAAGTAGTTGGTTTCCCCATAGGCTTGATTCCGAGGACCATGCAATGCCTTGGTTCTGTCCAAAACCTAGTTTTCCTCATCCAAGTCGTTGGTTTCCCCATAGGCTTGAGTCCGAGGACCATGCAATGCCTTGGTTCTGTCCAAAACCTAATTTTCCTCATCCAAGTAGTTGGTTTCCCCATAGGCTTGAGTCCGAGGACCATGCAATGCCTTGGTTCTGTCCAAAACCTAGTTTTCCTCATCCAAGTAGTTGGTTTCCCCATAGGCTTGAGTCCGAGGACCATGCGATGCCTTGGTTCTGTCCAAAGTCTAGTTTTCCTCATCCAAGTAGTTGGTTTCCCCATAGGCTTGAGGCCGAGGACCATGCAATGCCTTGGTTCTGTTCAAAGTCTAGTTTTCCTCAACCAAGTAGTTGGTTTCCCCATAGGCTTGAGTCCGAGGACCATGCAATCCCTTGGTTCTGTCCAAAACCTAGTTTTCCTCATCCAAGTAGTTGGTTTCCCCATAGGCTTGAGTCCGAGGACCATGCAATGCCTTGGTTCTGTCCAAAACCTAGTTTTCATCATCCAAGTAGTTGGTTTCCCCATAGGCTTGAGTCCGAGGACCATGCAATGCCTTGGTTCTGTCCAAAACCTAGTTTTCCTCATCCAAGTAGTTGGTTTCCCCATAGGCTTGAGTCTAAGGACCATGCAATGCCTTGGTTCTGTCCAAACCCTAGTTTTCCTCATCCAAGTAGTTGGTTTCCCCATAGGCTTGAGTCCGAGGACCATGCAATGCCTTGGTTCTGTCCAAAGTCTAGTTTTCCTCATCCAAGTAGTTGGTTTCCCCATTGGCTTGAGTCCAAGGACCATGCAATGCCTTGGTTCTGTCCAAAACCTAGTTTTCCTCATCCAAGTAGTTGGTTTCCCCATAGGCTTGAGTCCGAGGACCATGCAATGCCTTGGTTCTGTCCAAAACCTAGTTTTCCTCATCCAAGTAGTTGGTTTCCCCATAGGCTTGAGTCCGAGGACCATGCAATGCCTTGGTTCTGTCGAAAACCTCGTTTTCCTCATCCAAGTAGTTGGTTTCCCCATAGGCTTAAGTCCGAGGACCATGCAATGCCTTGGTTCTGTCCAAAACCTAGTTTTCCTCATCCAAGTAGTTGGTTTCCCCATAGGCTTAAGTCCGAGGACCATGCAATGCCTTGGTTCTGTCCAAAACCTAGTTTTCCTCATCCAAGTAGTTGGTTTCCCCATAGGCTTGAGTCCGAGGACCATGCAATGCCTTGGTTCTGTCCAAAGTCTAGTTTTCCTCATCCAAGTAGTTGGTTTCCCCATAGGCTTGAGTCCGAGGACCATGCAATGCCTTGGTTCTGTCCAAAACCTAGTTTTCCTCATCCAAGTAGTTGGTTTCCCCATAGGCTTGAGTCCGAGGACCATGCAATGCCTTGATTCTGTCCAAAACCTAGTTTTCCTCATCCAAGTAGTTGGTTTCCCCATAAGCTTGAGTCCGTGGACCATGCAATGCCTTGGTTCTGTCCAAAACCTAGTTTTCCTCATCCTAGTTTTCCTCATCCAAGTAGTTGGTTTCCCCATAAGCTTGAGTCCGAGGACCATGCAATGCCTTGGTTCTGTCCAAAACCTAGTTTTCCTCATCTAAGTAGTTGGTTTCCCCAGAGGCTTGAGTCCGAGGACCATGCAATGCCTTGGTTCTGTCCAAAGCCTAGTTTTCCTCATCCAAGTAGTTGGTTTCCCCATAGGCTTGAGTCCGAGGACCATGCAATCCCTTGGTTCTGTCCAAAACCTAGTTTTCCTCATCCAAGTAGTTGGTTTCCCCATAGGCTTGAGTCCGAGGACCATGCAATCCCTTGGTTCTGTCCAAAACCTAGTTTTCCTCATCCATGTAGTTGGTTTCCCCATAGGCTTAAGTCCGAGGACCATGCAATGCCTTGGTTCTGTCCAAAACCTAGTTTTCCTCATCCAAGTAGTTGGTTTCCCCATAGGCTTGAGTCCGAGGACCATGCAATGCCTTGGTTCTGTCCAAAGTCTAGTTTTCCTCAGCCAAGTAGTTGGTTTCCCCGTAGGCTTGAGTCCGAGGACCATGCAATGCCTTGGTTCTGTCCAAAACCTAGTTTTCCTCATACAAGTAGTTGGTTTCCCCATAGGCTTGAGTCCGAGGACCATGCAATGCCTTGGTTCTGTCCAAAACCTAGTTTTCCTCATCCAAGTAGTTGGTTTCCCCATAGGCTTGAGTCCGAGGACCATGCAATGCCTTGGTTCTGTCCAAAACCTAGTTTTCCTCATCCAAGTAGTTGGTTTCCCCATAGGCTTGAGTCCGAGGACCATGCAATGCCTTGCTTCTGTCCAAAACCTAGTTTTCCTCATCCAAGTAGTTGGTTTCCCCATAAGCTTGAGTCCGTGGACCATGCAATGCCTTGGTTCTGTCCAAAACCTAGTTTTCCTCATCCTAGTTTTCCTCATCCAAGTAGTTGGTTTCCCCATAAGCTTGAGTCCGAGGACCATGCAATGCCTTGGTTCTGTCCAAAACCTAGTTTTCCTCATCTAAGTAGTTGGTTTCCCCAGAGGCTTGAGTCCGAGGACCATGCAATGCCTTGGTTCTGTCCAAAGCCTAGTTTTCCTCATCCAAGTAGTTGGTTTCCCCATAGGCTTGATTCCGAGGACCATGCAATGCCTTGGTTCTGTCCAAAACCTAGTTTTCCTCATCCAAGTCGTTGGTTTCCCCATAGGCTTGAGTCCGAGGACCATGCAATGCCTTGGTTCTGTCCAAAACCTAATTTTCCTCATCCAAGTAGTTGGTTTCCCCATAGGCTTGAGTCCGAGGACCATGCAATGCCTTGGTTCTGTCCAAAACCTAGTTTTCCTCATCCAAGTAGTTGGTTTCCCCATAGGCTTGAGTCCGAGGACCATGCAATGCCTTGGTTCTTTCCAAAGTCTAGTTTTCCTCATCCAAGTAGTTGGTTTCCCCATAGGCTTGAGTCCGAGGACCATGCAATCCCTTGGTTCTGTCCAAAACCTAGTTTTCCTCATCCAAGTAGTTGGTTTCCCCATAGGCTTGAGTCCGAGGACCATGCAATGCCTTGGTTCTGTCCAAAACCTAGTTTTCCTCATCCAAGTAGTTGGTTTCCCCATAGGCTTGAGTCCGAGGACCATGCAATGCCTTGGTTCTGTCCAAAACCTAGTTTTCCTCATCCAAGTAGTTGGTTTCCCCATAGGCTTGAGTCCGAGGACCATGCAATGCCTTGATTCTGTCCAAAACCTAGTTTTCCTCATCCAAGTAGTTGGTTTCCCCATAAGCTTGAGTCCGTGGACCATGCAATGCCTTGGTTCTGTCCAAAACCTAGTTTTCCTCATCCTAGTTTTCCTCATCCAAGTAGTTGGTTTCCCCATAAGCTTGAGTCCGAGGACCATGCAATGCCTTGGTTCTGTCCAAAACCTAGTTTTCCTCATCTAAGTAGTTGGTTTCCCCAGAGGCTTGAGTCCGAGGACCATGCAATGCCTTGGTTCTGTCCAAAGCCTAGTTTTCCTCATCCAAGTAGTTGGTTTCCCCATAGGCTTGATTCCGAGTACCATGCAATGCCTTGGTTCTGTCCAAAACCTAGTTTTCCTCATCCAAGTCGTTGGTTTCCCCATAGGCTTGAGTCCGAGGACCATGCAATGCCTTGGTTCTGTCCAAAACCTAATTTTCCTCATCCAAGTAGTTGGTTTCCCCATAGGCTTGAGTCCGAGGACCATGCAATGCCTTGGTTCTGTCCAAAACCTAGTTTTCCTCATCCAAGTAGTTGGATTCCCCATAGGCTTGAGTCCGAGGACCATGCAATGCCTTGGTTCTGTCCAAAGCCTAGTTTTCCTCATCCAAGTAGTTGGTTTCCCCATAGGCTTGATTCCGAGGACCATGCAATGCCTTGGTTCTGTCCAAAACCTAGTTTTCCTCATCCAAGTCATTGGTTTCCCCATAGGCTTGAGTCCGAGGACCATGCAATGCCTTGGTTCTGTCCAAAACCTAATTTTCCTCATCCAAGTAGTTGGTTTCCCCATAGGCTTGAGTCCGAGGACCATGCAATGCCTTGGTTCTGTCCAAAACCTAGTTTTCCTCATCCAAGTAGTTGGTTTCCCCATAGGCTTGAGTCCGAGGACCATGCAATGCCTTGGTTCTGTCCAAAGTCTAGTTTTCCTCATCCAAGTAGTTGGTTTCCCCATAGGCTTGAGTCCGAGGACCATGCAATCCCTTGGTTCTGTCCAAAACCTAGTTTTCCTCATCCAAGTAGTTGGTTTCCCCATAGGCTTGAGTCCGAGGACCATGCAATGCCTTGGTTCTGTTCAAAACCTAGTTTTCCTCATCCAAGTAGTTGGTTTCCCCATAGGCTTGAGTCCGAGGGCCATGCAATGCCTTGGTTCTGTCCAAAACCTAGTTTTCCTCATCCAAGTAGTTGGTTTCCCCATCTGTCCAAAGTCTAGTTTTCCTCATCCAAGTAGTTGGTTTCCCCATAGGCTTGAGTCCGAGGACCATGCAATGCCTTGGTTCTGTCCAAAACCTAGTTTTCCTCATCCAAGTAGTTGGTTTCCCCATAGGCTTGAGTTCGAGGACCATGCAATGCCTTGGTTCTGTCCAAAACCTAGTTTTCCTCATCCAAGTAGTTGGTTTCCCCATAGGCTTGAGTCCGAGGACCATGCAATGCCTTGGTTCTGTCCAAAGTCTAGTTTTCCTCATCCAAGTAGTTGGTTTCCCCATAGGCTTGTTGTCCGAGGACCATGCAATCCCTTGGTTCTGTCCAAAACCTAGTTTTCCTCATCCAAGTAGTTGGTTTCCCCATAGGCTTGAGTCCGAGGACCATGCAATGCCTTGGTTCTGTCCAAAACCTAGTTTTCCTCATCCAAGTAGTTGGTTTCCCCATTGGCTTGAGTCCGAGGACCATGCAATGCCTTGGTTCTTTCCAAAACCTAGTTTTCCTCATCCAAGTAGTTGGTTTCCCCATAGGCTTGAGTCCAAGGACCATGCAATGCCTTGGTTCTGTCCAAAACCTAGTTTTCCTCATCCAAGTAGTTGGTTTCCCCATAGGCTTGAGTCCGAGGACCATGCAATGCCTTGGTTCTGTCCAAAACCTAGTTTTCCTCATCCAAGTAGTTGGTTTCCCCATCGGCTTGAGTCCGAGGACCATGCAATGCCTTGGTTCTGTCCAAAACCTAGTTTTCCTCATCCAAGTAGTTGGTTTCCCCATAGACTTGAGTCCGAGGACCATGCAATGCCTTGGTTCTGTCCAAAACCTTGTTTTCCTCTTGCGTGGGACCTTGGCTTTAGGGGAGTTAGCTCCTCAGCCAAGCCCCTAGAATTTATCCATGCGATTAACGCTGCCAAGTGTAGCCCCTAGTTAAGAAGCATAGACCTTACTTTACACTAAAACTCTATAACCAGTTGTTAAAAATGGCAAAGGAACTCTCTCAACCTATCGTCTATGCCAACACACAAGCCTTTCCCACAGACGGCGCCAATTGTAAGGACACGAATCGTTACGAACCGTTACAGTGTTAGGTTCGCACGTAAAAAGGCCCAGACAATATCATTTGTAGAGCGTGGGTTTGAAAGGCTAGGCCTTGGTCGCCAGGTGGTGGGTTTTTCGTGGTGGTCATGCGTGATTAAGTTTTCTTCACCCCTGGAGTCTTCCTCCTGGAGGTGGGCTGGGAGGCTCTGGTTTTTGGCCATTTTTCCCAGCCTCTTGATTTTTGCACCTACCTTTTTATTATATAGTCCGTCTTTGTTGATCCTAGCCCTCCACTTGTCGGTCAGGCAGGTGCTTATTTCTGTATCCATCCCATCACTCATCCCCTCTTACTTTCTATTAGTTGCGTGGATCGAAGTTTACACCGTCCAAATGTCTTTTCTCATTAATCAGCTCTGGGTATTGGCAGGTGCATTTATTGAAGAGGGGACGCATTTTCCTTGATCCAATTTTACACCTTGCTTCCCTCTGGGCCCCATTCCACTCACATCCCCTTTAAGGGGCTGTTTGGGGGTAGCCTTCACCAAGACGTTGATCCTCCCATTGAAGTTCTGGAGCGCCGAGGACAGAGTAGCTTCTCAGCCGTTCCCCTTGACACCCCGGCCATTGATCATTCGTCCTCGGCAATAGACCTCCTCGGCACGGGCCCTTGGCCCAAATAGAGTTTGGGCCGGATTGTAAACTTTCCGGACCCACAATAATAAGCAACATTTTCTATCATCTCTTTTTCCTTCTCAACCAAACAAATGAGTTTTTCATCTCTCAACGTTTTCATCATCCTAACCAAACACCACGAGAAAAAACTAAAATCTCTTTAAACATTTGACTAATAGGGGAGATAAGGTTTAAATCTCCCACTTGAAAGTTTGGATGTCTTTTTGTTCTGGGTACTTTGAGAATTTTTATTAATTCATGCCATGTTATTTTTGCCTATGGTGTCCTTATAACTTTTCACCATACCCATGGTTTTTTTGTCCTACATTTTGCCTAGGGCACCATCACGGGTTTTCAACCTAGCAAACTCTTCTCTTTTTCTTTTTTTTTTTCTTTTCTTATTTGGCTTACACAAAATACTTGCGAAGTCGATCCATGTTCACTAGCTGGACGAACTTGTCTCCGTTTAAATCCATAAAGACATGGAAAAGAAGTTAAACAAAACAAACATGTGAAAGTAGAGGCAAAACAAACAAAAAACAAAAATTAGGGTTTTTGGGTAGCGGTTAGCACATGAAAGAACAAGCCTGCATGTGCAGGCAAAATTATGCATACGCAGGTTCTTGTCCAAAAAGCCCTAAAAACACAACCAAGCCTAAAACACTAAATCTGACATCCCAACATGCATTTTATGCATACAAAAACATAAACCTAATCTAGAAAAGCATATTAAACATATTATAACAAACAAATAAAGCAAACATAACGATTTAAAAACAGAAAATGAAAGAAAGGAAAAAGAAAAGTTTAGACTAGAGTCACTAGATACCTCAAACAAAAACTTTCCAAGCTTAATTTTTGACAATTCCCTGCAGTCAAATCTATTCACAAACTAACAAGAAAGCAATTAGCAACGTTAAACTAAAAGGATTGGGGTTAGAAAATGTCTCAATAAAAAAAAAAATGGACTTAAGGGCCACTTTGGTCATTTTCCATTTTAAGACTTCTCAAGTCAATTTGATATCTGATTGGACTCTAAACTGACCTTGGGCCTTAGAGTTTGGGCCTCATTGGGGAACAGGGGCTCGAGTTGTAAGGGGTACAAAATGCAGTGCCTACAATGTCATATTGTGAATCGAGTGTACTTCAAACCATGTATAAAGAAGACTCCATATGAGCTGTGGAAAGGAAGGAAACCAAATGTAAATTACTTTAGAATATTTGGTAGCACTTGCTTCATTCTAAAGAATAGAGAGAACATGGGAAAGTTTGACACCCGAAGCGATGAAGGGGTCTTTCTTGAATGTTCCTCCACTAGCAAAGCATATAGGTTGCTAAACAAAAGAACTAGAAAGGTCATGGAAACTGTTAATGTTGTGATAGATGGAGTATCAACTTCCGAGTCTTTGAAAGATGTTGATCAACTACCAAAGTCTGTCCTCCCTTTGACTCCTAAAAATGATCAAGAAGTAGGTGATCAAGATCCTCCTTCTCCTGCCTCACCTAGTGCCATACAGATCTCAGAAGATGCTTCTACATCACTTTAGCCTAATGATCATTTGGAAAAAGAACCATCATCCTAGATTAAACCAAATCGTCCTTCAGAAGTGATCATAGGAAACATGAATGAATTCGCCTTGAGAAAGCGTACAGTTGATAAATATGTGGCTAACTTTTTTTTTTTTTTTTATTCATGTTACTTGTCTCAGGTTGAACCTACCAAGGTTAAAGATGCCCTTCAAGATGAAATCTAGGTAGAAGCCATGTATGATGAACTTCATCAATTTCAAAGGAATGATGTCTGGACACTAGTACTTAAACCGGAATAAGTGAATATCAATGGCACCGAGTGGATATTTCGCAATAAGACTGATGAGGAAGGGAATGTCATTCTCAACAAAGCTAGACTTGTGGCTCAAGGCTACACTCAATTTGAAGGAGTAGACTTTGATAAAACGTTTGCTTATGTTGCTCTCATTGAGTCCATACGAGTCTTACTTGCTTTGGCCTATCACTTGAAGTTCAAGTTATAATAGATGAATGTGAAAAGTACTTTTCTAAATGGATTTCTCAAAGAGAAAGTCTATGTAGCACAGCCAAAAGGATTTGTTGATCCTCACTTTTCAAATCATGTGCTTTATCTTAAGAAGGAGCTCTATGGATTGAAGCAGACACCTAAAGCATGGGATGATCGTCTTACTGAATATTTGGTGTCCATTGGATTTTCAAGTGGACAAGCTAATCGAACACTGTTCATTAAGAAAGTTGAAGGAGAATTGGTTGTAGCTCAAGTCTATGCGGATGATATCATCTTCGGATCTACAAAAGATGACCTGGCCCATTTCTTCTCAAGCATGATGCAACCCGAATTTGAGATGAGCATGATTGGAGAACTAAACTGCTTCCTTGGTTTGCGAATTCAACAAAGTGACTCAGGTATTTTCATCTCTCAATTTAAATATGCTAAAAATCTTGTGAAGAAGTTTGGTCTAGAGTCTGCTAGCTCTATTAGAACTCCTATGAGTCCAAATGTGAAACTCACTGTTGACCTACTAGGAAAAATTGTTGATCCATCTCTCTATAGAAGCATGATAGGTAGTCTTCTTTATTTTACTGCTAGCAAACCTGACATAAGTGACAATGTAGGAGTGTGTGCTAGATATCAAGCTAAGCCTAAAGAATCTCACATTACTGTGATAAAGCGTATTATCAAATACGTTAAATCCATTAGTAATTTTGAAGTTTGATATGATAAGGATGCTAATGATGTGTTAACTGAATATTCTATTGTGGACTGGGCAGGGAATCCTGATGACTGTAAAATCACCTCTGATGGGTGTTTTCTATCATGGATGAGTAAGAAGTAGAATTCCATCTCTCTCCCTCTCTCTAATATTGAGGCAAAATACATCGCTGCTGGCAATTGTTGCACTTAATTTTTGGATTATGGTATTTGTCAAAAACATCTTACTATATATTGTGACAATACTAGTGCCATTAACATCTCTAAAAATCCGATTCAACATTCTCGAACCAAACACATTGAGATCCGACATTAATTTATTTGTGAGTTGGTTGAAAATGACATTCTCACTCTTGAGTTCATTCACATTGATGATCAAAAGGCTGATCTCTTCACAAAACCCTTGGGTTGTAGACGCTTCAAATTCTTGTGTCAAACCATTGGTGTTATCTCATTGGAGTGATTCTCTTCTCTTCCTCCTTCAAGCATCTGCACTTCTAGTTTCTATTTTTTTTTTTTTAACATAAAAAAGCGGAAAATTTTGAAAAAATACAAAAACAGTATGTGTTTGTGTATATTGCTACTTATATACCTTTAGATAGCCTTTGAAACAAAGTTTCTCAACTTTGTATCTCTTGTAGCTTAGATGAGCATCTTCATATACAACTAAGCAATGTGAGCTTTGTTGCTCATTTATGTGATTCGGTTGATCTTTTATCATTCATATTTTAATCACTCTTTTTAATGAGAAGGACTAGAAAATCCTAAAAGAAAGACATAAATAATTATCTCACCACTAAAACTTGTCAATCATACAACATCTGTGTGCAATTCATAAAAACCATACTTGGTAAGGTGTCGCAGTTGGACAACAAAAACCAATATGTTTGGCTTTCATAATTGGGTAATTCTTTTCTCTCTAATTTACCTATGCATATTATGTCATTTTATGTTTAAAAGGAAAAAATATGCAAAGAATATTTAAAGCAAAAAGAATTACAATGCTTTCAAATATGGTTGTAAGCGTGTTTCTAAGAGATGTGAGAGTTATCTGATGTACCTCAAAGGTGATGGTCCCCATCAAACAGTTATGATTGTGTTCGGATATATTTGATCTTCTTATATCATTACACTTCATATAATGATTTACTTACGCTCTTTTGCAAAAGTTTCACACACAACATATATACTCTTTGATACTATTGTATAAGTACAATGTGATTTGGCCATTACAAGGAATACATGTGGTAGTATATGCTCTATAAACTGTCTAAACTTGTTTTTGAAATAAAATTGTTTAGACTTGTTTAGTGTGTTTTTATCTAGGAATGCTTTGCATCTAGAGTTGATGATGTGTTTGAGTGCTTAACATGCTTCTTGATTTTGGTGTCTATTAAAAGACATGAAGATTGGTCCAAAAAACAAGTAAAGAAAAGCTGTTTATTAAGTCTCGACAGATAACTCGACAAATGCTTACTATTGAGACTTAATGTGAACCTCGATAGATGGCTCGATAGCAGCTCGATCTATCGAAAATTACGATTTTTAGTTTTCCAGATCTAAAATTTGGCCTAGGCTTATGTATTTATTTAGGGTTTCTTTTCTTACAACCCTAGACATATATAAGGTTTAATTTAAGAGCCGACACATATGGATATAGAGAATTAGAGATTTATTTTCTTTGTGAGAAGCTACTATATTTGTACACCATGAGGTTTTGTAACCAAGTGCTTCCTGATCTTCTTTGTTGATGAAGTGAAGAACTTTACAGCCAACAATATTTTTTAAAGTTACTGGAGTTAGTCATGTATTGGGTTTCGTGCAAAAGGTTAGTCACAGATTGAAAATTTGTGCATCAAGAGAAAGAAGGCTTCTACAAGATTAAGTTCAATTGGGTATTGAAGCGTATGTTCAATTGTAGATTGGTATTTTGGGACAGGCTAGGGTAGTGGTAAGATTTCTTATACTTGTAACCTCTTGATTGTTGATTAGTGGATTTTTGTGAGTGGTGACCTTAAAATCACCTGGTAGGGTTTTTGTCTTACAAGAGGTTTTCCCAATTTTTTAACAAATAATAGTGTCAATTTAATTTCTACTGCGTTTAGTTGTTTTAGTAATTTGTTAGTGCCTTCACGATTTACATATAATTTAACCTAATTAATCAATTTGGGTAATTGAATTAATTTAGGGGGATCAAGGTATCTTAACCCAATAGGTTTTTGGTATAATGTTGATTTGATCTTTTTTTTTTTTTTTTTTTAAATTAATCACTGTTCGCGATGGGTGCCCATAGTGGGATAAATCGCTAGTCCAAAGAATTTTTTCAATGTGCAGGTAGTCGGACTTGAGCTAGGGAGCACACCCAGTTGAACCCGGTATAAGCACCTTGAGACTGAATGCCCAACCAACTCGACCAACCCCCTGGTTATTAAGTGCAAATTATATCTCATCATATAATGTGATAAAATTGCATTTGAACCTTCTAGAAATTGAAATCAATTAAATAGATTAAATTTCATATAAAAATAATATATTGCAATCAAGGAGGAGCCTAAATTTGTTTCTTTATTTTTCCTTTTTACATTTTGGTATTCACACATTTTTTTTACCTTACAAACAACTCATTGCTGGATTGGTTTGATAGAAACCTCCATTCTTTATAATTCTTGCATTGAGACTTATAGAAATAAAATTATTACCAATATATGTTTGTGAGTTGTGACCCTTTAATTTTTTAAAATCTATTGAATTTATTTTTACAATTATTTATAGGTAGCACATCTATTGAATATGATTCATACCACCACAAATACTACAAAAACGTTTTTATAATAGTCCGGTTAATGCGTGTTATCTATTTTAGGAAAAATTTTATGGGGAATTGAAAAAGCTACTAAAATAGTTAATCTCCTTTTTATTTTTTCATAATAATTTTCTTAAAATTATTTACTAATGTATGTTCTAAGGGTGTATATTAGTAAGACACTTTTAAAATCGGTAAAACTTAGATTTTTATATTAATAATTTTAGAATAATGCTAGAAATATAAACTATTTTATAAAATTTTTTATAAACTGTTAATGTAATAAGTGATTATTGAGAAATAAAAAAGTATATTAATGATAAATTTAGATAAAAATCAATAAAAGATTAGTTATATTTATGATTTATAAAAATATTATATATATTTTATATATATATATATATATAATTATATATATATATATATTTTACAATATTTAAAAATTTAAACCAAGTACTTTTTTTTAACAATATTCCGCGTCATGTGAAGGCGTCAATCAATCAAATCACTGATTCAATAACGCGTCATGGAGAAGGCACTTTTGTAATTCTAAGTTTCTTGAACAAATCAACATTGACCACATGTGATGATGAAGACGCGTTATTTTGAAAACGGCAATCATGTGCAAGTTCCGCGAAATTTCCTGACTTTTTTGTAGACCAAACGCATGCCCATTATTAACGCGTCATGGAGAAGGCACTTTTGTAATTCTAACTTTCTTGAACTAATCAACATTGACCGCATGTGATGATGAAGACGCGTTATTTTGAAAAAGGCAATCATGTGCAAGTTCCGCGAAATTTCCTGACTTTTTCGTAGACCAAACGCATTCCCATTATTGTAGAGTAGCTGAATTATGGATTTTTTTTCAAATAACTACAAAACCCAAACAATTTTATTAGTTAGCAACGTTTTCAAACTATTTAGGAAACTAACAACTCGAGTATGTGAGAGTCGATTTCACTGTAACAAATCGAGCTTAAGAGAGTCGATTTCACTGTTCATCATCTTCTTCGTTCGTTCTATTTTTTTTTCTCCATCTGCCGTCCCACACCCTTCTTCCCAACCCCTGAAAAACCCAAGACAGTGCTTCATTCTTCAACTATATCCATTTCTCAAAATCCCAAACCCAAATCATGATTTCAATTGGAGCAAAAATCCAAACCCCTCATCTAAATCCATTTCTCAAAATCCAAACCCATTTCTGCTCCGATTGTGATTTGGGTTTGGGATTTTGAGAAATGGATATAGTTGAAGAAGGAAGCACTGTCTTGGGTTTTTTGGGGGTTGGGAAGAAGGTGTGGGACGGCAGATGGAGGAAAAAAAAAGAACGAACGAAGAAGACGATGAACAGTGAAATCGACTCTCTTATACTCGATTTCCTACAGAAATCGACTCTCTTAAGCTCGATTTGCTACAGTGAAATCGACTCTCACATACTCGAGTTGTTAGTTTCCTAAATAGTTTGAAAACGTTACTAACTAATAAAATTGTTTGGGTTTTGTAGTTATTTAAAAAAAAAAATCCCTGAATTATTGTTGTTATTATTATTATTATTTTATGAGATATTAAATATCTATTATTATAAGAATTTAGGGTCCGTCTGAATACAGTTGAAAACTGAAAATTGAAAAATACTGTAGTAAAATAATTTTTAAATGTGTGAATAGTACCGTGGGACCCATTTTTAATGAAAAAGTTACTGAAAAGTGAAATTTATGGATCCGTAAACAATACACGATGTGCACTGATTGGCTAAAAAAATTAGAAAAGTCAAACTTTATGACTACTGTTCATTTAGCTGCAAGTCTCAAAAATGCGTGAAAAAAAAAAAAAAAAAAAAAGGGAAAAACGTAGATGCACGAAATCAGCCCGATCCAAGCATACTTAGGGTGTGTTTGGATAGAACTTATTTTGCTGAAACTGAAAACTGAAAACTGAAAATACTGTAACAAAATAATTTTTAAATGTGTGAATAGTGCTGTGGGACCCATTTTTAATGAAAAAATTGATAAAAAATGAAATTTGTGGGTCCGTGAACAGTGCATTTGTGCACTGTTCACTGCAGAAAGTCAACATTTGCAAACAAAAAAAAAAAAAAAAAAAAAAGGAACAAAACGCAGCTTGGAAACGCAGACTTGGAATCCAAACACATACTGTCGTTTGGATTCAGCGTTTTCCGCTGAATCCAAGCTGCGTTTTTCCTCTTTTTTTTTTTTTTTTTTTTCCTAACTTCACGTGTTCCAGGGACAATAAGCACTGTAGCACATTGTAGCGCAATGTAGCAGTACTGTTTATCACTGTTCACGTACTAAAAAATATTAAAAATGGATCCCACAATACTATTCACACATTTAAAAATTATTTTGCTACAGTACTTTCAGTTTTCAGTTTTCAGTTTTAGCAACAACAAGTTCAATCCAAACAGACCCTTAGTGACTGGATATCTCATAGAAAACGTAAAAGTTAGTCATGTGCAAGTTCCACGAAATTTCCTGACTTTTTGTAGACCAAACGCATTCCCATTATAGAAGACTTGCTGAATTATTATCGTTATTATTATTATTATTATTATTTTATGAGATATTAAATATCTATTATTATAAGGATTTAGTGATGGGATATCTTATAGAAAACGTAAAAGTTAGAGTAAATTACAAAATTGGTCTCTATTTTTTATAACATATTTCAATTTAGTTCCTAATATATTAATTGTGTCAACTTGGTTTCTAATCTTTTAACGTCATATCATTTTGGTTTTTGTCGTTATCTGTTGAATGAAAAAGTCTTATGTGTCAAACAGAATAATAAAAAATTAATTTACTTGTCACACCAAATCCCAACCGTCAAACAAAATAATAAACAAAATTAAAATCCCTCTCACTCGTTCTCATGCTCATCTATGTCCCTAATAACTCTCATGCTCACCTTAGGTTTACTGATTCGGAATTTGGGTTTGGGGGTTTTGAAAAGGTGGATTTTCATTTGGGGTTTAGGTGATTATTTATGGTTTCTACTTTCTAACCTCTTTGTTAGTGGTCGTAATAGAGATTGCATATAAAAGTTAGGAATATGGATTTATCAATATACTGGGCGTATATTCAGGCATATGGTAGATTCGATTGTTTCGGTGCTCTAGAAGATAATGACCACATGATTTCATTGAAATCATTATTACCATATTCAATCCATATCCATAAACTACATGTACCAGATGGCTGAAACTTTGCGGAGCTCAATGTAAAATCCAATCGATAAACTACATGTACCAAATTATAAAAGAGGAGTTTGCTCAATTACTCAAAGATAGGTGCGTTCTTCGATTTTGTTGTTCATTTTATTTTTCTTTTTTGGTTGGATTTCAAATTTTTTTTTTTTTTTTGGGTCTCATTCTCAAAACTGGAAACAGTTTGTGTAAACTAATTAACAAACAGAGTATGGGAAGATTAACATTTAAAGAAAATTCCAAAAGTCAATTGATGTGGCCAGAGAGAAAAACCCAGCCACCTGACCTCGCCATTGCCATCCATCTGCAATTGTTGTTTTAGCCAAGAGAGTTAGGGATTAGATATAGAGATGAGAGATGAGAGTGAGAGTGATAGGGATTTTAAATATTTTCCCAAGCCGAATCTTACATGAGAAGTGAGAACAACAATTTCGTTTTTTTCTTTTAAAAAAAAAAATTAATATGATGTGAGTGTACTGTTGGCAGTTGATGTGGCAAATAAGTTAAATTTTTATTATTACATTTGACAAATCAAAATTTTTAATCCAAGAGATAACGGCAAGGACCAAAATGATATAACGCTAAAAGATTAAAGACTAAATTAACATAATTAAAAAATTGAAGACCAAATTAAAATATAATGTAAAGGATAAGACTAACTTTATAATTTACCCAAAAGTTATTATAAAAGGTTTACCAACTTAGAAATTGTTCCCCTCAAAAAAAAAAAAAAAAAAAGACTTAAAAAATGTAAAAGTCTTTATGAATTTTATTATAAGACTATACGATTCCCCGTGACAGAATCAAAGACTTTAATGCAATTGATTCCACGTGAAAAAAGTATCAAAAAAGCAATTCAATGTGTTTTGCTTTATTTATTTATTTATTATATTTTATCTCAAAATAAAAACGCGTCCGCAATGACGAAGACCCATGATATATATATATATATATTGTCAAGAATTATGTGGCACGTGAGTAAACTATGATATATTTATTTTAACTTTTAAGTCAATAGTTGTGCAGCATGAATTTGAAAAGTTAATAGTCATATGTTAACGTTTTCTTTCTTTTGAAAGAAGTGAAGAAAACGACACGTGATTTTATTTTATTTTATTTTTTTTGAGAAAAAAAACTATAAAAATGATGGCAAAGATAGACAATTTTTTTTTTTTTTTTTTTGGGTTAAAAGGTTGAATATATAGAAAAGAAAAACAAAGACAACAACTACATACTGGCCACAGAGGCCAAAGTAATGGCAACACACCTATAGTAATACAACCCATTTACATTTGAGTCAAGCAAAATATTCAAATCATTAGAGGAGGAGGCGTCAAAAACAACAAAATTTTCCGTCATGGAACATCCCCTCTTGGCCAGGAAATCAGTGTATTTGTTCACCTCTGTAAACACATGTCCCACCCGGACCTGAGTAAGCCTAGATATGAGTGACCTGCAATCATACAATTGAGGAGAGTAGTTTCTGTTAGGACAATCAGCACCATTAAGCATCTCCACAATCACTTTGGCATCAAGCTCCACCTCTAATTGATTTATTCCCAATTGAATGGCTAAAGTCATGCCATCTCTCAATGCCCACCACTCAACCATCACACTAGTAGTGTATTCGATTGATCTTGAAAACCCCTTAATCTAGGTTCCTTGACAATTTTTGATAACCCCTCCACCTCCGGCCTTTCCTTGGTTTCCAAGAGATGTACCATCAATGTTTAGCTTATGCCATCCAACTAGCGGTTTAGTCCATCTCACTGGGATACCAACTTTGGATGATACTATTGACCTTGCTCACACAAAAGAAATATTCCCTAGCTTGACCAATGTAGATTCTATCAAGGGTGGGATTCGGGATGGTGTTCTCAAACACCACCTTGTTTCTGTTCTTCCACAAACACCAAACTGCAAGGAGAAACAAAGTATACCAAAGAATAGAGGCTTTATGCCCAGTTGTGATCAAACAGTTTATTTTAAGCTAGTTCTCAAGATTTTCATTAAAGGAGCTTATGTGTGTGGGAGGCACCCCTAACTTACTCCACAAATCACAAGCAACTTCATAGTCTCGAAGGAGATGAATAATGGTTTTCTCATGCTATTTGCACATTGGGAAGCCTTATCACAGTTAATACCCCTTGTTGCCAACACACTCTTCATAGGAATGCTACCATGCACACATAGCTAGAGAAAATTTTTTTATCTTTGGTTGAATATCAAGTTTCCAAAGCCACTGCCCTTGAAACTGGGTGCCTGTTATTTCATCCTAATTGGCTAGTTGGTAGGCTGAATTAGTGGAGAACTCTCCATCTTTGGAGTACTTCCACACGATAGAATCCTTCCTATTCCCAAACACTTGAATTGGGATAACTTTGATCTTATTTTTGATGGAATTTGGCAGATCAAAAGAAAGGAGTTCCCATCTCCATTCATAGTCACGGCACAGATCAGCCACTGTCATATCATAATCCTCCTACCTTAAAGGCCTTTCAATCATGACTTGAAGGGAATCACCATTAATCCAATTGTCCAACCAAAGTCTGATCCCGTGGCCATTTCCAATTCCCCAACAAATCCCTTTTTAGAATATGGGAAATCCCAGGCCAATGGCTTTCCAATTTGGAGATGAAGGGAGTTTCTCCGAATCCCTTGACCTTGCTCTCAAAGTGGAACAATATTTATTAAGTAATGCCTAGCCGCTTGTATCCCTAAACCCCCTTTTTCTTTGGGCTTCACTATTTTACTCCAGCCCTTGCATCACATAATTTGAGATGACAGACATAACAGACTTGATTAAAAGCACCCATCTAGCAAAGGAGAGAAACTTTGCCTTCCACCCCTCTAGTTTGCTCATGACCTTCTTCACTACAAAATTGTATGGATTTCTAATAACCCCTCTATGTCTTAGCGGAAATTCAAGGTACTTCCCAATGTTATGGGTCTCCCAAATACCCATTTTCTCACAAAATTTCTCCTTTAGACTTTCATTAACATTTGGAGAGAAGTATATACGGGATTTTTCCGAGCTGATTTTTTTACTAGATTCTACACATAATTTCTAATGCACTTCTAATACTGCTTCACAGGCAGCGGAGTCAACCTTGCAAAAAAGGATGATATCATCCGCAAAAAGAAGGTGGGAGAAGCCCAATTTTGCTTAGAGTCGTTCAAAGGGGTCCAGACTCCATCCACACATTTTTGCTCAATAAGGTGGCCTAAATATTCCATACATAAGATAAAAATGTACGGGGATAAGGGGTCTCCCTGTCTAATGCCCCTGGATGGTTCAAAGGACTCTAAAGCGCCCCCATTAACCAAAACAGATGTGCTTGGAGACGTAATACAACTCATTATGATCTTAGTAAGTTTTTGGGGAAAATGGAAAGCTTGCAGCACTCTATGGACGAAACTCCATTCCAACCTATCATAGGCTTTTTCTAAGTCCAATTTTACAGCCATGAAGCCTACTCTCCTCTTTTTATTGACCAAAGCATGAAAGAGTTCTTGGGCGATAAGAACATTATTAGTGCCTCGTCGGCCGGGCACAAAGATAGTCTGCACAGGCAAGATCAAATTGTTGAGATGAGGTCTGATACGGGCCACTATGATCTTTGAAACCACTTTATACATTGAGTTGCATAAGCTGATGGGCCTAAAGTTGCTCAATGATTCTGGATTTTGGCATTTAGGAATCAAGGTAATCAATGTCTCATTTAGATAACTCGACATAGCACCACGAGCAAATATTCCTTCAATATCCTCACAAACAGAATTTTTTACCTCTATCCAAAAATGTGGTAAAATCCCGCGTGAAGGCTGTTAGGTCCTGGGGCCTTGAAAGGCTTGAGAGCCTATAGACATGATCTGATTTCCTCAATAGTTACATCACGATCAATGTTGGCTCTATCCTTCCCTTTTAGGAAGCAATAGGAGAAATTAGAGACATCCGAGGTCCTAGTTGACAACCTCAACTCTGTGGTGCACAAATTTTTGAAGCCAGTCCTGATATGCTCCTTTATCTCATTTTTCTCAATTAACCAATTTCCTACTGTGTCCTTACTGCATCTTATTTTATTTCTATGACAGCTCACTACCGTGGAGACATGGAAAAAGGATGTGTTGTGATCCCTAAATATGGCTACATTTAGTCTAGATTTGAGGGCCCTAAATTCCTCCTTTTGCATAAGAATATGGGAATATTCTTACAAAAGCTGCTTTTCCAGGTCCAACAGAAAATCACTAGGGTTATCAGCAAGGGCTTTCTATGTACCATTCAGTCTAGCTAGCACTCTCATTTTTCTTGCAAATAGATTCCCAAACACTTCCACATTTCATTTTTTTGCTCTATCTGCAAAATCCGAAATTGCTGCTTGTAGTGCTCTATCTTTAGTCCAAGTTTGTTGCACTACTCTCGGAAAATCCAAGTGGAGTAACCACATCGTTTGGAAGCAGAACAGTTTATTTAGATGGTTGCACTAGATTTACATAATTCGATTAGCATTGGGTAGTGATCCAAAAAGGTTCTAGGCAGATGGGTTACTATAGCTTCTGGATAAAGGAGTCTCCATACGGGATTGGAAAAACACCTATCAATTCTTTCTAAAATAAGATTTAAGATGGGCCTGCGGTTCGTCCAGGTGAACATAGGACCCACAAAACCCAAATCTAGCATATTGCACTCATCTAAACACCCCTTAAACTCAAAAGCTCTGTTCAAGTTCACTTGGTTCCCCCCAAACTTATCTTCCCCACACAAAACTTCATAAAATTCCCCCAGCATAAGCCAAGGTAGATTATGGATATGGGCCACAATTTTAAGATTATCCTATAAAATTCCTCTTTCAGCTAACCTATGACTAGCATAAATTGCAGAAATAAGCCAAGTTAGGTTAGAAGAACATACCTTAATAGAAGCATGAATCTCCTGTTCAGTGATTGATAGAGGAGACACTTTAACATCATCCATTTTCCAGAGTACCCACAGTCCCCCAACGTAGCCAATGGTATCCATAGTAATGTACCCAATAAAAGGCAAGCCTTCTATAATTTTTTCTGCTCTGTCTCCACCCACCCTCGTCTCCGTGACAACCAAAATTGAAGGGCAATGATTAATAGTCATTTAAAAAATTCTTCTTTTGAAATTGGCATTCAAGGCTCCTCTACAAATCCATAGTAAAATATTCATTTTGACAAAATGACCTAGAGGTACCTCAATCTTAGGTGGGTTAGCACTCATTGTCACTGACTCCACCATACTCCATCCCATCCTCCTTAAAAGACTTTTGAATGCTGTCCACTTTGGCTTCCATATTGCCTTGTATTTCAGAATACCCAATATGTCCTCCTTGCAGCACAAGAGTACATCGCACCTCTACACCGGAGCCAAATTTGGATCAACTTCAATGTTGGGTGATTCCCCATGTGAGTCGTAGCCATCCCTTGGAAGTCCACCAGTTTCCTTTCTTGAATGATCCATTCGGATTCGTCCCATTGGGGCATGACTGATGGCCGTTGTTGCTTGCTCAACTCCTTTGCCGCCTCCCAGGAGACCTTTGGAATGTTCATTAAAACAGTAATACTATCTCAAGTACAAAAGGAAAAAAAACATTTATTCTCACCACCCATTTGTATTCAAATGTCTGATTCCTATCTGTATTTGTTATCTATTTGAATTTAAATACTTTAATTATCTTTATTAAAAAAAATATACAAAATTACTGCTTCAAAAAAAAAAAAAAAACCTATCTCAAGTAAAAAGTAAAAACTACTCATTCTTATCCCGAAATTTCTATGGTTTTTTTTTTTTTTTTAATTTATTTTATTTTAAATTATTTAAAACATTCCCAACTTTTTGTTATCCAAATTCTATACAGTTATCACAAATCCTTATCCATCCACACTAATGTATGGCCTTACTTGGCCAACACGCATAAGCATATAAGGAAATATCTTGTGCACCACGCTCAACCCTAATCAAGAAAGTCTTATAAGGAAAGAACTCCATAAAATACGCGACTTAAAGAGGATCTCTCCTACAAGGAAACATCTTCTTAACCAAGGCACGGATGTTAACCCTGCACTACTATAAAAACACCAAGACCCTCACAAACCAAGGTACGCAACAATTTACCCCAGCTTTGGTACTCTAGAGTTGTGAAAAGTTCTCTGACATAACCTTCAAAGGGTCTTTGGCCGGTACTGCACCGGTACTCTCCTAGGGTTTTTCTTTGTTTCTGTTTCGCAGGTCTTGTTTCGAGCTTGCGAGTATTGTATGGCCTACTAACGATTTTTGGCATCATCAGTTGGCACCGTCTGTGGGAAAAGCTACGACTTGTAAGCCATACTATTGCCTCCCAGACAAAGAGTTGCATGGTGCTCATTCGCTCGATGGCAACCACCAACGACGCTCAAGGAAATGAACCACGCACGTCCGCCCTCGAGAGATAGGTTCAAACTCTCGCCGCTGCTGTGGAGCACCTCCAAACAAAACCACGATCTGGAAGAACAGTTATGCCAAAAGAATGCAGATCTTAATACTCAAGAGGAAGACCAAGAAGGCACCAGCGCAGAGAGAAGGGACCAAGAAGGGCCATAAGGAAGTAACGCCCCAAGCAGGCGAGAGCGACAGGACACGAGTCGCCCATCCATCACCGATACAGTTCCACCTTACATAGTTACCGAGGTGCAGATGATGAAGGAACATATGGACTTTATGATGAATGCCCTTAAAGGACGGGTGTCTAGTAACCTCGATGACTTGTTCCATTGAACTGATTCGCCATTCATAGCATCCGTTACTTCATTCCCCTTTCCATTGAAGTTTCATATGTTGCAGGTGGAAAATTACGACAGATCCAAGGACCTTTTAGATCACTTGGAGTCTTTTAAGACCCTGATGCACCTTTAAGGGATGCTAGACAATATCATGTGTAGAGCCTTCCCCACCACGCTGAAGGGACCCGTAAGGATCTAGTTCAGCAGGCTGACGGCCAACTCCAGTGGCACCTTCAAGGAGTTAAGTGCCCAGTTTGCCTTACACTTCATCGAGGGGCACAGGTATAAAAAGTCCACTGCATGCCTGACGAACATTAAGTAGCAGGAGGATGAGACACTGAGGTTCTACATCACTCGCTTTAACAAAGAGGCTCTCTTGATCGATGAAGCTGACGACAAGATACTTGTGGCTGCCTTCACAAATAGTCTACGGAAGGGTAAGTTCCTGTTTTCTCTATACAAAAACGACCTGAAAACTATGTCGGATGTGCTATATAAGGCAACCAAGTACATGAACGCAAAAGATACGTTGCTGGCTTAAAGATGGCTAGGACCAGAGAACAACGGGAGGACAGGCGCTCCAAGCCCCCCGTGGGGAAATTCATGAGTTTCACCCTGTTGATTGCCCCGATCGACCAAGTCTTGATGCAAATCAAAGACGAAGGATCTCTGACATTTCTTGGCAAGCTGAAGGGAGATCCCAATAAGAGATCTAGAGACAAGTACTGCCGCTTCCACCGTGACCATGGTCATGACACAGCCGACTGCTATGACATAAAGCAACAAATTGAATGTCTTATCAAGCAAGGAAAGCTGCAAAGGTTCGTTAGCAAGGAGAGAGTGGATCCACCTCAAGAGCAGGCTCCTCGACAGGAGAAAGAGCATCCTAGGCGGCCCATAAGAGTTATAAGAATGATTGTAGAGGGCACAATGGCTATTGGGTCTTCCAAAAAAGCCCGTAAGACTTACCTCAGGATGGTTCAGAACATCCAGTTGACGGGTTCCATACCGAAGATGGTGCAAATCGACAAGCTTGTTATCAAATTCTCGGAAGATGATGCTCGGTGTCTTCACCACCCGTATGATGATGCACTTATCGTTAGCATACGGGTAGGGGATCACAATACGCATTGAGTTCTGGTTGACAATGGCAGCTTAGCTGACATCTTTTATTACCCAGTATTCCAACAAATGAGGAGTGACAAAGAGCGATTGGTTCTGACGAACTCTCCGCTCATTGTTTTTGGAGGAACAAGGGTATTCCCCCTAGGCGTTGTCACATTGTCCGTAACGGTTGGCAACTACCCCTAGTAGATCACTATGGACGTAACATTCCTTGTGGTCGACTGCTCGCCCACTTACAATGTCATTCTAGGATGACCTACCCTCAATTTATGGAAGGCTATAACCTCAACCTACCACTTAATGATCAAGTTCCCTACAGATTATGGAGTAGGGGAACTACGATGAAATTAGGTGGCTACATGCGAATGCTACATTGTTATGATGGAGATGGATGACTACCTCCAGGCCATGAACATAGAAGAACACCAAACGGTAACAGAGCCCATTGAAAGGCTTGAAAAGATACTTCTCAATGACTCCAAGCCTAATCAAACGACCAGGATTGGTATCCTCTCCAGCCCGACGATCCGCCAAGTACTTACAACTTTTCTCAAAGATAACTGGTATGTATTTGCTTGGAGCCATGAAGACATGCCGAGAATAGACCCATTAATCATGGTGCATAGACTGAACGTGTCACCCTTCTTTCCACCCATCAGTCAAAAGAAGTGGGTATTCGCCCGAGAACAAGACCAAGTTATAGCGGAAGAAGTTCACAAGCTATAAGAGGCGAACTTCATTAGGGAGGTTTACAACCTCGACTAGCTGGCAAATGTGGTAATAGTCAAGAAAGCCAGTGGGAAATGGAGGATGTGCGTAGACTTCACCGACCTGAACAAAGCATACCCCAAAGATAGCTATCCCCTCCTGTGGGTTGACGTCCTAGTTGACTCGACGGCTCAACACTAGTTATTAAGCTTCATGGATACCTTTTTGGGTTACAACCAGATCAGAATGGACGAAGCAGATCAGGAGAAGACTTTGTTCGTCACTAGCCAAGGCCTCTTCTACTATAAAGTAATGCCATTTGGCCTAAAAAATGTGGGCGCGACGTATCAAAGGCTCATGAACAAGATTTTCGTACAGCAGATTGGGAGAAATGTCTAGGTCTACTTTAACGACATGTTAGTGAAAAGTCGAAGGGAGGAAGATCACTTGGAAGATCTCAAGGAAACATTCGACACCCTTCGTTCCTACAACATGAAGCTCAATCTAGGCAAGTACGCCTTCGGAGTGATGGCAGGGAAGTTCCTAGGATTCATGGTGTCTTAGAGGGGTATTGAGACCAACCCAGACAAGATCAGGCCATAATTGAGATGGCACCCCCAAGGAACGTGAAAGGAGTACAAAGCCTCAACGGCAAAGTAGTAGTGCTGAATAGGTTTGTGTCAAGGGCAACAAATAAGTGTCTACCTTTCTTCCGTATGCTAAAGAAATCTTTTGAATGGACGACCGAGTGTCAACAGGCATTTGAGGACCATTATTATGAAAACCCTAATTTATCTTTTCCTCCTTATATTTTAACGCATTAGAGATGTGGGCTTGGTGGGGTAGTGAGCTGGAGTTTAAAACCCACTTAAGGTTATCTCTTTAGTCTCCAAGAAGCCCATAAAACATCTTCCTTTTTTATTTATTTATTTTAATTGCCTCACTAAATTGTATGCACTAAAACTTTAATTTTCTCACTTATTTGTAGCACCACAAAATTTTCAACTCCCATCTTACTGTGCACACATATATAATACCTCAACTCTATATTAAAAATGACAAGGTACGGTGATAATCATAAAAAAAAATTGGGGTATTACACTCTTCCCCCCTTAAAATAAGTTTAGTCCTCTAAACTTGACATACCTTAGTCCTTGAACATAGAGAGATATTAGTCAACCAAATTAGCATCACTAAAACTTAGTACTGTCCATAACATGTATGAATGGCAATCTTAAGAATATCTTCCTTCTTAACTTTGAGTTGATGGTAACCTGATTTAAGGACAATCTTGGGTAAACAATATACATATATATATATATATATATATATATATATAACATGAATTACATAATATAGGTAACTAAAGTTCTATAAGTCTTCAAGTAATACTGAGGTCGCCTACAACTTCTGCACTCTACCTTGCACCTTACAAAGCGATCCAAAGGTTCTATATTCCAAACTACACTTTAATCTGAAAATAGTAATTGATGGGGTGAGCCACATATCTTGTAAGTAATTATACAGAATACACAACGGAATAGAGTCAAGCAAAGCACGAGTATTTTGATTTTTCATAAACTCATTCAATGATATCAAAAATAATTATTCCAAAACACATAATGAATCACTTAATACATATGTAATCACATCTTAAAATCATTAGAAAACACATACATATAATTGATCAGAGCACATTGTCACATATACATATCACATATTCTCACAAACAATCCTATGAGCGGATACCAATATCTAACCCCTGTTGGTGAGGGATCAACACATATTCTCACATACAATCCTGTAAGTGGATTTACACATATATCTGATCAATTCTAAAAACACTTATCTTGAGTCACATATCACAAAAGCACAGTTTATACAAAATAGTTTGATTTCCTTAATATTAACAATTATTTCAAATATAAAGAACATCACAATATCGAATTGAACATAAATCAAAAGATGCTTGACTCTCTTAGGGAATGAATAAGAACTGAAGAGTTTATATAAATATTTTTACAATTCTTGAGTAAGTTTGAAAACCCAATTTGCTAAAAGAAACATCTTAAATACCATTTGAAAAATAAGAATATGACTTTGAAATCACTTGGTTTTAAACAAACTTGAAGAACAAGAACCTTTTTAGAAAATTTACTTTGAACTCAATTATTTTCTGAAAATAGTTTAGTTTAGAAATCATTTTTTAAATGAGATTTAGATGTTCAAAATTTTATTTAAAATCCAAAGTTTCTCTTTAAAACATTATTTAAAAGTTGAGGTTTCTCTAACTAATGATATTCTAAATAATATTCTCTTGCATTATTTCTCATCTCAATATTTCTCTCATCCATGCATGTCATCCTTTTTTTTTTCTTATCTCAATTTTCTACTTTCTCTCACCACATTTATGTTCCTATTTTTTCTCATCTCAAATTTAACTTACACCACGCCTATCTTTTTTTTTTTTTTTTTCCTCTTTATCTCACCCACCTTAATCTCCAATTTTTTTTGAAATCTCAAATTCTCTCTCTCTCTCTCACGCCTATGTCTTTTTTTTTTTTTTTTTTTTTAATCTTTGTTTCCCTCTTTCTTTCACCCATATTTATCTCCATGTTTTTCTCATCTCAATTTCTCTCCCTCTCTCTCTCTCTCTTTCTCCACGCCTCTCTCTTTTTTCTTTTTTCTTTTTTTTTTTTTTTTTTTTTTCACTTTCCCTCTTTCTCTTAAGCGTATCTCAAAATTCAAATTTATCTACTAACTACAAAATTTATCTCTCAAATTTCCATCTCACTCTCATATCTACTAAAGTGTCCATTTGGCAAAGATTATTTTTGCTAACTTATTTTACTATTTAGCTTATTTTTACTATTATTCATGGGTCTCACTGAACTTTTTAGTACTATTCATCGGTCCCATCGTACTATTTCAGCTAATTTTTACCTTTAATCTACAATGCTTTTAGTAAAAAGTTTTCAATTTCAGTAAAATAAGTGGATTTCAAATAGACCCTAGTTTATTTCTACACTACTTTCAATGAATTAAATTAACAAATATGTGTATTTGGATAAAGTTGTTATCATTAGGTTATCTAGTTTACCTTATAAACTATACTTTAAAAAACTGATGTCTTAAAAAACAGTAAATAGGCTAAATAAGCCGTAAATGTCAAATATATAAAAGCAAAAACACAAAACAAAATAAAATCATCCAAAAGGGTCTGCCGTTGAAAATGGCCAACTTTGAGAGCCTTGTAGAATTTTTACTTTCATGGGACAGCCTTTTTAAAAAAAAAAAAAAATCATTTTGTAACAAAATCTATGGTACATTCTAAGAGAACAAACTGTGGCTATTCAGACATGGCACTAGACTTTTGTAATTGGGTACTCGGTTGGTAAATTAAAAAAAAGTATGGTCTGAACTGTAGGTTACATAATGTTTACAACATTCACCTTTTCTCCCTACAAAATACACACACCAACCGCTTTGCTTCCTTAAGTTTTGACTTTTCCGTTAAGAGTCCTACAGGTCATTATGAGTTGTTTTCTTAGGCAAAAAGCAAGACAAAATTGCAAGTCATTATGGCTAACCAATCAGGGAACAAGTAAATCAATGAAATCGATCACTCTTTCTAATTCACATTATACTACCCCATGATTCTCAAATTTTATGGTCTGGTTGGAGTTATTATTAGTTGAATTCATTTGCATTACTTACTCTGTCTTTGTCAACATTTTCTAGGTTTAGTTTCAAATCAATCATGTTTAAAACTATTACAAAACAATTACAAAGCTGTTTTCAAATTCTTCACTATGGAAACAAGTGCCTTTAAAACCTTTAACATGTGTGTAGCATTGTTCCCATAATGAATAGATTCATGGTTGGAATTCTCTGAAAACAATGTAAATTGACATTTCAATCCATTTAGGAAGTGGTATCAAATGGGAATATCCACAACCCCTTTTTCTCTGCCTCTACAAATGGATAAGACGTTGTAATTCATTTCATTTTGAAGATTAAGTTAATTTGTGGTAGATTGTATGACTTTAATGATAGGCATGTTTATTAAAAAGAAGAAGGATGCCAATTGCCCATGTGCCTTGAAGTGCTATTTTGAACCAAAATATAATAAGCCATGCTTTATTAGATTAGCTATTTGGATTTGGTTCTAGTTAGCTCAACTGGTAAAGTTTCTGATGGTTGAATAAAAGATCTGGAGTTCAATCCTTGCCTACACAAGAAAAATTGATTGATATCTTAGTTAGATAATAAAGAGCTATTATCAGGAGCGAATGTTATAGGTTGAAACTATCTCAAAAAAATAATTAGTTATTTAGATGCAATTTTTTATTTGAAAGGTTATTTGTTGAAATTTGGTTAAAATATAGTTTTATGTATATAAAAAAAAAAATCTAATAATGATAAAAATGTAAAAAAGAAAAAAGAAAAAAAGTTAGACTTTTCTAGGTTTTTGTTTTTACCAAATAAGGCTTAAAACAAGAGTAGATAAGCCAAAAAAATAAAAATAAAAATAAATTAGAAACCCTACAAAAGGAAGAGTTAATGACAAGCCCACGCTAATCTCATAGCATTATTAGTAAAAGATTTTAGGATATAGAACACGTAGTTGATCGAGGCTGGTTGGACGAAACATCCATTAATAAACCAACTTTTACAATTCAATGAACAATTTGAGACATTACTTTAAAATCAAGTTATCTAAATGTAAGCTCTTAGAAACTCCTGGAAGTTAGAAATATATAAAACCTTTACATTCTCTTTTGAAGTGTTCACCTAATTGGGGGTGATGATGCCAAAATCTTCAGTTGGGTCACTTGTCCAATCCGGAACTTTAGATGATCTTATAGGACCTGCAAAATAAAGAGAGATAGATCGAAGAGACCATCGGGTTGTGCTCGGTGGGGGAGCCTCCAATGCTTAAGTTAGTATCAACCCATATTTATTGTATTTAGATAGTGTTTTGTTGTAGCTTTTGATGTACCTTCACAAGTGAGACGGACTGTCCCTTTTATAGGTGATTTGGATACCTGTTGTACATAATTGGAGGTGATTATTACTCATGTGTAACAGTTATCGTATTGATGTGCGTTTAAGACCGATGAGTAATGGTAGCCATTAATGTGTTGAATGTGCTTGAGCGGTTATATCTTTTGGTCTGTTAATGATGCAAGGTCGTCCATATTAATGGACGGCCTTAATGTTTTTTTTTTTTTTGGACTCATCAGTTGCCCCCCATTCCCAAGTCTGATTTTGCTTTATGCTGATCAGGCTTAGGGAATGTTCTTGACTTGTTCAGATTCAAGCTTCTTTATCATCAACTACTTTCTTTTTCAGGAATGTTAGTATTTCTATGACGACCTCTTAGTATCTGCCTTTTGAAGGTCTTTTTGGACATTCGAGGGATCATAGCTTGAAAGTGAGTTGATTTCTTTGGATGAACATTTTTATCACTGCTGAAGAGTAAGGTAATTTCTTTGGATGACCATTTTTTATCATTGCTAAGGAGCGAGGTGATTTCTTTGGACAACCATCTTTTATCACTATTGAAGAGCGAGGTGATTTTTTTGGACGACCATTTTTTATCACTTTGATGCTTCTTCTTTCATTCATTTTCTGGTTGTCACGTTTGATATTCTTGATTTGTGTGTGACTTGCATTTGTGTGAGAATCCTTGTCTGCTTACACTCGTCTAAGGGTATTTAGTCACTTAGCCACTTTTAGGTGACTTAGATCCACTTACGAAGCTTCGTCAGCGATTTACATCGGTCTAGCGGAATCTTGTCATTTTTTTTTTTTTTTGGTGTCTTACATTCATTTAAGGAATCTTGTCACTTAAGCTTCGTTAGTGATTTACATCCGTCTTGGCGGAATCTTATCACTTAGCCATTTTTTGGTGACTTACTTCCATTTAAGGAATTTTGTCACTTAGGCTTCGTCAATAATTTACATTCGTCTCGGTGGAATCTTATCAGTTAGCCATTTTTTGGTGACTTACATTCATTTAAGGAATCTTGTCACTTTGGCTTCGTTAGTGATTTACATCCGTCTTGGCGGAATCTTATCACTTAGCCATTTTTTGGTGACTTACATCCATTTAAGGAATCTTGTCACTTAGGCTTTGTCAGTGATTTACATCTGTCTTGGTGGAATCTTATCACTTAGCCATTTTCTGGTGACTTACATCCATTTAAGGAATCTTGTCACTTATCACTTAGCCATTTTCTAGTGACTTACATCCATTTAAGGAATCTTGTCACTTAAGCTTCGTTAGTGATTTACATCCGTCTTGGCGGAATCTTATCACTTAGCCATTTTCTGGTGACTTACATCCGTTTAAAGAATCTTGTCACTTAGGCTTCGTTAGTGATTTACATCCGTCTTCGCGGAATCTTATCACTTAGCCATTTTTTGGTGACTTACATCCATTTAAGGAATCTTGTCACTTAGGCTTTGTCAGTGATTTACATCCGTCTTGGCGGAATCTTATCACTTAGCCATTTTTTTTAGTGACTTACATCCATTTAAGGAATCTTGTCACTTGTTGCTAGAAAGATTCCTTGACGCTATGTTGTTTTGGACCTTCTTGAGGCTATGTTGATTTCTGCATTAAGTAGCACATGCACTTGCCAAGACTTTGTTAAACAAGAATTTTAGAACAATTCATAAATAATAAGTTACCAATAGCCTAGGTGGACCTTTTTTCTTATTTCCTTGTAATCCTAGAGTTTTACTTCTTTTGTGATATGTCTAGTAATGCGTACATTTTTGCATGAAACCTTACTAGGTGTAAATTTTTATAAATGAATATAAAAGAGACAGAGATAAATGTGTTACTTTAAATGACGATATTATTTTGTCACATACCTCGATTTTTTTATTGTTGGGATCTTCTTGACAAGCTCTTCCCTTTTTAAGATGACGAGCTCTTCCCTTTTCAATTTTTTTTTTTTTTTTTTTTAGCTCAACATGATACTTCATGTCTAAGGCCTAGATCTCTTTTGCTTCAATTTTTTGAAGGCATAAAAACTAGGCCACGTTTTTGCCCCCGCTCAAACGCGAAAAATACAATTCTCGTTTGTTGACAACTAGGGAATGGTCTTTCACTATTGGAACCTCTCTTCTTCTTTTTTTGGCGTGTTTTGATGACTATGGTCATTGCCATTTGTAATAGCAATTTCCTCTTCCTTCTTCTTTAATTGTACACTTAAGTCACTTCAATAATGCTAGCTGCATGACAATGTACAAATGTGCAATTGCATGCTATACAAGATGAAGTGCATTCTATATGAATCGTAGAGAAGTATAAGAATTGAAGCTATTTGACTATATGCTTCTTTAAACTAGTCTTTGTTAGGTGCTTGCACCATATATGATTTTTAAAGCAATTTAAGAAGATTTTGGTGAGTTGATGGAGATAGCGGAAATTTATTGAGACTTAAATTCATGAGCATATTGTGAACACGATCATCTAGCATTTTAAGTGTAGGAAACTGAATTGAACTTCTCAGATTCATGACGAAGAAACATATGCAACTAAAAATATAGTCATATTGATTGTGATAATTGTAACAATTTTATAGCAATATTTTCAACATGTTCTACATAAACATTTGTAATAATCATGCAAGTTAGATATTTATTTAGTTTCAATAAAATGATCTCTTGGATAAAAAAGAAAGAAAGAAATGAGTTACCTCAATAGAAGACCTTAAATCTCAATACTATTTTGTACATACCTTGGTCTTTTCATTGTTGTAGTATTCTTGACGAACTCTTTGTCATTGAACTCTTACTTATAGAGAGCTCTTCTTTGTTGGATTTGTACAACCCATAATTTATAGGAGTTAAACTCGGCATTTGTGATATAGATGGAATTTTCACAACTTTTAGCTATATCTCTATTTTCTTTTTAAGAGTTTCTCTTCATCAAATTATGACATCCCCTTAGAAAATTTGGAACATTTGTTTTTTGCATATCTTAAGCTAGTAATCTAGAAAACCTCTTATAGGTTTACATATTATACAAAATTTTGGGTGAATTGATATAGCTTATGTCCAAACAATATCATTTCATGTAAGAGTATAGAAACTTAGTGAGAATTAAATCCACACTTAATGCCATGCAATTGAATAGAATTGTTTTATTTTATGTATGAAGCACATGCTCTATGGGCAATTCAACCATTTCCACTTTTTTCTTGGTTTTGGCAATAGTAGAATAATAAAAGAAATGGATGGGCTTAAGATCTAGAGATCAAAAGTTTAAAATAGGTCACACTAGTTAGAGCAGATATTACCAGTCAAGCCTTTTAACTTTAGCAAGAAAGTATCTAGCCTTTTGTGTACATGTTTGTACTAATCTTGTAATTTAGCAATTTGCCTTTCTAACAATTGTTTTCATAACTATTACCCTATTCTCGTGCAACTAAATAACACTTGGCAAAGTGTTTAAACTTTTTAAAGAGTGTTGGAATTCGTTGTGTCTAATGACATTTGCCATTATGATAAACAGTCATCATATTTATCATAGTAAACAGTTATGATCTTATTTTAAATTTATAGCTTGGTTTTTATTTGGTAATAATGATATTTGTCATTATGCCTAAAACTTGACTTCTAACGTTGTTGCAAATACTTAGAGAGCTAAAAGTAAAAGAAAATTTTAAATCTGACCTTAAGGCCCAAGAACTGGGCACCATTGTTGATGTATTTTGTTCCAGCTATTTGAAGATGTAGATATATCCAGAAGGTTTGCCCCTGTTCAAACATGAAAGGTACATTCGCTGGTAAGAAAACCTCTATGACATTCTCAACAGTTGTGCCTACACCATGACCTTTTTCTACAGGATGATTTTTCTTATGTCGAGCCTTTGGTTGATCCATTTTGTCAAGCTTTACTAGGCTCATTTTGCTCCAAAAAATACTAACAAATTAATAATCTCGATTGTTCTCAAATGATGAGCTTAATATAGAGTACATGTCATTCTATTTAATAGAATCATGTGGAAATAATTTGATACTATTTAGTATTTAGAGACAATAAGCTCTGCTTGTATATCATATATGTGAGTAAGTACTTACTCTGGTGATGTCACTAGTGCAAGCATAAAATGAAAAAAAAAACATTGTACCTGTATAGCCGCTTTTATTGAATCATACATGTGGATTGTGACACCGTGAGAGTCCCACATTTTTCCCTTTGAATGCTCGAAGCATGATTAGGTATAGATGAAACCATTTAAATTCTCCATTCTCAAAGTCAAAGCAACATATATTTATACATGGAAAAATTTGAATAGTAAATTTTGTTCATTCTATTGTGGAACATTTTAAGATACAAAATTTCATAATATTTTGAAAATGGTTTATGCTTAACTATTGCGGTAATTTTGTAAGGACTGAATTTTATAATTCTCTGGGTCTTTCAACTTCAGTCCCACCTTGCATTCACTTTGAAAATTATTTTGTGTGCAAGGCCGAATACGTCATTCATGCATTTTATTCCTAAAGGTTTCTTTTTAAATCTTTTCGGAATTGTTCCTTAAAAAACATAGTTTCATTAACCAACTGACGGACTAATAACTCATGCACAACCGACTGTAGAGCATTCTAACCATGTTATGCATTTTCTACTCTACTTTCACCACCAGTAAATACACATATAAGTTTGGGGGATGGTCTTATTTTGTGGCTTTATCACCCGTGAATATCAACTAAGATATTATCAGGGTACCATTTATTTTTCTTCTTTAGTGTACCATTAATCTAATACCATAAAGGGACACAAACATTCTATTTTTGTTTTAGTTATAGCAGGAGCCATTATTAGGATGTCAATTACACCACAATATATGTAAAAACAATTAATTGAAATTGTTTCCTAGCCTTACCATTCACGGTTCAAGGCATTTTCATATATAGCATAGTTTGTAACATATTCAAAATTTAAAATACAATTCGGCCTTACCACATCTATACACAATCAGATATGCTTCTCCATGCAATTCGGCCTTGACTCTTCTATACAAATCAGATATGTTTCTCCCTTATCACTTAGATACAAAATTAAATACAATTCCGTCTTATTCTAATCCTATCTCAACACAATCCAAGATTTGTATTTTGAATACTACAGCTGTGATACTTAACACTAGCTGCGAATGACTTAGCTGCTATCCTTGATGACTACAGCTGTATCCTTAACAATATATAATTATATTTGGCTTTAATGGCAAGGACCTCAAAGAGACCGGTTTGACTATGCAGTTTATAACAGTCAAGGTATTCATTACCTTTCCTTTTTTTTTTTTTTTTTTTTTTTTTTTTTTTTTTTTTAATGCCTATATTTAATATCACAATTTTGGTAAGGTAATTATGTTCTATTGAAGTTTGGTTCCACCTTTCATGCAAACTAAAAACAATGGGGAGCCGGTGAAACTAAGAAAGGAAAGTTCTCCTATAGTAATTTCATCATAGTTGACTTGGGTGGCTGAAAATTATATGACCACCTACAATCACTTCTTTTTATTTTTTAACAAAAGGATATCTAATAGAATAAAATCCTTTGTTATATTTCTAAAGTTTTAGACGAGGTTATCATTTCGTTTTGAGACTTCTAGTATTCTAGATCTTTTAACAAGATGATGTAAGACCATATAACAAGATGAGAAACGACACATCTTACCTTAAGGTCTAGGAGCTCGACCATTCCTACAAGGTCTACCAAAGTCGCTCAATTTCTGTGGTTGTCGTGTGTACTGTGTCATGCCTAGAAGGTCACAGGTTGTGAAGTTCTTACGTCACTGTCAACCAACCCAATCATGTCTTGTGGCTGGGAATCACACTTTCATTGGTAACGGCATCATTGGAGGTGTCTTTCCACTAGACCCTCAAGCTAGAGGCCAACAGATTTGAGACCTTGGATTTAGGCTCTCTCATCATCGTCTATTCATTTGGCTGACAATTCGTGTTTTAAAGACGATGGTGCCTTGGTAATATCTCTTTATCTTTCCCATCTTGACCCAATTTTAGATGACTGGATATGGGCAGAGTAAAGAGATGATCATTGAGTCTCATCCCATGAGGTACTCTAGATTGAATTGAGTGAACCCTTTGTTACAGGAAGAGCTAGATGACTAATCGCCCTCCCCACAGACGGCGCCAAATTGATGATGCCAAAATCGTCAGTTGGGTCACTCGTCCAATCCGGAACTTTAGATGATCTTATAGGACCTGCAAAATAAAGAGAAATAGATCGAAGAGACCATCGGGTTGTGCTCGGTGGGGGAGCCTCCGATGCTTAAGTTAGTATCAACCCATATTTATTGTATTTAGATAGTGTTTTGTTGTAGCTTTTGATGTACCTTCACAAGTGAGACGGACTGTCCCTTTTATAGGTGATTTGGATACCTGTTGTACATAATTGGAGGTGATTATTACTCATGTGTAACAGTTATCGTATTGATGGGCGTTTAAGACCGATGAGTAATGGTAGCCATTAATGTGTTGAATGTGCTTTAGCGGTTACATCTTTTGGTCTGTTAATGATGCAAGGTCGTCCATATTAATGGACGACCTTAATGTTTTTTTTTTTTGGACTCATCAGGGGGTATGGCAATGATTGCATTATATGCCTCAAAAGCTTGATGTTAGCTGTTTAATAATTGAATGGGAACTCACCAAAGTAAAAGAGTTGCGTAGGGGATTATCCTTGTCCAAAATAATTCACATAAAGTCATGAATCTAAGTCTAACATTTGCTGTTGTTCTTGTTCATTGGTGTGCATGAGTGAGTGGTCTACATTCCTCCAATGTGATGCACGTCGGATACTGAAGCTTCTAGATGACCCAACAAGCATGCTACACAATCACTAAAATAGGAAATCTTCACGGATTCATCCAAAATAAAATGACAATTACATTCCATTATTCACCCAAACAAGATTTAAAAATTAAAAAAAATTACATTCGATCAGTCATTCCCAAATCCAATGGCCTGCCAATCCAAACCAATCCAAAAATTATATATATAAATATATATATATATATATATATATATATAGGACATTTTGTCTCTTTTTTCCAATACTTTAAAAAAAAAAATAGATGATTTTTTTTTTTCTAATTAATGGATGAAAAAAAAAAAAATTTAGTAAAAACCACTTAGAATTAACTGTCTAACAAGAATGAATCTATAAATTAAGATAATATGGGAAAGTTGGGCAAAATGGGCAAATGCCCTTTTTGGGCAAAATAAGCAGCGTTCTGCCCTCTTTTTCAAACTAATTAGGGAAATGTCTCTCTTTTATAACTCGATAATAGTAAAATCGAGTTTTGTGAAGAACTCGATCTCACTATTATCGAGTTAGTTTTAGCTTTTTGCCACGCTGGTTGTCCAGCGTGGCAGTTGCTTTCTTTAATCCCTACATAACTTGATTATAAGGAAAACGAATTATATAACCGACTATAAAGATCTCGAGTTATGCTCTTGTTAAAGCTATTTCTCACTGTCTTGGTGTTAGGCATACGGGTTCAAGTCTTTTAGTATAACTCGATTAATTGAATGTCGAGTTATAAAGCATGCTCGAACTCCTTAAAATCGAGGTATTCCTGTATATTTCTTCTCCTCCCATTCACAGTGTCTTGCTTTCTGTCTGAACTAAATTCCGCTTTGCTCCACAGATCCACAGCTGCTTCTGGGCTAAACTAAAATTTGTATCACCTCAGGTAAAAAACTCACACTAAAATTTTATGGCAATGGTATTTTCATTTGATATTGTACTGAATTTTTATTTTTTTGGTTGAATGAGTGTGAAGTAAGTATATTGGTGTGATTTTGGTTGTTTGTTGTAGTAAACGTTGGTCACAAGAGAATGAAATCTTTACTATAGCAACATTTTGTATTGCACATGATCATCATTGGTCATAATCATATAGGCAGTGTACATAATCATCATTGGTTAGACATTAACAACAACATTTTGTATTGCACACAACATGTAGACATTAACAACAACGTCTAATGTATATGGTCAAATGTTAGTGTCAGTATTTCATTTTTAGCATGTAATAGTACACAAATTTATGAATGTTTTTGTCATGTACCATTTTATGCAACATTACATTATTTACCAACAGTTGATGCACACTATTAACTTGATCATTTGTTGTTATTGTATTCAGCGTCAATGTCTGGTTTTGGCTACCTAAAACTTTATTGGCCTCACAATGTGTTCACTGCAATGGGTCGTTGCTAGGTATTGGAAGATGAGTTCAGCTATCCAATCAATCCGAATCTACGAAATAGTGCTTACGTTCACAATACCATGAGACAGGAGTGGGCTTGGTTATTTCATGAACAACAAATGTTTTATGATGAGTTGGTTGGTTTTAAGTTGCCAGTGCCTTGGTGACTCGTATCGCAGATGCCCAGAGACACGATCGACGAACTTCGTAAAGCATTGAACTGCATAAGAGAAGAAAATAATCGAATAAAGATACGTCTTAATTGATATCGGACCCAAGTCGAGATTCGAGAGTCAGTGGAGGGAGGGTGGTACGAGTACACACAATTCATGCAATCACTTCTTGCTGATCCCATTTATCAGTCAGACGTGGAGATGTCAGATGAAGAGTAATCATGTCATGGTGTAATTAGACTTTGTTGTTGAGCTATTTTGTTTAACTATGTTTTAAATGTATGTGTGTCATTGTTGTTGCATTTGTACTATGTAAACCTTATGAGCATGCATGTTATTCGTAATCTAGTTTATTCCCACATAACACATAAAAGTTAAATATTCCCACACATGATGTTTTTCAATAAGCACCTACAACATAACACAGAAAACTTAAAATAACTTACACGATGTCACCAATATGCATGCATTGCATATTGAACACTAACGCTGCTAACATTATTAACTTAACCCTAGACATAACACACATACCACATAGGCATTCACTCTGACAAGTAGTCCTCATAGTTGAGGACATTGTTACGTTCCGCTGGAGTGAGTTGCCTAGTCGTTATGGTGGCTAGCTCTTCTGCTAGCTGTAGCATGTGATACCTGGACCTACGGAATATCATCAGATTGTCCTCTTTTTTTATTGTTGTCACTGCACGCTCATATTGGTGCATGTTTCACTGT
Source organism: Quercus alba (assembly GCA_036321655.1). Lineage (NCBI taxonomy): Eukaryota > Viridiplantae > Streptophyta > Magnoliopsida > Fagales > Fagaceae > Quercus > Quercus alba. The sequence goes on along the minus strand of CM070307.1, from coordinate 56,921,324 downwards.
GATAGTGTAAGCGAGACACAATCGACAAGAGGTGCTTCGAGTCACACAAGATCATCGTGCAGAGTGTTGGACTCGTTCACACGAAAGTCCCATTCTCACCGCAGTCCGGCATAGTATTCCTTCTCGTCGGAATCTCTCTCCCTTCTATAGTTATCTGGAAAACGAGGTAGCATCCAATTGCGCATTGACATTGGAAAATGTGACTTCTGATCGGTATGTGTAGATATTTTGCAAGGGTAGATGTAAATGAGATTTTATATAGGAGTTTTGCAAGGGCAAATATTCACATGGATGTGACTATATGTAAGGGTAAGTATTCACGTGAATAAAGATGATATGAGTTAACAGTGTATTGTTCAGTGAGATGTTGAGGAGCACATGCAAAACTACGAACATGACTTGGGTATACAGTGGTACCTATTGGTGCATGTTATTCTCTGAGGCAGCTATTTGATATGGCTATAGCTTGTGCTACAGCAGCGGGTTGGTGATGTGTACTACAAAGAAAGTTGTGTATTTATTCATGTGAAGACTATTCAGCATTCTTATGCTTCATCTGACATGACTTGACGAGATAGTGTTGAGCTCCGTTAAATGTATCATAAACTTTTCAGGGATGCTCTACATCCTTGAAAGTGGTGCATTGCAAAATGATGCATACTGTGTATTGACGTACGTGTAGGTGATATGACTAGATAGGGTTCAATAGTGCGAAGCTGTTGAGCAGCACATGCAGCACTACGAACATTAATGTAGCAATAGTGGACAACTCACTCCCAAAATTGATGCTTAAACTTTCCAGGGATGCTTTGTGTATTCACATGAGTGTGGATGGGTACTTGTGGTTAGGGTTCAATAGTGCTGAGCTATCTACCATAGCTACACTCATTGCTCCCTATGGTGGTATTTGGCAAGTGGGATTGAAGAAAGCTGATAACAACATTGTAAACTAGAAACTTGGTTGGGAGGATTTCGTTGAATACCATTCTATCTGTTATGGTTATTTTTTAGTCTTCAAATATGAAGGAAATTCAAGCTTCGATTTTCTTATATTTGATAAGACTGCCACTGGGATTCAATATCCACCCATCAAGAATTGGAAATTGGAAGATCACCAGGCAAAAATAATAGACTTAGATGAAGATGATACAAACATATCTCCCTCAGATGATTTGCCCACAAAACATGAAGTCAGAGAAAAGTTTGTTACGAAAATATTTTCTAGCATGTCTAGAGGAAGAGGGAGAGAGTAATCCAGGTAGCCGAAAAGTTCAAGCCTAAAAATCCTTCTTTCATGGATATCTCGCGGCCGCATAATATGGTGAGCCTTTATACATAATGTGATCATGATGTTCTCCTAAATATGGCCTTGAAACATATATGCTTTAATGCTTAGTTGTTTCTCCTTCTTATGCAGTATGTACTTGCTGAATTTTCTACCAAGTATATTATTGGGAAGCAATTTGTCACACTTCAATGTCTTGTGCTATTATCCCCCATTAAAACTTATTCAGCAATGAGTTTCGAGAAGGGATGAGTTGCATTTTTGAAAGACAATCATTTAGAAGAAGGAGATGTCGATGTCTTCGAGGTGATCAAGATGAAGCCTGTTATGCTTAATGTCTCAATATTTCACCTGGTCAACCATCAGAGTTCATACTAGGATAACCTGTTTAAATTTTAAACTAGTGATGTTTATGTTTATATTTCATGGTATGCTTTATATTTGATGGATGTGGTTTTAAGACTTTTCTCTTACCAGTTTGGTATATCTTGTTAAAGATTATTCAACATTCCTATGCTTCATCTGACATGACTTGACAAGACAATGCTGAGTTGTGTTAAATGTATCATAAACTTTTCAGGGATGCTCTGCATCCTTGAAAACAGTGCATTGCAAAAGGATGCATATCTGTGTATTGACGTGCATGTAGGTGATATGACTGGACAGGGTTCAACAGTGCAAAACTATTGAGCAACACAAGCAACATTGCGAACATCAGTGTAGCAACGGTGGACAGCTCACCCCCAAAATTATAATGAACCAATTCAGGGACACTCTGCCCCTTCGAAAATGGTGCATTGCAAAGGGTTGCACATCTGTGTATTCACATGAGTGGGGATGGGTACTTGTGGTCAGGGTTCAACAGTGCCGAGTTGTTGAGCATCACATGTAGAACTACAAACATTAGTGTAGTAATGGTGGACAGCTTGCCCCAAAAATTTTGCTTACACTTTTGAGGGATCCTCTGCATCATTGAAAATAGTGCATTGTAAAAGGTTGCATATCTATGTATTCACATGAGCATGGATGATATGATTGAACAGGGTTCAACAGTGTCGAGCTATTGAGTAGTACACGCAAAACTGCGAACATGACTTGGTTAAACAGTGCCGAGCTGTGTCAGCCCTCTTTAACCTCACTTGCCCATTGTATTGTATTACAAGCAATGAGTGTAGCAACACTGGAGAGTTTTATCCCCATATTCCCTTACAAACTTTTCAGTGAGTCTTTGTGAGTACAAGATGTAGTTACATTTTCTCAACATCAATGTAAAATTACACGAGTGCAACTATGTTTCCAAAGTTTACATCAATGGCTTCCGATCATCATAATTGCAACATTAGGGAGCTGTGGAGCAATGCTACAACAAACCAATAAGTTGAATGAAACATTTTAGAGGCTGATCAGGCTTTTAGGCATTTGCCCTATTTTTAGTAAGCCAAATATTGTTGTAATGATGACCTTGTGTGAGCCATATGGATTTTCAGTGAGTGAGTGGTTAGTTTGGTTTGGATGAGTCTGTATGTAATGTATCTATATAAAGTAGTACACTAGCAGAAGTAAGATACACAGATATGTGTATATGATACAGCAACTCAAACAACTCATATAAATGAATTATTCGTATTATTGAATCATATGTGTGGTTGGTTTGTGTGGTTTAGATAAGTCTGTATGTATTGAATCTATTAAATTTTCATACAAGTAATGTGCAATAAATCTAATTTGGGTGAAAGGAATTTATGTATGTAACATTTCAAGTTACACAGATAGAATATTGGAAACATCAACATATCTAACTGGAGGCATTTTACTTCCTATAGTTTTTCCTACATTACAAAGCAGAGGACATTGTCCAACCAAAGCAGAAGAATCATATGTAGCAACAAAGAACAGTAGGGAAAACAAGAGAAACTGATTTCATATAAACTTAGCCAAAACTAATGAACAGTTAATCTTTAGAGTTGCAAAAGTTGAACGTACATAATCATCATTTGTCAAACATTAACAACAACATTCTGTATTGCATGGAATGTGTAGACATTAACAACAACGTCTAATGTTCGTAGGTAGAAATTTTTGGAAATCATCATTGCTTGAATCTAAGAAGTCTGAAATATCTCTTTCATCATCTAACACAATAATTTCATTAATAGACTTGATAGCTCGCTCTTGTGCCTTCCCCTTTAGATGTTTCCTAGCCTTTTGGATTGCGTGAAAATGATCTAGTCGCCTTTGCATTTGATTGTTCTCTTGTTCAAGACGAGTAAGTATGTTGGTAGGTTCATCTCTAGGTAACTCGGCTGAGCGTGCCTTAGGAACTCGTAACCCGTGCCATCGACAATACACCTCTAACTCACACCTCTTCTCGTTTAGGGTTGACCATGGTGGTTTTGCTATGACGAACTCGATTGCAGGGGTATCATGTCAATACAGACTAAAAAAACACTAAATCAACAAGATTTTTAATGTTCCCAATGTCACATCAAAGATGGGTAGTAGTTGCAACATTAAATGTAAATGGGACATCTGTGCATCCAATTTGACAATTGTGTATTCACGTGAGTGTCAGTGTGAAATAGTGTCGAGCCGTTGAGCAGCACGTGTAGAATTGCAAACAAAACTTTGCTAAATAGTCACGTCTATTGGCTTATGTGCTGTGATTGAAGGAATTTGAGTTGACTATAGTTGGTGCTACAACAGCAGGCTGGTGACATGCCCTCAAAGTTCGAACTTGGTCATCTTGAAACTTCGCTATATTAATTGTGTTTCGTCTGTCATGCTGAAATTACACTATATTAATTTATTAATTGTGTTTGGTCTTTCAGAAAATAGATCCTGAAGATCACAGTGTTTATTATTTTTGGTCATTTTCAAGGTGTTTAAACATCACGGTATTTATTATTGAAAGTTCAAAAACGTGTAAAAACACCTTTGAACGTTTAGACCCCCAAATTACAACTTAACCAAATCAAGCAATATGTCAAACAACTAGTGTGCGGAAACTTAACATATGCTATAATATGAAATTGGTTAAAAACTATCTAAGCCATAACAAAATAAAATCCACAGCAGATAATAAAAAGGCAAAGATAGAGAGGAAGGAAGATGCAAACACAAAGACAACGCGCGATGTGTTATCGAAGAGGAAACCGAAGCCCTCGGCGTAAAACCTCTCCGTCGCCCTCCAAGCGGTAAACAATCCACTAGAAAATACAGTTGGGATACATGGACAGCAAAAGACCCTCCAAGCCTAATCTACCCAGTGCACCTAAGCCCTCCAAGCTTCTTGCTCCAACGAGGTTGCGCCGAACATTTTTCTTTTCTAGCTTCCCGGATTCCGCTACTAGACCGTAGCATCAACCAAACAACTGTCTCACAGTAATGAATATGGTGAGAACCAGGTTTGGTATAATGTCTCTCAAGGATTTTGACAATGGAGAGGAAGAGAGTTGAGGAATTTGAAGAGACTCTAATATATAGATTGTCGGTGAATCAATCTTGTTTTATTCTAGGGTTTCTCTCTCAAAATTCTCTCTGAAAGCTCTCTTTCAATCGTGGGTAAAAGGGGTATTTATACTGGAGTGGAAGAGGAATGTGAAACGTCAAGTTTAACAAAACAGGGGTGGCTCGCGGCTTGACCTTGCGGCTTGACCAAGTCGCGAGATAACCGTATGGCCAGTTGTCCTGTTTTGTCCTGTAGTGCTCCAGCTTGCATGACTGTTCACCTTCCAGCATGCTTGGCACGTGTGCTGCGTCTGGCGGCTTGCAGCCGCGAGTCACCCGCGAGTCCCAGCCGTGAGTCTCTGTTTTCTTGCACACTCTTGAGCAATCTTCACTCTATCTCACTTATTACCCTTACATCAAACCCACCTAAATACAGGGTTGCTAAATGCTGAATTACAAGCAAATTTGGCACGGAATAAAGCCAATTAGATGGTTGAATAAATTCAACCTTATAATCTCCCCCTTTGGCTATTCCGTGACAAAACCCTAAAACAGACTCTAGACTTAACATGTGAGTTGGGAATAGTTGAACAAAACTCACTCACACCTAACTCTAGAAGCTGTGAAGCACTTGAATCATATGAACATAATACTCCTGAAACACAACAATACACCATGATCATTGTAAGCAGAAAATTATAAAATGCATATGAAACAGGCAATATGTGATCAAGCATAGATGGAGTTTAAGAAACAAACCATGGCTTGATCAACCAAGTGAACACCACAAGGTAGTGATCACAGTGCTCATTCACACTTGGAATGAACACAAAGACATACAAGTTAACAAGCACAAGGCAAGAGACTTGTATGTTCAACACTCAACCAATGCATAGTACACAAGGTATATGCATCTAGGAACAATCCTACAAGGGCACAAGAGTGACAGTACATAAACCAAAATGCAAGACATTTAGATTAAAGTACTGATTTCAACATAGCATAAAGGCTGCACTAAGCAAGGTACAAACCATATAGCCTACAAACTATGCATAACACATTAACCCTAAAAGCTTACAAAAGCACATGGGTACAAACACAAAAACATCCTGAATAACATCATCAAAATATATTAAAGTTTAAACCAAGAGTATATGTTAAGAGTTAGAAACAACTATACACCAAAAACACAGTGTATCAAACCTATAAAAACACTAAGAGTACTCAAAACATAAACATATATAAACAAAGTCTTTGAATTTGACAACTCCCCCTCAACACATTACTCCCCCTTAAGAGCTGCTTTTCTGCTTCTCAATCATTAATGTCATTATCAACAGAAACATCTCCCCCTTTTTGACAGGAATGGCCAAAGGGTCACTGTGCAGGCTGAGTGGTGAAGCTGTCAAGTTTTGCAGACAAAACATCAATCTGGTCCTGCATGGCTCTCATCCTCTCAGAGTGCTCAGTCTGGATTTCTCTGATCCCATCAAGTCTTTCCAGAATGATTTGGAAAGCATCTGGAGGTGTATCTGAAGAAGTTGATGCTCTGGGTCTTTTGCCACTCCTCCTGGGTGTTGAGGTTGATGCATGCCCTGCTGCCTCTGCTTCAGTCTCCATTGGGACACCTTCTCCTTCATCACCTTCATCTTCTTCTCCTGGAAGCCTAACACTTATCCTTTTACAGGTAAGTTTGTTAATTGCAGAAGGTATGGACATGGGACAGATGTCTTGAGGGATTGGAACACCCTTCCTTCTAAAAATCCTCATCAGCAAACTGGGAAAGATCAATTTTGGCCTAGAGGTTGTTCTTGTCTCATCCACAATGGTGTCATATATGTGGGAACTTATGTCTATGAAATTCTTTTCTTTGAGATCCATAAGAAAGATTGCTCTAGCATAATTGATTGTAGTCAACTTCTTAATGGAATAGAGGTTAAACATCATGATGATTGTTAGACACCTCATGTCCACTGGAAAGGCAGTGGTATTCAAACATTTTCCTTCTCTCTGCCCACCTATCCTTTGTTGAACTGTTTCAATAGAAACACTCCTATCCTTGTAGTTGATAAATTCCTCATCTTCTAATCCTTCAAGCCCTAATGCATCATCTATGACATGTGCATCCAAAATGAATTCTTTACCTCTAACCCAGCAACTTAACTCATTCTCCTTTATCACAGCATTTGAGTGAAATTCCCTAATCAGGGGTTCACACACTACAGGGAAATCACTCAGAAGCTTTTCCCATCCTCTTCCTTCAAAACAGCTGGGGATAAAGGTGTGAGAGACCGCGCCCCCGGCCCGTTTTATGATGATGTTGGGCCAAACCCACGTGAATGGGTGGAGTCGTGTTATTGCCTCTCAAAATGGAGGTTCGACTAGTTATATTTTTCCCTTTAGATTAAGGGTTTTACAATGGAGTCGCCACTTATTTAATTATTGGAAAAATAAGAAAACCATGAATAAAAAATTCCTCATTTTATTAATTTGAAATTGAATTTACATTGATCATAGGAAAATTACATGACTTTGGTCCTAGATACAATCTAAGATAAAGTACATGGCTTTGTTTCCTAGTTACAATCTAAAAATCAAAAATTACATGGATAAGTATTTGATCTACTAACCCTTGATCTAAGCTCGGAGGCTATGTTACAAGATGGGAAGGTGTTAGGCACCCACCTTGCCCGGTGAAACCGGTCTTCTAGACTATGGTGGCCAACATTCATATCACATCATCCAATATGTCAATCAACTTGTATGGTGAATTTAATGTGTGTGCATGTGATAAACCCTAATTCAATTTATTAAGCATGGCATTTGAATTGAAAAATGAACTCTAGTGAATGTGTGTGAATAATGATAAACCTAGATTCAAGAATTGGAAAGAATTACTAAACAAACATGTTTTTCATATTTTTGATGTGGATTTAAGATTAAATCTAGTGATATGCATGAACATGTGATGAACGACTAAGAACATGTGAAGAACACATAAGAACAATTAAGAACATTCAAACATATTCAAGAGAATTATCATGCTTTAATCTTAAATTCTCATCATGACAATATAAGCAAACAGTTAGGGAAGGGGATTATACCTTCATGCAAGATCCATGTAATGGAGGAGGAGATTCTTGATGGAGGTCCTAAGGGTGGAGAAAAAAGAAGAGCTAGGAGAGGGAAAGTGAGTCTCACTCAATACCTTGAGTCTCAGGAAGACCAAGATATGACAAGACTACTCAACTTCACTAGAACTCAAGAGAAGAGAAGAGAGGGGGATCTTTTTGTCCTTGGAATGAAGGAGATGGGGGGTTTATATAGTAGTGGTGGAGGAAATATGAATGGAAGGCCATTTAATGAGAGTTGACAAGGAATCATGAACCTAGACCTCATTTTAGCCTTTGGGAAAATCTGGTGCATTAAATGGAAAGATTGGTGGGAGTGAGGAGCAAGCCAAAATTCGGTTTTCCCGTAGCTGCTATCATAGCCTATAGAGCCAACCTTGAAAAATCATATTTGCCTCAATTCTGATCGGAATTGTTTCATTCTTGTGCTCAAATTAAAGCCCCGGATGTCTAGTTTCTGGGAAAAATAACCTCATTCACAGATTCAAAATATTCTAAGAGATATCAATGAAATGGTAAGCAGAGGTCATTTGTTAGAAAATGGTTTCAGCACAATTAATATTAATAGGTCCCCAAATTAGCTCCCAATTAACATTAAATGGCTCCAATCACTCCCATTTCAGACTTAATTGGCTCTAAATTTACTCTAATTAAAAGATAATTGAACAAATTACTCATTGAATAATTAATGTTTAACTATCTAGTTAATTAGGTGTGTGCAACCTTACCATAAAATGTAGTCCTAACCAACCAAATTATGACACATCATCGATCTCAAATTGATTATAATTATAACCAATTGAAATCAATTGTTCATAATCCCATATAGTCGGACTCAATTTGTGATAGTGTATCTCAACCATTAAAACTTGATTTGATGATAACTTTCAATCTAATGGTCCGATTAGGACTCATGACCAGTCGATTTGATCGTTACAACATCAAGATTATTTTGGTGAAATGAGATTGAGGATCTAATGCATATTTCCAATGTGAAATTACCCTTTTACCCTTCATGTGAGGTTAAATACGGGTTGCAAAATAAGGTGTCAACAGAATGCCCCTCATTGGTAGAGCTTGAAAAGCGAATGCCAATGTATGAAAGAGACACCTAACTTTGCAATCAGTATTTAACCGTGGTGCATGTATGATGCATGTAAATAAAAATGCAGATGGTTATGTTCTGGATCAAAATGTGGACCGAATCTCAAGGGAGATTGCCTACGTACCTCTTAGTGGGAGGATCAGGTCTAAACGTAGTTCATGCATGCAGAATTTTTTTTTTTTTTTTTTTTTTTTTTTTTTTTTTTTTTTTTTTGTATGAGTACAAGATATGCTTACCTGTGGTCTGATGGATTGAAGTTTGGTTGGAAGTTTGGACGTGCTTCCCAGAGGTCCGATGGATTGAATTTGGGCGTGCTTCCCAGAGGTCCGATGGTTTGAAATTTGGACGTGCTTCCCAGAGGTCCGATGGATTGAAGTTTTGGACGTGCTTCCCAGAGGTCCATTGAAATTGAATTTGGACGTGCTTCCCAGAGGTCCGATGGATTGAAGTTTGGACGTGCTTCCCAGAGGTCCGATGGTTTGAAATTTGGACGTGCTTCCCAGAGGTCCATTGAAATTGAATTTGGACGTGCTTCCCAGAGGTCCGATGGATTGAAATTTGGACGTGCTTCCTAGAGGTCCGATGGTTTGAATTTGGACGTGCTTCCCAGAGGTCCGATGGATTGAAGTTATGGACGTGCTTCCCAGAGGTCCATTGAAATTGAAGTTTGGACGTGCTTCCCAGAGGTCCGATGGATTGAATTTGGACGTGCTTCCCAGAGGTCCGATGGATTGAATTTTGGACGTGCTTCCCAGAGGTCCGATGGATTGAAATTTGGACGTGCTTCCCAGAGGTCCAAGGATTTGAATTTTGGACATGCTTCCCAGAGGTCCGATGGATTGAAATTTGGACGTGCTTCCCAGAGGTCCAAGGATTTGAATTTTGGACGTGCTTCCCAGAGGTCCAATGGATTGGAATCTTGGACGTGCTTCCCAGAGGTCCAAGAATTTGAATTTTGGACGTGCTTCCCAGAGGTCCGATGGATTGAAGTTTTGGACGTGCTTCCCAGAGGTCCGATGGATTGAAGTTTGGACGTGCTTCCCAGAGGTCCAATGGATTGGAATCTTGGACGTGCTTCCCAGAGGTCCAAGGATTTGAATTTTGGACGTGCTTCCCAGAGGTCCGATGGATTGAAGTTTTGGACGTGCTTCCCAGAGGTCCGATGGATTGAAGTTTGGACATGCTTCCCAGAGGTCCGATGGATTGAAATTTGGACGTGCTTCCCAGAGGTCCGATGGATTGAAGTTTGGACATGCTTCCCAGAGGTCCGATGGATTGAAATTTGGACGTGCTTCCCAGAGGTCCAAGGATTTGAATTTTGGACGTGTTTCCCAGAGGTCCAATGGATTGGAATCTTAGACGTGCTTCCCAGAGGTCCAAGGATTTGAATTTTGGACGTGCTTCCCAGAGGTCCGATGGAATTGAAATTTGGACGTGCTTCCCAGAGGTCCAATGGAATTGAAAGGTATTATTCATATCGATGTGTGTGGGCCTTTTACCCTAATACCTGCAAAATAAATACTTTCAATTAGTAACAGAGTTATTCATTGAAAAGACTTTGGCATACCTGGCGAATGCCCCTAGTTTGGGACATATTCCATGCTTCGATGAATGCTGAGGGCGGACAATTGACTTGATGTTGCACCACTGGAGAATATGGAAGAGGATGATAGCTTTCTGTTCCTGAAGAAGAATTTAATGAAGGATTTTTTTTTTTTTTTTTTTTTTTTGAAATGAATTTGGAAAACTTGAATTTTTTGAAGGAATTGAAAATTTTGATTGATGACTTTTTTTTTTGGTAATCTTGAATTTTTTGAAGGAATTAAAAGTTTTGATTGATGATTTTTTTTTTTTTGAAAGCAACCTAAGAAGTACGAGCCCAATGCCCGTAGTCCTAAGGCCTTTTTTGAAAATTTCCTTCTTCTTTTTTCCTTTTTTCTTTTTTTTTTTTTTTTGAAAATTTTGTCTTTTGTCTTTTTTTTTTCTTCTTTTTTCTTTTTTCTTTTTGAAATATGAAGATTTGTTCATTATGAAAAAGTGAAGAAGATGAAGATGGAGTAAAAGTGATGAAGATTTATTCATGATGATGTTTTTTTTTTTTTTTTTTGAAAAACCTATCCTTTGAATGAGAACAACTTTGGTTGGGAGTTGATGCAGATTGCTGGATAAGTCCTTGCTTAATTCCTGCAAAAAGATAATTTCAATTAGCAATGGATTTATTCATTGAAATGAATTGGAAGTATTTACCCAATGCCCCTAGTTTGAGGCATATTCCATGCTTAGATTGAAGTTGACTTCATTTGATGTTGTGACCATTGGGGAACATGAAAGAAGATCACGGTTCGTCATCATTGGTTCCTGCAAAAAGACTTTCTTTCTCTAGCTTGTTAGAAACCAATTATCATGAAAACTTGCATACAATATAAGTAGGCCAATGCTCTAAGTTTAAACATGCTTAATGCAAAACAAATGAGTTTAGCCTAACATGCACCCAAACAATTTTGTCACATTATTTTGACTTTGTTCTCCAAGGTTGTTTGAGTGAAAGGGACCGGGCCTCTGCAAGGCTGCCTACGTACCTCTGTCACAGAGGATCAGGTCAAGACGTAGTTCAAGAGAACTGGATTTTGGAAAAGAATGATTTTTTTTTTTTTTGAAATGAGATTTCACTTCTTTTTTGAAAAACAACAAATTTCCTTCTTTTTTTTTTTTTTTTTTTTTTTTTGGGAACAAGAGGTGATCCTTTGAACAACCATTTTGGCAAATCAAAGTGTTTAAGAATCGAACAAATATATTTGATTAAGAAGGATTAAGATCATTAAACTCATGTAATCAAATTTGCTTCATCCTTTTGAACATGGTTAGATTAAGTCTCCAAAGGCAATCAAGAAATGAAATGAATCACATTGTTGGGTGCAAACAAGGAGAGTGTTCCAGGTTTGGATTTTTTTTTTTTTTTTTTTTTTTGAGTCATTTTGAGGATTTGAGAATTTGAGAAATTTTTTCTCGGACATGCCATCCTGTGGGGTTTGACAATTTTAAGCATTTTTCCTTTTCAATTCAAGAGAAAATATTATTAGAGTTTAAGATGCGCCTACAATTAGCAATACTTCAAGGAGGTCTTATTCATGGGTTGTAATGTAGGCCGGGTTTGGGTTATGAAATGAAAGATATAAAAGGCTCAAAATTCCCTATGATGTTTCCCCTAAGTATGCATTACTCAAAAATCAAGTATATGGAGGAGTTTTCTCATATCTTCATTGTCATCTTCTCACTAGTCTCCATTGGTCACTTATATCAACATTTGCTCATTCATCTTGAATCATACCTCTAGACTTTCATCTTGTAAAATTCTTCTCTTTTTAGGTTGCATCCTCAAGTTTCCAACTTGGTAGGATTTTCCAAATTTTTTTTCTTTTCTTCTTCTTCTTTTCTTTGGCCCTAACTTTTGCCTAGACCGCCCTTTTGGGTTTTCAGCCTAGCAGGTTTTTTTTTTTTTTTTTTTTTGGCCCTAGCTTTTGCCTAGACCACCCTTTTGGGTTTTTAGCCTAGCGGGCTTCTTTTCTTTTTCTTTTTTTTTTTTCTTTTTCTTTTTCTTTTTTTTCTCTTTTTTTTTTTTTGGTCTTTCATCTCTTGATTGAATGAACTTTTGGAGACCTTTTGCCCTCCTTGTATTTCTCAGCTTAATGATTTTTGGTCATTTTGATGCACTCTCTAGACTACTTTCTTGCCTCAATGGACTTGCACCTTTCTGTGCTTGATGAATCTTTTCCTTTTTGATGAACTTTCTTTTGAATGAACCTTCTACTCTTCTTGGCATGATGAATTTTAGGTTCTTCAAACTTGATGCACATTTTGTTTTCTCTCACATTGATGGAATTTCATTTCTCTTTCCTTGATTGAGTGAAAACTCCTTTTACTTTGATGATCTCTTATAGCTTAATGAATTCTCTACTTGTCTTTCATGTCTTCTAGGAGAGCTTCATCAATTAGCTTCGAAACTACAAGGTCAACTCCTCCTCAACATGAGATTTAAGCATGCATACTTTGAACTTTCCCACCCTAGGTTTAGATTTTAGTGGGTTTATGCAAAAAAAGGCTAAATGTTTGAAGGCTCAAATGGGCTAGCAATGGATGATGAACATTCTAGGTCATAGGAAATAATTTAGTTTAACCAAAGATGGCCTCCTATCCCTAGTAATGCTTGCTTGTAGGCACAGTGATTCAAGCTCTTTTAATAAATTCATCTTAAAAGAAAAAGTATGAATGCTCTAATGATGTGAAACAAAAGACTTTTGAAAATTGAATCAAGTGCATGGATTCTTGGGATTTTCCAATGGATGGATTCTTTTTGATTGCCTTTTAAGACCATTTCTTCTTATATTCTAAGTCAAGTAGCAAAAGTTTTTACATGGATCAAGTGAAATTAATCATTCCTTGGTACAAGTTGCTTGCTCAAGCCTTTAAACATCAAGATTTCGGAAATGTTTTGTCCAAGGGATTCTCATGTACCATTTTGAAAATGAGACTTTTTTCTTTTTTAACCTTGAAAGAAAAAATTGGGTCTTTTTGAAAAAGTCACTAGGAAGTTCAATGGTCCTAGTTCAAAGAATTTTTTTTTAAATGACTTAAGGGCTCAATGCCCCTAGTCCAAAGACTTTTTTCATTTGAAAATTTTTCTTTTTTTTTCTTTTTTCTTTTTTTTGGGAGAAAGATTTGGAAATCTTGATTTTTTTATTTTTTGAATTTTTTTATTTTTTTTGTTTTTTTTTTTTAAATATATATACACAAAAAAAGCTCATTAAATGCTACATGAAATTTTTGAAAAAAAAAAATAGAAACATGGAATAAACAAACAAACTTTAAGCTTAACCATGATGTTGCAAACCAAATGTGGACTGAGGCAAAGTTGGGTCACTTGCTTCTTCTTGATCCATTTAGGATGCTTGAGGCTTGGTGAGCTTGAACTTTGATTATGATGAAATGGCTTGGGCATGCACTTGGAAGGCTTGAACCTTGATTATGATCTCTTTGTATCTGCTTGAAACTGCTTGGGCTTACACTTGGAAGGCATGCATCTTGTGAGCTTTTGGCCTTTGATGTTGATCATGTGTATACACCTTTGATGGGCTCAAGTGTTGGGCTTAGACTCATTCAAGAAACAAATTGGGCTTCCATTTCAAGTAGAGTTCAATCTTAGGCTTTTGGGTTTGAGTTCATTCACAACATGCAATGTTCAAACAATCATGATGGGCTCAAGCGTTGGACTTGAGTCATCATGGTTCAAACAACGGCCAAACAAATGTGTAATGGAATGCAATTTACATGGACCGACCTAAAGGTAGGTTCTATGGGTCATTACAACATGGGTAGAAGGTAGGTTAAAGGTTCCCACAAGCTAGGACGTCGTACCTCCCAACTTGTGACGCCAGGAGCGCCGCGTTGGTCCGAACGGTACAGTTTGTCCCTATGAACCACTATGGCATAACCATGATGATCCTTGTCGCGGTGGGTGGTAGGTTCACCGCTGGGTATGTGAGTCTCAGGAAGACCACAATCCACGGCTAATACTACCGGGCTTCCGGGCTTGCACACAAATAAAATAAATTTCATTCAAGCAAATGATGCATGAAATGCAATATAATGACATATTAGACCTATTATATACAAAAAGCAATAAACAAACAATGACATGGTTGGCCACCATAACCTAATTGAAGCTTAGCCCTCAATATCCCCAGTGGAGTCGCCACTGTGAGAGACCGCGCCCCCGGCCCGTTTTATGATGATGTTGGGCCAAACCCACGTGAATGAGTGGAGTCGTGTTATTGCCTCTCAAAATGGAGGTTCGACTAGTTATATTTTTCCCTTTAGATTAAGGGTTTTACAATGGAGTCGCCACTTATTTAATTATTGGAACAATAAGAAAATCATGAATGAAAAATTCCTCATTTTATTAATTTGAAATTGAATTTACATTGATCATAGGAAAATTACATGACTTTGGTCCTAGATACAATCTAAGATAAAGTACATGGCTTTGTTTCCTAGTTACAATCTAAAAATCAAAAATTACATGGATAAGTATTTGATCTACTAACCCTTGATCTAAGCTCGGAGGCTATGTTACAAGATGGGAAGGTGTTAGGCACCCACCTTGCCCGGTGAAACCGGTCTTCTAGACTATGGTGGCCAACATTCATATCACATCATCCAATATGTCAATCAACTTGTATGGTGAATTTAATGTGTGTGCATGTGATAAACCCTAATTCAATTTATTAAGCATGGCATTTAAATTGAAAAATGAACTCTAGTGAATGTGTGTGAATAATGATAAACCTAGATTCAAGAATTGGAAAGAATTACTAAATAAACATGTTTTTCATATTTTTGATGTGGATTTAAGATTAAATCTAGTGATATGCATGAACATGTGATGAACGACTAAGAGCATGTGAAGAACACATAAGAACAATTAAGAACATTCAAACATATTCAAGAGAATTATCATGCTTTAATCTTAAATTCTCATCATGACAATATAAGCAAACAGTTAGGGAAGGGGATTATACCTTCATGCAAGATCCATGTAATGGAGGAGGAGATTCTTGATGGAGGTCCTAAGGGTGGAGAAAAAAGAAGAGCTAGGAGAGGGAAAGTGAGTCTCACTCAATACCTTGAGTCTCAGGAAGACCAAGATATGACAAGACTACTCAACTTCACTAGAACTCAAGAGAAGAGAAGAGAGGGGGATCTTTTTGTCCTTGGAATGAAGGAGATGGGGGGTTTATATAGTAGTGGTGGAGGAAATATGAATGGGAGGCCATTTAATGAGAGTTGACAAGGAATCATGAACCTAGACCTCATTTTAGCCTTTGGGAAAATCTGGTGCATTAAATGGAAAGATTGGTGGGAGTGAGGAGCAAGCCAAAATTCGGTTTTCCCGTAGCTGCTATCATAGCCTATAGAGCCAACCTTGAAAAATCATATTTGCCTCAATTCTGATCGGAATTGTTTCATTCTTGTGCTCAAATTGAAGCCCCGGATGTCTAGTTTCTGGGAAAAATAACCTCATTCACAGATTCAAAATATTCTAAGAGATATCAATGAAATGGTAAGCAGAGGTCATTTGTTAGAAAATGGTTTCAGCACAATTAATATTAATAGGTCCCCAAATTAGCTCCCAATTAACATTAAATGGCTCCAATCACTCCCATTTCAGACTTAATTGGCTCTAAATTTACTCTAATTAAAAGATAATTGAACAAATTACTCATTGAATAATTAATGTTTAACTATCTAGTTAATTAGGTGTGTGCAACCTTACCATAAAATGTAGTCCTAACCAACCAAATTATGACACATCATCGATCTCAAATTGATTATAATTATAACCAATTGAAATCAATTGTTCATAATCCCATATAGTCGGACTCAATTTGTGATAGTGTATCTCAACCATTAAAACTTGATTTGATGATAACTTTCAATCTAATGGTCCGATTAGGACTCATGACCAGTCGATTTGATCGTTACAACATCAAGATTATTTTGGTGAAATGAGATTGAGGATCTAATGCATATTTCCAATGTGAAATTACCCTTTTACCCTTCATGTGAGGTTAAATACGGGTTGCAAAATAAGGTGTCAACAAAAGGTTTGTCTCAAGTCCTCCAAATCTACAAATCTTTCTTTAATAATACCTGCTTTCAAGAAGTTATCCTTGTATCTCTCAAAGTGATGAACTGACCTAAACAGTTTAGGATCCATTTTCAATCTTTTGTCAGCCTTCTTTGCAGGAGTTTTCTTCTTAGGAGGTGAGGGAGCCATCTGTGAACAATCAGAAGAGGCCACAACAGTATAGAGCAATATATGTGCAGAACTAGTCAGTACCATGTAGTTTAACAAAGAGATTTCAGCCAAACAAATGAACTTTGAACACTTAAATCATAAGCTACTTAGAAAAACACATGGATAAACAAGCCTAAGATAGAAAACACATATAAAATCATCAGATATAGAAACTATCCTAAAGGCAGATATATGACAATGAGACAGATAATGGAAAATGATAAGGCTCATAAACAGCATTGTGAAACTAACAGATGCACTCAATGGATTTACACAATAGAGCATGCACATTCATCACTGTAAAACTCACAACCTCAAACGGAACAATTTGAAACAATTCAACAGCTCAAGTTCAGATAAAAGAAAAGACACACTAAGCTAAGCACAGGATGAAGACCTGAAAGGAAACAACCAAGATCAACACAAACTTTAGCAACAACGTCCGCAAGCTAAGCATGAACAAAGAGCAATGGCCAAAACACAAACCCATTTCTAAATCATGAACATATGCGAAAGATCAAAGGGAAAAACACAAGATCAAGTAGAAATGAGTTCAAAAATGAAAACCCATACCTGTGACTTGAAGATTTTGAGCTGAAAGTATGCAACAATGGAGATTGGAGATGGGAGCATGGAGTGTTTGGGAGGAAGATAGTTTAGAGAGAAGATGAACAGTCATAAAAGTTCGAGGGAAAACTGAAAAAGATTTAAAAACTGCTCCTGTTTCTGCCAAAACACGCGATTTTCGCGACTTGTTTAAGTCGTCACACAGTCGCCAGCTCAAGTCGCCAAAGCACTCAAGGACAAAAATTTGAAAAATTTTTCTAAGTGTTTTTCATGACTGGAATATCTACCCGCGATTGAGTCGCGAGCTGAGCCGCGAAAATCTCTGAGTGAACCTCGCGACTGGACCTTCCACTCGCGAACAAGTCACCAAAAATTACCCGCGAAGACGCGACTGAGGCACGCGACTTGACATACCCGCGACTGAGCCGCCAAAACAGGGCAAAACTGGATTTTTGAAATTTTCAGATTTTTCAAACAAAATACTTTCCAAAAACACCTAAAATACTCAAAAATCTTTTTGTGCTTGATTTAACAAAGATTGAGCATGTGAAAACACATTTCATCAAGTACAATCACACAAATGAATATGGCATTTATTGAACATAAACTTGTGTGTTGTGTGTGGATATCAACAATGAGATAGTCCTTAGTCTAATGTGAAGTTTTAATGATCAATTCAACTAAGACATACACAATTAGCACTAGATCATGTGACCCATCTCAATTATAGAAATATGTATATATGACCTCCCACATAACTTGATAACATAACTTGGAGCTTTACATTTGACTCCACTTTCAATCATAACATTTGATCTTTTTGATCATTTGAGACAATCACCTCTCATTGTGAGAGTGATATTTGATATTTCACTTTAATGAACAAGTCTTTAGCTTTTTGAATAAACATTTACTTTAATATAAGGTCGCTTACCCTTTTTCCTAGTCAAATACTAGAATGTGCGACAGGCTTTTGCAGCTCAATATCTCTTTTCATTTGGAGATTTAAATTTGGTGAGCTCTTTTTAGCAAAACAAAAATAAATAGTGGGAAGATATATAGACACAAGTCTATGCATGTCTCAAGATCAACATAACCATTCACTAATCATTTATGACAAGTTTGAAGATCTATTTACAACAGTCACATAGATTTCAAGATTTTTCCCACAGTGATATGAGTGCATGAGAACAAGCAATGCTCGAAAATGCACAAAGCCATTAGCATAAAGGTACAAGGCAAAACAAGTTTTGAGACATAAACTCAACAAAGTCAATCAAGCTTTTTGATTTTCTAATTTTTATGTGATTTTTTGGATTTTTGACACAAGAAACAAAAAGATTGATAAGACAAAATTAAAAATATGCACAAGTGGACAAACAAACAACCAACAGCAAAAACAGCAAGCAAAACAAACAAACATTGTCACAAAGCATAGGAAGTATTAATGCATGGACATGTTGTAATGCTTATGCATGAGTACCCCTTTTCACCCACACGTCACTTGCGTTTGGGGTGATTTCCTTATAGGATTGGGTACGGGAGTTAGGGCTTTCAAACCTTCGTGAGAAGCTTTCCAAGCAGTTGGTGAATGCACCAATCATCTTCATTACGTTCATCATTCCGGGATCACCATTTTGATCTCTAGATTGATCACCAGCCCAAATTCTTCTATCATTTCTAGGTCCTCCTGACCTTTGAGGAGTTGCACTATTCTTTGCTCTCAGCTTTTGGCAATTTGGTCGAGTATGCCCTTGAAGTCCGCAATAATGACACACATAAGTCGCTCTAGGACCTCTTTGTGGTCGTGGGCGTGACTTGGCACGAGATTCAGACCTGCCTACAGATTGATTACGGGGATTCAGCATCTGTTGGTTTACCACATTCTTCTTCTCCTCCACCTCGAGCTTCTCACCAGTAGGGTCAGCTACAACAGGATCTTTGGCCTTCACAAACTTCACTTCTTTAGTGACATTTCCAGATGAACCACTTCCTCCGGTATATCCCAATCCGGATTTGTCTGAAAAACTCTTTTGAGATGAGATAACATCATCTAGCTTCTTGGTGGTGACCCTCTCTATTTTAGCATTTGCTTGCACAACCTCATTCTCAAGAAATCTTACTTTTGTGTAAGTTTCGGACAACTCACCATTCAGTGTTTCTATCTCACATTTGGCCTTCCTATATCGGATTAGGAGACTTTTATAGTCCTCCTCAGCCTTCTTCATTTTTCTCACAGCAGCCTTGGCCACCCTTGTGTACTCACCCGACTTCTCCAAGAGTATGTTATAATTCTCTTGAAGATTTGCTCTGCTTTCATCTTCTTCAACATCTGATTCTTTAACAATTCCTAGTGATTCATCATCACTATGTTCTCCAAGGTCTTGTACAAGCAGATTCAACTCATCAGAAGACTCAACATGAGCAATAGTCATAAAAGCTGAATAGTTCCCCTCTCCATCACAGCTTTCTTCTGATTCTGAGTCAGATGAATCCGAGTCACTCAATGTCGTGGCATACACTTTACCTTTCGATTTCAAATAATTCGGACATTCCTTCTTAAAGTGTCCATGCCCGTTACATTCGAAACAAGTGACACCTTGTGTGGGTTGGGATTCTTTTCCATCTTTCTTTTTGAAATCCCTTTTTTCCCTTCCAGAACTTTGGAATTTCCTTTTATCATCAAATTTGCCATTATTTTTGAATTTCAAAAACTTTCTGAAATTTTTGACAAGGTATGCAACATCTTTGTCAACCACATCTTCTCCCGATGAGTCTTGATTTTCCACCTTCTCATTAATGGTCTTTAGAGCAAGAGATTTACTCTTCCGTTGATTAGGCAGCGACATCTCATAAGTCTGCAGAGAACCAACCAGCTCCTGTACTTTGATGTCATCAAGGTCCTTGCTCTCTTCAATTGCTGTCACTTTAGCACGAAAACTTTCCGGCAATGATCGAAGGATCTTCCTTACAATCTTTGAATCCTCCGTTTTCTCCCCCAAGTTGAACTTACTGACAACCACCTCATTTAGCTTCCCATAGAAAGAGTCAAAAGACTCATCCTCACTCATTTTGAGCTCCTCAAACCGAATGGTCAGCATTTGTAACTTGGTGTCCTTCACTTTCTTCGTGCCCTCATAGGTGGTATCCAAAATCTCCCAAGCTTCTTTGGCAATGGTAATGTGAGAAATCCTGTGAAATTCATTTGGAGACACACCACAGAAAATAACATTGAGTGCTTTACTGTTAGCATTAGATGCAGCAAGTGCTGCCTTATCCCAAGTGGATTTGGCTGCCTCAGGTCTGGTCCAACCAATCTCAACAGCATCCCAAACAGATTCATCAATAGAACACAGAAAAGCTCTCATGCGAACCTTCCAAAAAGCATAATTACTACCATCAAAATACGGAGGTGCATTTAGGGATTGAGACCTATCCATCTCAAAAGGGAGTCAAGGATCACACAATGGTAATGAAACCAATAGCAGTGTACCCGCTCTGATACCAATTGAAAGTTCAAAAACGTGTAAAAACACCTTTGAACGTTTAGACCCCCAAATTACAACTTAACCAAATCAAGCAATATGTCAAACAACTAGTGTGCGGAAACTTAACATATGCTATAATATGAAATTGGTTAAAAACTATCTAAGCCATAACAAAATAAAATCCACAGCAGATAATAAAAAGGCAAAGATAGAGAGGAAGGAAGATGCAAACACAAAGACAACACGCGATGTGTTATCGAAGAGGAAACCGAAGCCCTCGGCGTAAAACCTCCCCGCCGCCCTCCAAGCGGTAAACAATCCACTAGAAAATACAGTTGGGATACATGGACAGCAAAAGACCCTCCAAGCCTAATCTACCCAGTGTACCTAAGCCCTCCAAGCTTCTTGCTCCAACGAGGTTGCGCCGAACCTTTTTCTTTTCTAGCTTCCCGGATTCTGCTACTAGACCATAGCATCAACCAATGAAGATTGGCTCCTTCCCAATTGCTTCCCAGAAATCCAAACAACTGTCTCACAGTGATGATGATGGTGAGAACCAGGTTTGGTATAATGCCTCTCAAGGATTTTGACAATGGAGAGGAAGAGAGTTGAGGAATTTGAAGAGACTCTAAGGTATAGATTGTGGGTGAATCAATCTTGTTTTTCTTTAGGGTTTCTCTCTCAAAATTCTCTCTGGAAGCTCTCTTTCAATCGTGGGTAAAAGGGGTATTTATACTGGAGTGGGAGAGGAATGTGAAACGTCAGGTTTAACAAAACAGGGGTGGCTCGCGGCTTGACCTTGCGGCTTGACCAAGTCGCAAGATCCAGTCGCGAGATAACCGTATGGCCAGTTGTCCTATTTTGTCCTGTAGTGCTCCAGCTTGCATGACTGTTCACCTTCCAGCATGTTTGGCACGTGTGTTGCGTCTGGCGGCTTGCAGCCGTGAGTCACCCGCGAGTCCCAGCCGCGAGTCTCTGTTTTCTTGCACACTCTTAAGCAATCTTCACTCTATCTCACTCACTACCCTTACATCAAACCCACCTAAATACAAGGTTGCTAAATGCTGAATTACAAGCAAATTTGGCACGGAATAAAGCCAATTAGATGGTTGAATAAATTCAACCTTACAATTATCTTTGGTCATTAAACATTTAGAGGTTAAAAGCATCACTTTGCTCTTAGAACCATCACTCTTACAAATTATGCAACCCCACAGCCTGAAACACTGAACTATCTCTTGTAATCGTAGCCAATTAATGTGACACTGTAGATTTGGAATACACATTTACTTGACTGTTTGATCAAAGATCGTGGTCATATACGTTCGATTACAGTAGCTAAATCAAAGACTCGCTAGTTTCATGTGAAGCCCAACTGGAATTGACTTTGAAAAGTGTTTTACCTTTGATGTTGGTGGCTTAAGGTCACTGTTATATCTTGTAAGGTTGAATTTATTCAACCATCTAATTGGCTTTATTCCGTGCCAAATTTGCTTGTAATCCAGCATTTAGTAACCCTGTATTTAGGTGGGTTTGATGTAAGGGTAGTGAGTGAGATAGAGTGAAGATTGCTCAAGAATGTGCAAGAAAACAGAGACTCACGGCTGGGACTCGCGGGTGACTCGCGGCTTCAAGCCACCAGACGCAGCACACGTGCCAAGCATGCTGGAAGATGAACAGTCATGCTAGCTGGAGCACTACAGGACAAAACAGGACAACTGGCCATACGGTTATCTCGCGACTGGATCTCACGACTTAGTCAAGCCGCGAGGTCAAGCCACGAGCCACCCCTGTTTTGTAAAACCTGACGTTTCACATTCCTCTCCCACTCCAGTATAAATACCCCTTTTACCCACAATTGAAAGAGAGCTTCCAGAGAGAATTTTGAGAGAGAAACCCTAAAGAAAAACAAGATTGATTCACCCACAATCTATACCTTAGAGTCTCTTCAAATTCCTCAACTCTCTTCCTCTCCATTGTCAAATCCTTGAGAGGCATTATACCAAACCTGGTTCTCACCATCATCATCACTGTGAGACAGCTGTTTGGATTTCTGGGAAGCAGTTAGGAAGGAACCAATCTTCATTGGTTGATGCTACGGTCTAGTAGCGGAATCCGGGAAGCTAGAAAAGAAAAAGGTTCGGCGCAACCTTGTTGGATCAAGAAGCTTGGAGGGCTTAGGTGCACTGGGTAGATTAGGCTTGGAGGGTCTTTTGTTGTCCATGTATCCCAACTGTATTTTCTAGTGGATTGTTTACCGCTTGGAGGGCGGTGGAGAGGTTTTACGCCGAGGGCTTCGGTTTCCTCTTTGATAACACATTGCGTGTTGTCTTTGTGTTTGCATCTTCCTTCCTCTCTATCTTTGTCTTTTATTATCTGCTGTGGATTTTATTTTGTTATGGCTTAGATAGGTTTTTAACCAATTTCATATTATAGCATATGTTAAGTTTCCGCACACTAGTTGTTTGACATATTGCTTGAATTGGTTAAGTTGTATTTTGGGGGTCTAAACGTTCAAAGGTGTTTTTACACGTTTTTGAACTTTCATATCTATTTAATTGTGCTTGGTCCTTCACAAAATATTAAACTTCACGGTATTTATTATCACAGTGTTTATTATCTTCAGCTCACTGTTATTTATACTATTATGTATACAACCTCCCCCTATTTGGATTCCTCATATTTTAGTTCAAAAATGCCTTTACACCTTTATTTTTAAGTAGAGACAAAACTAAGAGACAATCCGGTAATAATGCAACTGTAACTCTCACTAATACATTGCCCAAAATACCCTCATTATACCCACCTACAAGTTTTCAAGTAATGTGGGTAAATATATGAATTAAAATTCCTACACTTTAGGACCCACAAACTCACGTACACTGCTAGTTTCTATCTCACTTTCTATCTCTCACTCTTCTTCAGATTGAAGGCATTTAATTTAGCTTTACATCTTCCTTTATTTTTATTTAGATTGAAGACTGAAAGTTCAAATAGTGTAAAACACCCTTGAACGTTTAGACCCCCAATTTACATATTAACCAATTCAAACTTTATGTCAAACAACTAGTGCATGGAAAATGAACAAAAGCTACAATATAGAATTGGAAAAACTATCTAAGCCAAATTAAAATCACAACTCACAATAGATAATAAAAGGCAAAGATAAAAGGGAAGGAAGATGCAAACACAAAGACAACACGTGATGTGTTATCGAAGAGGAAACCAAAGCCCTTGGCGTAAAACCTCTCCGCCGCCCTCCAAGCGGTAAACAATCCACTAGAAAATGTAGTTGGGATACATGGACAACAATAGACCCTCCAAGCCTAATCTACCCAGTGTTCCTAAGCCCTCCAAGCTTCTTGCTCCAACGAGGTTGCGCCGAACCTTTTTCTTTTCTAGTTTCTTGGATTCCGCTACTAGACCATAGCATTAACCAATGTAGATTGGTTCCTTCCTAACTGCTTCCCAGAACACCAAACAGCTCTCTCACAATAATGAATATGGTGAGAACAAGGTTTTGGTAAAATGCCTCTCAAGGGTTTGACAATGGAGAGGAAGAGAGTTGAGGAATTTGAAGAGACTCTAATGTATAGATTGTAGGTGAATCAATCTTGTTTTATTCTAGGGTTTCTCTCTCAAAATTCTCTCTGGAAGCTCTCATTCTTTTGTGGGTATAAGGGGTATATATACTAGGGTGAGAGAGGAATGTGAAACGTTAGGTTTTTCAAAACAGGGCTGGCTCGAGGCTTGGCCTCGCGACTTGACTGAGTTGCGAGATCCAGTCGCGAGATAACCGTATGGCCAGTTGTCCTGTTTTGTCTTGTAGTGCTCCAGCTAGCATGACTGTTCACCTTCTGGCATGCTTGGTACATGTGTTGCATCTGGCGGCTTGCAGCCGCGAGTCACCCGCGAGATCCAGCCCCAAGACTTTGTTATCTTGCACATCTTGAGAATTCTACACTCTATCTCACTCACTACCCTTACAACAAACCCACCTAAATATAGGGTTACTAAATGCTGAAATACAAGCAAATTTGGCACGAAATAAAGCCAATAAGATGGTTGATTAAATTCAACCTTACAATCTCCCCCTTTGGCTATTCCGTGACAAAACCCTAAAACAGACTCTAGATTTAACATGTTAGTTGGGAACAGTTGAGCAAAACTCACTCACACCTAACTGTAGAAGTTGTGAAGCACTTGAATCATAAGACCATGAAACTCCTGAAACACAACAATACACCATGATCATTGTATGTAGAAAAGTATGAAATGCATATGAAACAGGCTTAAGGTGATCAAGCAAAGATGAAGTGAAGTATCAAATCATGGCTTGAACAATCAAGTAATCACCACAAGGTAGTGATCACAGTGCTCATTCACACTTGGAATGAACACTTGAACATACAAGTTAACAAGAACAAAGCAAGTTACTTGTATGCCTAATACTCAACCAATGCATAATACACTAAGTATACGCATCTAGGAACAATCCTACAAGGGCACAAGGGTGACAATACTTAAAAGAAAATGCAATACATTTAGATAGAAGTACTAATTTAAACAAAGCATAAAAGGCTGCATAAAGCATGGTACAAACCATAAAGCCTACAAATATGTATAAAAACATAACCCTAAAAGCTTACAAAAGCAACATGGGTACAAAACACAATATATATTGAATAACATCAACAATATATATAAAAAGAGTAAACCAAGTTTATAAGTTATGAGTTAGTAGCAAAAATACACCAAAACCACAGTGTATCAAACCCATAATGACACTAATTAACCAAAACATAACATAAACCGAGTTTCAAGTGCTTTATGAATGCTCCCCCTCAACATAGTGTTCCCCCTCAAAGTCTGTTTCTCAAAACTTCTCCCTCTTTTTGACCGGAATAGCCAAAGGGTCACTGCCCATGATGTGTGGTGAAGCTGTCAAGTTTTGCGGAGAGAATATCAAGCTGATTTTGCATGGCTGCCATCCTCTCAGACTATACTGTCTGGACATCTCTGAGTCCATCAAGCCTTTCCAGGATGACCTGAAATGCATCTTGAGGTGCAGTTGTTGAGGTAGAGGACCTGTTCCTTTTTGCTCTGCTTCTGGGTGTGGATAGCTGTCCTGCAGCCTCTGCTTCAGTATCCATTGGATCACCTTTTTCTTGTGCAGCCCCTTCTTCATCTATATCACTCGAAAGCCATACTTGTATCCTTATAATGGTTTGCTTGTTGATTGCTGAGGGTGTTGGCATTAGGCTGAGGTCTTGAGGAATTGGGACACCTTTTGCTCTGAAAATTCGCATGAGAAGGCTAGGAAAAATCAGCTTAGCTCAGGAAGTTGTTATGGTCTCATCCATTATTGTATCAAATACATGGGAGCTGATATCAATGAATGTTTTCTCCTTGAGTTCCATAAGAAAAATGGCTCTGGCATTGTTGATAGTAGTGAGCTTCTTCACAGGACACAAGTTGTTCATCATGATGATGGTGAGGCACCTCATGTCAACTGGAAATGCTGTAGTATTGAGACATTTCCCTTCTCTTTGACCACCAATGCAGTTTTGGACAGTTTCTAAAGACAACATCCTGTCTTTGTAGTTGGTAAACTCATGCTCCTCTAAACCCTCAAGGCCAAGGACCTCATCAATATCATAGGCATCTAGAGTGAATTCATGCCCTCTTACCCAACAATCTAACTCATCTTCCCTAATCTTCACATTAGAGTAGAATTCCCTTATTAGAGGCTCACACACACCTGGTAATCCACTTAACAACTTTTCCCAACCTCTGCCCTCAAAACAGGTGGGAATAAATGTGTCCTTTAAGTCCACTAGATCCACAAATCTCTCTTGAATTATGGTTCTCTTCATGAAAGAATCTTTGTATCTCTCAAAGTGTTGAACAGACCTAAATAGATTATTATCCATTTTCAATAGTTTGTCAGCCTTCTTTGTAGGAGTTTTCTTCTTCGGAGTTGAGGGAGCCATCTGTAATCAAGTAGAAGAGGCCACAGCACACAGATAGCACAATAGATAGAACTATAAACACCAGGGAATATGTCACAAAAATGAGCAATTTGGTGAAGCAAATGCCACATAGTATAGACCTAATCAGAGAGAAATGAGGACAATATCATGCAATGACAATATTATGTTAACACACCAGCCCCACAAATAGTGCATACACCACATGACAAGACATGGTACGGTGCTAAATGCAACTAATCATGAGTTACATTAATCACATGGCAGACAGAGACAACAAACCAGATTCACCACAAATGAAGGATCAGAGATCACAAAAGACCCATACGAATTAGGTTCAAGCAAAATGGGTAAAAGAAACCAACATGTCATAGAGCATCAAATAAAGATTAGGCAGTCAGATAAACTTAAGATGACAAATAGAAGAACATATATGAAACCAAGAACTGAACAAAAATATGCATGGGAACAATTTCTTACATAATCTAAACAAGAACAGACCCAAAAACACAGAAACAAACCCATAACAAAAATCAAACACACCAACACACAAATATTCACGAAAATGAAGATCAAAGTAAGAGATATGAGGTGAGAGAATAAGAGCCCATACCTTGTTTTTCGAAGATTTGAAGGTGAACAAGTGCAATAATGGAGTTTGTGAATGGAGACATGGAGTGTTTGGGTAAGAACAGTTGAGAGAGTAAGTGAACAGTCACAAAAAGTTCGAGGAAAATTGAAAAAGATTTAAAAACTGCCCTTATTTTTGCCAAACACGCATTTTTCGCGACTGAAGTGAGTCGCCAACAAGGCGCCAGGTCAAGCCGCTAAAACATTCAAAGACAAAATTTTGAAAAAATTTCTAAGTGTTTTTCGCGACTAGAAGGTCTACCTGCGAGGGAGTCGCGAGCTGAGCCGCGAAAATCTCCGAGTAATCCTCGTGACTGGACCTTCCGCTCGCGAACAAGTCACCAAAAATGACCCACGAACTCACGACTGAGGCCTGCGACTTGACTTACCTGCGAATGAGTCACCAAAACAAGGCAAAAATGATTTTTTGAAATTTTCAGATTTTAAGAACAAAATACTTTCCAAAAACACCTAAAACACTCAAAAATCTTTTTGTGCTTGACTCAACAAAGATTGAGCATGTGAAAACACATTTCATCAAGTACAATCACACAAATGAATATGGCATTTATTGAACATAAACTTCTGTGTTATGTGTGGATATCAACAATGAGATAGTCCTTAGTCTAATGTGAAGTTTCAATGATCAATTCAACCAAGGCATACACAATTAGTACTAGATCATGTAACCTATCTCAATTATAGAAATATGCATATATGACCTCCCATAAAACTTGATGACATAACTTGGAGCTTTACATTTGACTCCACTTTCAATCATAGCATTTGATTCCTTTTTTTTTTTTTTTTTTAAATCCTTTCGAGACAATCACCTCTCATTGTGAGAGTGATGTTTGATATTACACTTTGATGAGATAGCCTTTGGCTTTCTTGAATAAACATTCACTTTAATCTTTGGTCGCTTTCTCTTTTTCCTAGTCGAATACTAGTATGTGCGACAGGCTTTGGCAGCTCAAAATCTCTTTTCATTTGAAGATTTACATTTGGTGAGCTCTATTTAACAAAAACAAAAATAAAGAGTGGGAAGATATATAGACACAAGTCTATGCATGTCTCAAGATCAACATAACCATTCACTAATCATTCATAACAAGTTTGAAGATCTATTTACAACAATCACATAGATTTCAAGATTTCTCCCACAGTGATAAGAGTGCAAAGAAACAAGCTATGCTTGAAAATGAACAAAGCCATTAACACAAAAGTACAAGGCAAAACAAGTTTTGAGACAAAACTCAACTATGTCAATCAAACTTTTTGATTTTCTAATTTTTATGTGATTTTTGGTTTTTTGACATAAGAAGAAAAAGATTGATCAAAAACAAAAAGAAAACCAAAAGTATGCACAAATAGACAAACAAACAACCATCAACATAAACAACAAGCAAGTAATCAAACACCGTCACAAAGCATAGGAAGGATTAATGCATGGACATATTGTAATGCTTATGCATGAGTACCCTTTTTCACCCTTCCTGAACTTTGGAATTTTCCTTTATCACCAAATTTGCCATTATTTTTGAATTTCAAGAATTTTCGGAAATTTTTTTACAAGGTATGCAACATCTTTGTCAACCACATCTTCTCCCGATGAGTCATGGTCTTCCACCTTCTCATTAATGGTCTTAAAAGTAAGAGATTTACTCTTCTGTTGATTGGGCAGTGACATCTCATAAGTCTGAAGAGAACCAACCAGCTCCTGGACTTTGATGTCATTAAGGTCCTTGCTCTCTTCAATCGCTGTCACTTTAGCACGAAAACATTCCGGCAATGATCGAAGGATCTTCCTTACAATTTTAGAATCCTCTGTTTTCTCTCCCAAATTGAACTTGCTTACAATCACCTCATTCAGCTTGCTATAGAAAGAGTCAAAGGATTTATCCTCACTCATTTTTAACTCCTCAAACCGAGTGGTTAGCATCTGCAGCTTGGTGTCTTTTACTTTCTTCGTGCCTTCGTAAGTGGTCTTCAATATCTCCCATGCTTCTTTAGCAATGGTAATGTGAGAGATCCTGTGAAATTCATCTGGAGACACACCATAGAAAATAGCATTGAGTGCTTTACTGTTAGCATTAGATGCAGCGAGTGCTGCCTTATCCCATGTGGATTTGGCTTCCTCAGGCCTGGTCCAACCTATCTCAACAGCATCCCAAACGGATTCATCAATGGAACACAGAAAAGCTCTCATGCGAACCTTCCAAAAAGCATAATTACTACTATCAAAATATGGAGGTGCAATTAGGGATTGAGATCGATCCATCTCAATAGGGAGTCAAGGATCACACAATGGTAATGAAACCACTAAAAGTGTACCCGCTCTGATACCAATTGAAAGTTCAAATAGTATAAAACACCCTTGAACATTTAGACCCCCAATTTACATATTAACCAATTCAAGTTTTATTTCAAACAACTAGTGTGCAGAAAATGAACAAAAGCTATAATATAGAATTGGAAAAACTATCTAAGCCAAATTAAAATCACAACCCACAGCAGATAATAAAAGGCAAAGATAAAAAGGAAGGAAGATGCAAACACAAAGACAACACGCGATGTGTTATCGAAGAGGAAACCGAAGCCCTCGGTGTAAAACCTCTCCGTCGCCCTCCAAGCGGTAAACAATCCACTAGAAAATGTAGTTGGGATACATGGACAACAATAGACCCTCCAAGCCTAATCTACCCAGTGCACCTAAGCCCTTCAAGCTTCTTACTCCAACGAGGTTGCTCCGAACCTTTTTCTTTTCTAGCTTCCCGGATTCCGCTACTAGACCATAGCATCAACCAATATAGATTGGTTCCTTCCTAACTGCTTCCCAGAACAACAAACAGCCCTCTCATAGTAATGAATATGGTGAGAACAAGGTTTTGGTAAAATGCCTCTCAAGGGTTTGAAAATGGAGAGGAAGAGAGTTGAGGAATTTGAAGAGACTCTAATATATAGATTGTAGGTGAATCAATCTTGTTTTATTCTAGGGTTTCTCTCTCAAAATTCTCTCTGGAAGCTCTCATTCTTTTGTGGGTATAAGGGGTATATATACTATGGTGAGAGAGGAATGTGAAACGTCAGGTTTTTCAAAACAGGGTTGGCTTGCGGCTTGGCCTTGCGACTTGACTGAGTTGCGAGATCCAATCGCGAGATAACCGTAAGGCCGGTGCTCCAGCTAGCATGACTATTCACCTTTTGGCATGCTTGGCACGTGTGCTACATCTGGCGGCTTGTAGCCGCGAGTCACCCGCGAGATCCAGCTGCGAGACTCTGTTTTCTTGCACAATCTTGAGCATTCTACACTCTATCTCACTCACTATCCTTACAACAAACCCACCTAAATACAGGGTTATTAAATGCTAAAATACAAGCAAATTTGGCACGGAATAAAGCCAATAAGATGGTTGATTAAATTCAACCTTACAAAGACATTTACTGTCAAAGGCTTCAACAAGTTTTTAGGTTCTATCTTTTCATGGTGGCTTATTATTGTGGTTGACTTCAAGATTTTAAATAGGAGGGTTTGTGCCTGAAATGGCTGCTTGAAAAATAATACTGGTAAACTAATTTTTTTTTGGAATTTTCAGTATTTTATTAAGGGAATTAAGCTACTTGGATGAGAATTAAGACTGCCTGGTTTTGCATTTACCTGTGTAGCTCATTGTGCATGATTTGATTCAACAAGACTCTTTCTACTTATGCGTGCTGGTACTTATATATTATTTTTATCTATTTTGGTCCAATAACATAATATTTAATGTAATTTTAGATTACTAACACTTTTTCTGGTTTTTGGGTTCTAGATTTGGTGAACAATTTGGGTGCAATTGCGAGGCCTGGGATTAAGGAATTTATCGAGGCATTGCAGGCTAGAGCGAGGAATGTGTGCATGATTGGTCAATTTGGGGTTGTGTTTTAAGGGAATTAAGCTACTTGAAGTGGTAATTTATGCTACTTTCTTTCTACTGTAATTTACGCTAATTCTTTTTCGAGGGTATTATGTAAACAAGTTTTTCCATGTTATTTATGCTATTTTTGTAAATGTAATTTATGCCAATTTCTTTTACAGGGTATTATTATATATTTGATGTATCGTGTTAATAGTTACCCAATTGAAACGTCACATGAAGTGGTTGTTATCTATCATCCTTGTAAATAAATTTTTGTTGTATCATAAATTATAGGGTTTTTTATAATTATTGATTTACATCTCTATAAACGTGGGATAGTTTTTGAAATAGTACATGTAGTTTTCACGTGATTCCATTATCTAATATGACTCGAATTGGGGCAACAGTAACGGGCTGATGAGGGTACTGTGAGAAAGTTTGTGTACATATTCACATAAAGCAGTTTGATAGGACTAGACTTGGTGCAAAAGTAACTAGCATATCCAGTTACTCTATTTTTTTTTCTTTTTTTTCTGGGAATGACTTGACGCCTGTTGTAGTTATTATTGCTATTGTAGTTATTATGACTATTACTAGTCGCTAACCCGTGTGATGCATGGACCAATTGAACAACACGATGAAGATTAACATTCATATACTCCATTGTAGTAGCGCGAAATCAATACACTTAATATTTGGTTAAAAAAAAACCGTTAGACCTAATGCGGGAATGCATGAAGTCGTGCCAAGTGTTGTTTTTTTCTTTTTGGATGAGTCTACACTACAAGGTTTCATCAATAAATTTTGTAATGAAAATATGATGCATGAGGTATAGTCCAGATGGGGACTAAATTCATAATAATATAACTGCTGATTTAAGAGCGACAACAATATCCAATCAGTGGAAAATACATGATACCATGTTCTTCAAACTGCCATTAAAATAACAAAATATACAACTGGTTGAAAGCCACTTAATAGAACTGTCATACAATTCTCCAAATATGCTACAACAACTACTAAAAATTTGTCCCCCCCTTGGGTACAATGGCCAATGGCAATCATCAAGAGTAAGATGGTGGAGAAGGTGGAACAGCATGTCTATAGTCAGCTAAGTCCGCTCGCAGAGCTACAACCTTGGCAAAAAGACTTTATAGAAGCTGCCCATGGGCCGCTTGAGTTGTCATAATGGTCTCCAACATAGCACGAAGAGAGGGAGGAGGAGGGCATGTATGCACTGCAGCAGTAGTGTCAACATCTACCTCATCATCACTATCCTCGGCGGATGCAGCTGTGGGATCCCCATGCATGTCCTCATGTGGAACATCTCCAGTAGTAAACCGTACTCGTGTTCTCTTGGATGAACCTACACTGGGGTTGACAAATTTCTTTTGGGCACTTCGCTGTTTCAGAAATTTGGCTCCTGTAGGGGCTTGGATGTGAACCAATTCTAGGGAAGGAAAGTTCTTTAATCCTAAATATTTGAGGACCCTATGGAGGAGAACTGGAAAAAACAAACCATGCCTCTTATACTTGCTCCTACGCACCTCCACAACGGTTTCAATGAAAAGGGAAGGAAAACAAATGGAACTATTGGTGACAAGGGCGTAAAGAAAGAAACACCTGTCTACAAGGATTGTATGGATATGAGAGATAGGGAAAATGTTGTGACAAGCTATCCTAAAGAAGATATAATTAAGCTCAGTCAACTCACTTGAGCTAATACTTCGGTCAGAACCCCAAGTGATAGATTGTCCACAAAGGACATCCATAACATCATCAATACGAGGAGACCTAGAGTATGGATAAGTAGGTATACGAATTATAGGTACATCAAGAGCTTTAGATACACGCTCCCTAGTTATTGTAAACGGTACACCACGTATGCACGATGCCACTGTGTGACCACCGAGATCCTCATGCACCGAGAGATTTGAATAGAATTCTCTAATTAAGTCAGCTAGAGGGGGTTGTATGTTTGTACACAGGGACAACCAATGCCTAGACTGTAGATTCTCACGGACAAAAGGATGCAATTCATGTAGATTGATTTGCCTTTCTCCCCAAATATGCCTACGCTTAATCAAGGTTTCAAAGGTTTGCTCATTTTTGGGCATGAGGAACCTTAATTGATCAAACACCACTTCAGGTTTGGATGCAGCTTTGGATTTTCCCCTCTTAGCCCTCTTCGGAGCCATAACTAATTGATGGTCAGCAGTGGAAACACGATCAGGGATAAAAAGAACAGAACCAAAAACCACATTACGAAGAGATAAACACAACATTCATACTACCTAACCCATTCATATTTTCGTAGCCAAACAGATCATATCATCACAATCTACATAGACAATGAAGTTTGAAGTAGAGAACAAAAATTGGAGAATAACGCACTACCATGTGTAGAAAATCATCCATACAATGTACTGTCTAGAGCAATTTACAACAATACACTGAAAAAACAATATTCTTATTCACAATCAACAAGTTTAGTTGGTGAAATATTTGTAATGCATTTTGGTCTGAGTCAATAATTTGAAGATAGAGACCTAGAGTATATAAACTTTAGTTGAACTCAAAGAGCCAACATGCAATTTGTTAACATGTTGAATTTTGTGAAAATGATCAATAATGTCACGTACCGATAGTAAGCATTCTAACAGCACTAATATTATATAGGAAACATCTTTAGCACTAGGATGTAGGACCTGACACATTTTCGAAATTCCTAGCTACATGTAGTAAGTTTCACGAACAAATAAAAACCTTGAATTGCACAATGTACAGTTCAGACATACAAACAGCATAAGGACTACCACACAGTTACATCATGGAGCCACTGGCAAGTTCACCCCCAAGGAAGGAGACTAGTCGAAGACAATCTACGAGATAAACAAGTAACCTTACTAACAACAAAGCATTTGACTAGCCAAACACCTAATTTCATCACAATCTACATAGACAATGAAGTTTGAAGCATCATCCAAAAATGAATAGAGAATAACGCACCACCAATGTGTAATTTTAAAGACAGTAATGGTTAAAAGAGTCTTACTACGTAAAATCTTTGAAGAATTTGCACGAGAAATTGTCGATTCTAGCCAGATGCAGCTGAGAGCAATCGAAGATGTAACTTTGGATTGCTGCAAATTCTGCAGAATTGGGGGAGAGTTTATAATGGTGGGTAATCACGTATCTCAATTTCTTAATAATCGAGTTAAGAAGATACTTGATAATACTCAAATCGAGTTATGTGCATTGTGGTCCCAGACCTAGCCTAGATATTTGGACTAATCCAGATGCAGTCCAAGAGGAATCCAAGTGCCCAGAAGGGTCTTCCACATAACCCGATTATTCATGAATCAAGTTATGTGCAGTGTAACACAAACAAGTCCCTTAGGTCTACTTTGGTCATTTGCTCTTTTTGGTCCATTTTAGTCCACTTTTGTTTGCAAAGGTCTACTTTAGTCCATTTGGTCCATTCAGTCCACTTTGGTCAATCACTCTTTCTAGTCCATTTTGGTCCACTTCCGTCCCTTAGGTACACTTTAGTCCATTCAGTCTTTTTGCTTCATTACACTTTGGTCTCTTAGGTCCAGTCCATTCGGTCCTTTTGGTCCACTTTGGTTTATTAGGTCCATTTTGTTGAATCCAGTCCAATTCAGACCAAATCCAGTTTTGTGCAGTGTGGTCCTAGACCCAGCCTAGATATTTGGACTGATCCAAATGCAATCCAAGAGGAATCCAAGTGCCCAGAAGGGTCTTCCACATAACTCGATTATTCATGAATCGAGTTATGTGCAATGTAACACAATATAGGACTTTGGTCATTTGCTCCTTTTGGTCCATTTCGGTCCACTTTAGTCCCTTAGGTCTACTTTAGTCCATTTGGTCCATTCAGTCCACTTTGGTCAATCGCTCTTTCTGGTCCATTTTGGTCCACTTCAGTCCCTTAGGTACACTTTAGTCCATTCGGTCCTTTTGCTCCATTACACTTTGGTTTCTTAGGTCCAGTCCATTCGGTCCTTTTGGTCCACTTTGGTCTATTAGGTCCATTTTGTTGAATCCGGTCCAGTTCGGTCCAATTCAGACCATTTGCTAGAGAACTTGGTCCTTTTGGTCTAGTTTAGTCCATTTTGTTCACTTCAATCTATTGTTCCGAAACAGACACTTAGCTGTTTTAAGCATGCCTGAGTTAAGTTGAGTCTAGAACAATTTGATTGAATTAGTAAATGAACTGAATTTTGTGTTATTTCATCCTTATTAATAATAAAAAGAAAAGGTGCATAACATATCCAATTTCATCCATAAATTTTGAAGTAAGGTGCTAGTAAAAGTCATGTTAAAACTATTACTAAAATCTCAAAATTTATGTTAATATAGATCATAACTCCTGCGAATTTTAAAATAAAGGATGTTAGATTCTTTATTAGTTGTTAAAAATAAGTTTGACACTTCAGATAAAAATTATCTAGAAATAAATAGAAAGTTAGAATGTGTACCGTTTTGAATAAATTTCAAAAAAATTAAGGATGACAAAGTGTCCAAAATGGTGTAAATTTTAGAAACTATGAAGTAAGAACGTTTCACAAATGGTATCCCCCAAGCAGAATACAATAGAAATGATCAGCCATATATGGTGGTTTGGGATATTGCAAGATCCTAGGAGCTGATGTAGCACTTCTCTGTAGTTGAGTTTAGTAATTGTTACCGAGTCCTTGGGCTTAGGAAATTCTAACGTCTCAGCTCATGAATAGAAACTAAGTTTAGGACAAGTATATGCTGTTGTTAAAGGTGCCTATAAATTGAGTTACAAGCTCTTGACAATCATCTTTAGCCTTGTAAAAAAATGTGTCCTTGACCATTCTCTCAATCTCTTGATTGGGTAGTGATCCCCCAGGTCTTCTCATTAGTGGAAACATTGATGGGTAGCATTACATCAATGGTAGCCTTAATGTCTCTACGACTCTACTGAGGAGAAGATCACTGGTGTATATGAATGAATTTATATTAGACTCTCTTTTTGAGAGAAAAAGGAAATCAATCTTTGTTTGGTATTAGAGGAAATGGATGGCTTACTTTTGTCCATGAAAGATTTTTACTATTGCTAGTGACTTTGGGTAGAGTATGATAAGTGGGTGTTGTTTCATCCTTATTCTTGAACCAATATTCATTCCTATTATGTTATGCTAATTTCATTTCAGTTAGTGATCAATTTGGATGATTATTCTTTGAACCATTCGGACACTCACAAAAACAAGGGGGCCACAGCATCGAATGGCCATGTAAGTATAGCATCTGTGGCAAACAAAAGTGTAAGAGAATAGTTTAATCCCAGCTGGATTGGTTTTGAGAAACTCTTTGCGCGGGAATTTGCAATCAAGTTTACATTTCAAAAGAGAAATTAAACTTCACTAATTGCATATTTGCATGTATTAACCGGATTGGTTTTGATTATTTAAAAAATCATAATCTAGAACAACAGAAATCATATGGAAAAATAACAAACAAAACAAAACTAATGACTGCTAATGCCTCTATATACTTTGTGCAATTGCTCTACTACAGCATTGAGAAACCTTTTTGTGGTTTCTAGCTCTGAAACCACAAAAAGATTATTTGCATTACCAGCAAAAAAATCTCAAAAATTAAGTTAATATAGACCATAACTCATAAATACCAACACAGAAATCACAAATAATGAATAATCATAAATACTGGTAAATACTAACAACTCAACAAATATCAAATCTTGACAAAACTATTGTTTGTTAATCGAACAGAGTAGTTGCAAAATAATAAGCTCCCAGAATAATAGAACATATCCAACATTTGATTTACAATGCAAAGTTAGTAAGCACTTAATCAAGGCATCTAAAAATGTGGACTTTGAACACAACATTGTCCCTTATACTCAGCTCAAATATGGAAACATCTCCTACTCGCAAAGTATTTTCCCTCGCAAATGCAAACCAACCAGCAGATACGACACATGATGAGTATTTTCCTTCATAAACGTATAACTTGACAGGCCATAATCGGTCCACAACCTGGAGCTTCACAGTGAGTATACTTCCTTTGGTGTAGTCCTTGGTAAAGCCTTCTCTCGGTAAGTAGTTGATAATGCCATGGGGTAAGCTCTGTACAAAAAATATTAAGACTTATTTCAAAAATAGTTGAACCCATTTGAATGAAAAGCAGTTTTGAGGCAATACTATTGTTTGTTATGCTAATGGTTGGATGGCAGTTATGTGGATGCCAGTTTGATTTGATCATGTTGTTCATAATGACTTTACATTCTTATGTGATTTCCTTCTACCACCTAAGATGATACTATTTGAACTAACAACATAATGAAGCAAATCATTACCAAGTTATGTACAATAACAACTCTCTGCTACATGCTTTCTAATTGATCTATGGAAAATCAAAGTTAATGGGAGTTGCATTTCTAAAACCCAACAATATTAGAAAGCTGAAAGCTTACCGCACGATCCTTGCCATTAACGTATGATGGATGAATGATAACTGTGAAAAGGGGATTTTCTGATTTAAAAGCATTGGCTCTCACAAGATTTTCGGCTACACCACTATCTTTCTTAAGACATTGGTCATGTGAGAAAGACACATCATCGAGTGAGAAATTAGATTCAAGTTTAACTAACGGGTTGCTTGTGCATCCTACTCGATTTCCTCCAACCCCATGAGCTGATCCTAAAATGACATGAAAATATGAAGTCATGCACATGAAATTAATAGTAAACAGGCTTACAAAATCAACCATCAGCAAACAAAAGAGTAAGATTCAAACATGAACCCTCTCCCCTAGTAAAAGATAACCCAAATACCATTTTTGATTTCTCTAACATTGACCCTTTAGATTTCGGTCCTTCAAGTCTGAAATGTGTATCCCCTGCTTGCCCTTTTATGAGGTAGGGGGCATGGTAATGGTGGTTTCTCCCCTGTTTTTCAGCTTGGCATAAAGCCATCCATGATTTCAATGGAGTTATCATCACTCTCATTGTCTTCCATCCTACAAACTTGTGGTTGGCCATCTAAAGGATACTCTATTTCTGTTGCAGTGGCATCAAATATGAGTATAGAAAATTGTGAATTTCCTTCATATCTGAAAACTAGCAAGTGCCCTATGGTTAGAGCATGACAGCTTGCAAATTCGCATCAACCATTTTCAAACCAAACCTCCCCATCACGTTTTGTCAACTTCACTTTCCATTTTGTACCATTTAGAATCGTAAGAAAGGCCATATCTGATAGATCAACTCCATATTTGCTTATAAACTTCTTTGGAATCCACTATAAAAAGATGAACTTGAACAGAAATGCAAGCTTTGTGAATTAACACATGCAATCAATCAAGCTCTATTCTCGTGTTATGTTAGTACCATTACAGGAAAATAAATTTAGTCTTTCTTTTATAATAATACTTTCATAATTGTTCAAGGAAGATACCTGTTGGATGAAAAAAACCCAGGCAAACACCATATAACAGTGGCAGAAAGATGCAATTAAGAAAATAACTCGATACTGATGGTATATGTATACAGCATTGCAGTAACCTACGCATATGACTACATGTAACATGGAACCAAGTTCACAGATTTTCTTGAACTTGGTCATCAACAAATGTAAAATTTTTCATTAATCACAAATAAAAAAGAACAGTGGCAGAGAGATGCAATTAAGAAAATAACTCGATACTGATGGGATATGTAACAGCATTGCAGTAACCTACGCATATGACTACATGTAACATGGAAACAAGTTCACAGATTTTCATCAATCACAAATAAAAAAGAACAGTGGCAGAAAGATGCAATTAAGAAAATAACTCGATACTGATGGGATATGTATACAGCATTGCAGTAACCTACGCATATGATTACATGTAACATGGAACCAAGTTCACAGATTTTCTTGAACTTGGTCATCAACAAATGTAAATTTTTTCATCAATCACAAATAAAAAGGATCAAGTGGACGACGTTAATTACCATATGATTTTCAGAGAGAACAAGATAATGAAATTAAGTATACTTACAAGCTTTCCTTCTTCAAGACTTTTAGGCATAATAATCTTGAAAAAGTGTGGGGCCTTTGTGCTAATATCAGCAGGACCATCTGCATTGTCTCTCCACTGGTAAGAAGTCATAGTTTTGGTTCTCTAAAGTGTTTTTTGCTGAGAATTGTAACTGTTGATGCCACAGGTCTGAGTACTAAAATAGAGTGTCCAGAATGGTGGTTGGCCTTCCACATAACCCAATTATTAATCAATCAAGTTATTTGTAGTGCAACTGTAACCAATCCATGTTGTGTGCACTGTAACTAAAAGGAATCCATGATGTGTTGGCTGGCTCGCACGTAACTCGATTCTATAAAAAGCGAGTTATTCGTAACATTACTCGATAATACATTAATCGAGTTATGTGAGTTGTTATTCCCCAGTCAGCCCAGATATTTTGGACTGATCCCAATGCAGTCCAAGAGGAATCTAGGTGTCCAGAAGGGTCTTCCACATAACCCGATTACTCGGTAATCAAGTTACGTGCACCTCAATTTAACTCGATGGCTCGCTGATATTGGGTTATTTACAATTTTACTCGATAATAAACATATTGAGTTATGTGCAAAGCCCAGCCCATATATTTGGACTGATCCAAATGCAGTCCAAGAGGAATCTAGGTGTCCAGAAGGGTTTTCCACATAACTCGATTACCGATTTCCACATAACCCAATTACTCGGTAATCGAGTTACGTGCACCTCAATTTAACTCGATGGCTCGCTGATATTGGGTTATTTGCAATTTAACTCGTTAATAAACATATCGAGTTATGTGCAAAGCCCAGCCCATATATTTGGACTGATCCAAATGCAGTCCAAGAGGAATCTAGGTGTCCAGAAGGGTTTTGCACATAACTCAATTACCGATTTCCACATAACCCGATTACTTGGTAATTGAGTTACGTGCACCTCAATTTAACTCGATGGCTCGCTGATATTGGGTTATTTGCAATTTAACTCGATAATAAACATATCGAGTTATGCACAAAGCCCAGCCCATATATTTGGACTGATCCAGATGCAGTCCAAGAGGAATCCAGGTGTCCAGAAGGGTCTTCCACATAACCCGATTGCATGGTAATCGAGGTACGTGCACCTCAATTTAACTCGATACTACAAAAATTGGGTTATTTGCAATTTAACTCGATAATATACATATTGAGTTAGGTGCAAAGCCCAGCCCATATATTTGGATTGATCCAGATGCAGTCCAAGAGGAATCCAACTGTCTAGAATGGTCTTCCACATAACTCGATAATGCAAATATCGAGTTATGTGCAGTGTAACTAAACCAAGTCAAATTTGTGGCAACTCTTCTTGCACATAACTCGATGAATACGAGATCGAGTTATTTGGGAATGCACTACCAACATCGAGTAAGAAGTCATGCAGCACTGTTCACACCCATACAAATTTGCAATGTTTAATCATCATAAAAGTGGACTTGTTCACAACCACTTCCATTAACAACTCATCCATATAGTGTCCAACTACTTCCATAATCAAATCATCCATGCAATTCCTTCCATTTCCATAACCAAATCACTTCATTAAACAACCACGTGAATAAGAAAATCATCCATACAATCTATGAACTTGGGGGTAAGG
The DNA here is from genome assembly GCA_036321655.1 of Quercus alba. NCBI lineage: Eukaryota > Viridiplantae > Streptophyta > Magnoliopsida > Fagales > Fagaceae > Quercus > Quercus alba. The sequence continues at coordinate 56,880,239 of CM070307.1, read as the reverse complement.
AGCCATTATACATTTAAAACCATTGAACCAAGTTGTTCACAATGTAAGTACAACCATTTACATATAAATTTTGATTTCTCATATTTACAAGAAGAGATTTGAGTTCAACTTATGCCACACCAACTTCCTCTTTGCCATGAATCCTATATCTGCATAAGTACAACGAAAAATACATCAATACCGCATCTTTTACTCATCTTTTAAAACCATGTTTTACTATCATGGTTACAATCTACACATTACTACAGGACTTGTAAGAATAACTTATGACTTGCAAGAATAATTGACAACACTAAATAAGAATAACTTATGATGTATCCCCTCTCGTTACTAGGACTTGTAATTGTTACCTGCTATGTACCACTGTGGCTTGTTGATTCCACATTTCGAGTCGAACATCTACGATGGTTATGTCCCTCTTGGCAACACAACCCACACTTCGACTTTGGTCCATTCTTAATCCACAACGAGGTTGGCAACTCCCTATCCTCGTCATCCATCTCATTGCGGATTCTTGTGGACTTAGGCTGACCTTTCTCACCGATCAACCTTGGGTTTGGCATCACTATTCTCCTTTCTTGTGGCTCCGGCCATTCTAACCTATCTTTCAGTGGTTGGAATATCGGCTCATAGTTGTGATACCGTTCTTCCACGGGGTAGAAACGATCCATAAACTCTGTGGCATCATGCTTGTACTTGGCACAAACTACTATCAAGTGTGAACAAGGGATCTTGTTTGCTTTCCATTTCCCATACGTGCATGTCTTGTCAACGAGGGAAACCCTATGGGTATGAGCTCCCCTGCCAGTGTTCAACAGTGAAGACTGTGTCTCCACTATATATAAGCGCTGTTGCGCGCTCATCCTTCTAACCATATGGAACTTCACCTTCTCTTGATTTGCCTCAAACTTGTCATAGGCATATTTGCACCACTCTTGCCCCTCTTCCAACTACTCTAGTGTTTTGTTTTGACGATCGTCAAAGTATGAGTTCACCTTGTAAAATGTGAACTGAACCATTGTAGTTATGGGCAAGCGACGTGCACCCTTAAGTACCCCATTGAAGCACTCTGACAAAAAGATCTTCTCCACGTATGTTAAGCAATAATTTACTATGGAGTGGTGCTTATGGGTTTCCTACCTTTCCTTGTGTTGACTGTTGATCAATACCTCCAAAGAGATATTTATCTTTATTTTCACCAGTCATGCTAGACTTATCCACCTTCAAAGAATGCCCTTCTAAGAATAACCCATCAGAGGAAACTTGATCACCAATCTTTAACCACAACAACATCACTCACTCCTGACACAACAACCACCAAAAAGACAGCAAGAATAATACTCCCACCATCATACCACCCATCTTCCTAGCCATGTTGCTTGATACCAAAGCCAAGAGAGAGTACAACACATGCCAATAATATTAAAATAGCCATATCTTTAAATGCATCAAACATAAATTTTAGAAACCTTTTTTATGGTGGTTTTTGGTATTTGTTGGCACTAAAAACAGTTTGCCTTTGAATAAGATCAGCCTCACAACTATTGATACCCTTTTTTACATCAGTTTCAAGAATTAAAGCAAGTTCTTTAACCCCTCCAAACTGACTCAAAGACTCAAAGTTTTGTCCCTTACCGCATCACAAAGCTTCTTTGGATCAACAGTAAGCAAAGAAACTAACAAACCAAAACCAAATACAAATTTCCATAGAGCATAAATCAAAGAGAAGACTACCAAAGCCGCATTCAAAAAAACAAAAACAAAAATTACCTCTCAAATTGCCACCATGGTTTCTCAATACATGAAACAGAGAAACTATCCTCACAAATACCTTGCATATTGAATTGCTGGGTTGAAAGCTAAGATAAGTATTTGAATCTATTATTAGAAAAATTTTCCCATAATTTCTATCTCAAAGATGCTTCCACCATTACCATGTATTTCCAAATAAGTTCTCATGCAATTTGTAGGCTTACTAATTAGCAATTAGCTTGTAAGTACTGAAAATAACAAAATTTGCATATATCATTGAATACTTTCAACCTAGCAACTATGATAACACATAAATCATAAGAAATCCTACCTAATTATGCTGCTATTTGAGGGAGTACAGATAGAACAAGATCTTGTGTGACTTCCATGAAGAACTTCTCTGCTAGAGTGCTAGCATTCTTCAAAATGGGCTTCCAAATTCTTAGATGTGTCTGTAACATGAACATTACTCTAAATAGGTGAGTATACAAAGCATCATAAACAATAAACCATACGCAAAGTACATATGATATAGAAAACTAATCATGGCATTGAGATTGACCTCAATCTTGAATTCGAATCTGCCACAAACATCACTACCAGTTATTTTTCACAACAAAAGTTTCAAATTGAAAGCTTTAAAGGTCCAATGGAAGAAAACAATTTTTCAATTTTTTTATTTAACACATGCAAACAAATTGATTTAAATACCCAGATATAAATTGATTTATAACTCATTTATCCTAAAATTTTCAAACACATGCTAAAAAATAGATATTGATATAAAATATTAACCTTGTAACATAACTTAATAAGTCTCAAACACACAGCTTTAATAGCTTTAAATGAATTTTTCATAGTTGTATTTAAACTATGGCTCAAGCAATAAGAGGCAGCAAATATTATTTAACCTGTGGCTTAAAGCCCTTTTTCTTTATTTTTTTTATTTTTCTATTTTAAATATTGTTTAAAGCTTTTTAAATTTCAAAGGTGGTGTTTCCCCAACTACCCAACACTATCATTACATCCCACGGGGAATTCCATTAAGTTAAAGACATATTTTTGCAATCCTACAAAGAAACTCAAAATGCTCCCTGTCAGCAGAACAATTAACAACAATAAGAATCCAAGTTTTAACCAGCATAAACTTTAGGAAACTTGTGTCAAATACCAATAGGTGTATTATCCTAACAAAAAGTTACATATCCAAGTCCAAAAATTTATTATAGCCATCAGTAGCAACCCAATGATAAGAAAAGAGACACACTTATTAAATTGGGCCATAAAAAAAACCAAAAAACACCAAATTTGAATAGCCATGTAGATAAGAAACATTTGATGATTGCTACAAAAAATCATGAGCTAAAGCTGAAAGTTCAATCCAAAAGTCCTCCATAAAATAGGAATAAATATGGAAAAAACAAATAGATGGTAATACGTTTTGCCAGTTAATCACCAAACAGAGGTAATATGTAACAGATATAGAGGTAATATGAATAAAGCAAAACAAAGATGGTTAAACCCAAAAAGCTTTGTCCTTTCATGTAATACCTAAGCAGTAAAACAGAGGTAATATACCCTTTTGCTGAATGTTGATTGCAGATTTTCTAATCAAACCTAAAATTTGCAAATCAAATGGCAGAGAACCAAATTCTGATGAGTCTGATTTATGGATTCAACAACACATCAAACTATAACAAAACCAATTACAACAAAACTTAAATCTCACCATAAAACCATAACAGAACCAACCAAAAAAAAAATGAAAATTAAACATGAATAGCAGAATGAACAACAGATATTCATCACAGAGCAAACAAAAGATCAAAATTAAATTGCTGAAAAACCCTAACAAAAAAAAGGGCCTAAAACAAATTGGAGCAGAAAATTAGTAACTTCGTAAGACTCAAAACTCTAAGCAATATTTTTTGTAATTTTCGTAATCTATAAATAGCTTGACTTCACTATGAAAAGAGAGAAACAAAATCATATGAAATCAACATGTTCTCCATAACCAAATAGGATTACAAAAACGTACCAAGCTTTAGAGATCAAGGCTTGAGCCAACAAAGGCTATGAACAAAGAGAGAGCCAGACTGAGAGAAGAGGGATGCTCTGAGCGTGAAGAGAGGAAAAGAGGAGCAAACCTGCGTGTTGAGTTTGTGTTTGTGTTTATAGAGTATTTTTAAAGATAAGTATCGGGTTAAAAAAAAAAGTATTGGGTTTTGTTTTGGAGAGGAAAATAGTGTTTTTAATTCTATTTTTTATTTTTAAATATTGTGTTGTGCTGACGTGGAAAATTGTGGTGCTAGCAGAGGTTTCGGTTTTATATATATATAGATGACATGGATAAGCAATGGTGCTATCATGATTTTTTAATTTAAGTGGACCTTCTTATGCCTTAAACCTCATAAACCCATTACCGTAGCCAATATTGTCATGAAGTTAATTATACTTAAATTAACACCACTGTCAAATCCATTCAACTATAAGACATGCATATGGATTGTGACTTTCATGAGCAGTATAATTTTACCTTTGAAACCATATATGATAGATGCAACCCTCATGAAAACCTAAAAACATAGGGGATGGGTTCAAAGGCTAAGTCACCTACAGAAGGTGGCATTATTAACACAAACAATAGCATATATTTTGGGAATTAGACTAGGTAGAGAAATTGCCACGTTCTTAATCCCTTATATTCTAGAAATTTTCAGAATGCAATACACATCTTATCTATGCTAACCACTTGCATACTGTAGCCATGGAAGTTATTTCTCAAAGCAGAAGCAATGCACAAAAGACCCTATAAGTCACAACATACTGACATACTAACTACTTCTTAACCATGAAGCTTATTTCTCAGAGCAAAATAAATTTAAGTCTTTTATTAGGTTTTTAGTTCATAAAAAAAAGAGTATATGCATATAGCTCAAATACTGAAAGGAACTGGAATTAAAAAACAAAAATGAGTGATAGAGTATAGGGCACATTCACCTTATTGTTCTTCTCTGTTCTCCTCCCTTTCTTCTTCCCTTTCTTGTCTCTCTTTTGTTGAAAATATTGTGGTACTGTTCATAGGTACAATATTTTTTTTGATAAGTACATTTTTTTTTAATAAGTACATTACATTATAAATTTTAATAATTTGTTCAAGGGTACTGTTTATACAACCCCTAAACATATCCATATTGCCTCTTTTGTCTTCTTTCTTACAAACCCCAAATTAAGTCCTTCATATTACCTATCAAAACCCTAACATTCTTCTACCAAATAGCCATTAAGAAACTCATCAAACTATCTTTTAATTCCTAAAAGAACCCCACAACCTTTTCCTCAACAATGATAAATCAAAACCTACAAATTCTCCTAACCCTTAACCCACGACAAGCACACGTACGCAAATTCCTCAATTTTGTCTTGCATCAAGAAGAAGATAATGAGTATCAGAGTTTGTTTCCACAAGAAATGTGTCAAACATGCTTGCTATCGAGTTCAAAAAAAAAACATAATGCATACTACGAAGATAATAGTAGGATAATTTCCCATCATTTTGGTCTCTCTAACTTCAACATCTGATGTATGAAGTACGGAATCAAAAGAAATTGATATTGTACCAATTATAATTGCTCACTCTAATAAATTGTGAAAAAATTGAAAATGTCTTTTACGGGTAATACCATTTTTTCCACCATATATGAGCGCTAAAAAAATCACTACTACTTTAAAAGAAAAGTGAAACGGAAATATCCAGTCATCTATCAACAGGAAGTATAAGCACAAACTAAGGCATTTAATGATCTTTTCGTTTCCGCCCATATGCCCTCACAAGTCTATTTCATCAGACACAACAGCATAATTAAATTAACATATTCAATAAAATGCACAGTATAAGTAGCTCAAGAAGATGGGAAGTGTAGATGAAGTACATACCATCACCGGTCCCGCAATCGGGAGCATGCGTAGGAGGACATCGCGATCTCCGCAAACCCACCACCGGCTCAATGTCCTTAGCCGGTATCTGCTCAATCTGTACAGCCTCTTCGTGGGGGGTTGGAGATGAAGTTGACATGGTGGGCTCCACATGCACTAGAGGTGGGGTGGGCATGCCTGGTGTGGGGACAAATATGCATCCACCATCATGGGCAGATCCACTGAAAACTGGGGGCCACATACGGGGAGGGTCCTTATAGTCTGTGCTAGCACCATGGGCCATAGTCTGGGCTGGAACAATGTCTTCATGCATGTCTGATGCTGGGATGGCCTAGTACCAGCATCAGACGTGCATCGCGGTGTCCTCTCATCGTCGTCAGACAGTACCCAATCAGTGCCAAGCCATGACTCTTCTACACCCAAGTCATCCCCTTCCTCGTAGATGGGATCCGACTCGGTCATACGGCTGCACTAGCTCGACTGCCTCCACGACGTCCACCCCTTCGAGACCCACCACTTCGCCCGCTGTGACTTGGGGCCTGTGGACTAATGTCGGCTGCTTCTGTGAGCGCATTCGCCAATTTAAGTCGGCCCAACTCCTCAACATATTCTAGTGTCAGCTTAAGGTCATTGTGCATGTTAGAACCTTCGTCGCAGCTATGTAGAGACCTAAGCATCGTCCGAACCTGCAAAACAAGGGCATCATAAATGGTAATTTTCAAGACTATGTCGTTAATTTAAGGCATGAGTCAATGTTGCAGATGAAGAGTACCCTATGAAGAAACTTACACATGTGGCAATTGATTAAAAATATTGGGCCATGCTTGGCAAGTCAGGGAGAAAGATATAAGGTAATAGTGCACTAGAGTGGTCATTCAACCAGCTTTCTCTGATGTTTTCCAAAGCATTTGCAGAATTATCAAGTCCTAAAAAAAATATTTTTCAGTTACTCCTTTTGCAATTAACCGGTTCATGGAAAATATACTATTGCAGTAGGTTTAATCCAAGGTAGACTAAAAACAATTGAACTATTGTACTAGGTCCAAAGACCAGGTATATCAACATACAGAACAATCTACTGACCCACCTAAGGTAACGCTTTGTAAACCATATTAACAAAAGCATATGATTGTAAATTTAGAACATAAAAGTAGAACCTTTGAGTCTGGCTCCAAAGTAAAGGTGAGGGAAAAATAAGATTTTTCATTATTTTACAAATAAAAGAGTATAGATGACAACTTTCACTCAAATATGCATAATAAAAGGCCTAGTAGTGAAAATTTTGTTATGCTTTTATACCAAAACAACATCAAAAAGAACATTGAAAACTATATTTATTTTCGAAAAATTCTACAGCACTAGAAAATTATGAAAATACCAAAACAAAAACCTCCAAGTTCACTGGACTTTATGGTGTTTCTTGAGAAATTTTAGTCCTTAAATTGAGAACAACCATAATACAGTAATGCATTATGCAGGTAATATCTATCATAAAATATGTAATTAGCTTTCAGTCCTGGAGGTAAGGCTATCTAGTGTGACTGTAAACTATCATGAAATGTCTAATTATCACTACTAAAAAGAGTTGCACTGTCCATTTGAAATTACAAGCCAACCAAAAACAAAAAAACAAAAAATAAAAATAAAAGAATAAAACCCAACCCATGCTTTTTAAAATTTTAATGTAATTATATGGACAAAGGTGTGGTCTTTCTTGTCATTGTCAATTAACCATTCCTCACGCAAACAAATTTGATAAAGATAAATTCACGTATTTATGAAGAACTTAAATCACAATATGTTTTGACTTTAAAATATAATGTAAGATAAACTCATAGAGATGTAACGACTTCAAGAATTGTGGAGTTTTGCATGCATGATAAACATGCAGAAGATATTTTATCAACCAATGGTTTTAACAAAGAGGAAGGAATTGTTGCCTCACCATGAGTTCCCAGTACGCAGACTCTGGTGTTATGTACTGCCTTGTGCTTCAATCATACCACTTCATGTACTGAATGAGGTACGTGTCATCACCGTCCAGGAGAGGGGAATCACGAACTTCATGCCCTCGGTTGGCCCATTGCTGAATATGGACAGCATGTTCTACCTCCCAGTCCTTCTCCCATTTACCTTGGAGGGATATTTTGTGAAGGTCAGTCGACGTATCCATACAAGTGGAACTAGTTGCTTCATCCCAAATTGACGGAAGACCCGCTCGGGATGATGCCCCTCCACTATCCAAAAGTAGATCAATGGCACCTTGGCCCTCCAAATATGTTGCTTGACGGTGCAATACATAGGCAGGGAGCCCAACATATGCGTGTACGACTCCCATACAATCTGCATAAGTGGATTATGTTTGTGATAGTGAGACATCATACTAATTTAAGATTATGTTTGTGATATGTAATATGGAAAGCATGAAATTTCTTGCTTTTATTCGTACACAAAATCTTCAAGGATTATTGGGCAAAAAGTAAAATAACAGCAACATTGTGTTCAAAATATTAACAAAATTAAGTCAACGAGCAATTAAAACAATGACTAGGATTTAGCCCCATGTGCATCGTGGTGTTGGTCATGTTAATGCTACTATACAAAAAACAATGTACAGTTCAGACATTAAATTGCACAATGTACAGTAAAAGATCTAGGCTGACCGAGATCCACATTCCAATTTCAGCCCCATGTTCATATGCATTACATTCAAAGCTAAGCGACACCATCAGAGACTATATGTAGGGTTTTCGGTTTTTTTTTTTTTTTTTTTGGTTGGTTATGTTATGGTTTTATGGTGAGATTTAAATTTTGTTGTAATTGGTTTAAGTTAGCACTGAACTTTGAATGAGTTGAAACATGATGCGAGAATGAGCTTTTGGTATGAAATTTGCTGTGACAACATCGCTTATACTGAATCTAACCATGTAATTATGTATTTTACTGCCAAGAAGAGTACAAAACTTGAACCTTCTTTTGGATTGGTGGTTGAATTGCGTGTTTGTTAACAATTTTACTGAATATTTTGTAAAAAAATATATTATTTTTGGTTAGGAACTCTTAGGGGTTTCAACTTAGAGTGAGTTCAAGGATATGCAAACGCAGGAGGCAATGTGGGAAAGAAAACATGAACATATGCTAGGTACATGAAAATTTTCCTTCTAATTTCAAAATTGCTTTTTTTTTTTTCCTTTTTTTGTGCTCCCTACTTTATTTTATTTTTTTTATAAACTATTTTTTTTTTTTGATAAGTAACATAAAAACTTCATTAACACTCCACCCAGTACATAGGGAATGTACAAAAAAGGCAAAAACATCAAGAAACCAAAGTACAATGATCAATCAACACAGGTAGGTTTAGAAAATGTCATCCAAGATTCAATTTCCTGAAATTAGTAGTAGGTTATTCTACTAGAATTCAAATTACCACTAATAGGTCTAATTGTTTTTAATATACTTGTAGGCTTTTAATTCTGACCTTCACAGTGTGTTCCTCTCATAATTTGCATGTTCTAAATTGCAAAGAATGATGAGGTAGTGCAGCATTATGGCTGCATCAATCAAGTGTTGCTACTGTAGTTAGTGTTGAAATACTCATTGGCATGCTGTAATAATTAATTAGTAGTTGGTAGAAAATATGAATGCCTATTGTATTGTACTAGGACTACGTTTGTAAAGTCTTAGGTTTTCTTAGATGATTCACAAGTCACATTCTGTCGTAAATGCTTTACCAGCTTCTGCCATGGTTAATTAGGTGTTTGTTTGGTCTTTCTTTTTTCCTGAATGGATGTTTGGTCAATGAATTATATTTCTTTCTCCTGTATCATATAGTTTGTGGTACATGTTATGGATAAAGTTAGAGAGATATATAAGAAATACAACAATGTAACTGTTAGAACTTAGAAATACACATTAACGGAACCCATAAACTTCACTATTCAGCAACTTTTTCATAAAAAAATGTGTCCCACGGTACTATTCACACATTGTAAAAAAATTTGCTATAATGTTTTCAGTTTTCAGTTTTCAACTGTATCCAAACAGACCTTTAATAGCTTTCCCATGCATAGCATGGGTTAGCGACTAGTTAATAATAATCTTAACTATTAAGCTTCTTAACATAACACTACAGCAGTATTCAGCATCAATACAACTCCTTAATCGAGGAAATGGCTGCTTGAATCACCATAGTCAATTCCTTACCTCAGTTTTGTTTTTTGTCAAGCACATAGATTCAAAACACAAACACAAACACACACAAAATAAGTCTAACCAATTTTATATTTCAAAAACAAGTTAAAACATCGCAAGATTGAATAAGTATCTACACGTTATGACGATTTGAGATATGAGAAAATTATTTTAACTCACACATAATCATAACCGTTTGATGGGGACTATCACTTTCAAGGTACATCCTATAACTCCCACATCTCCTAGAAGATAAGCTTGCAATCATATATAAAGCATTTTGATTCTTTTTGGGTTTTTTTTTTTTTTTTTTTTTTTGCATATTTTTCTTTTAAGCAAACCATGCATGGGCATATAAGAGAGAAAAGAAATACCTAATGATGTTAAGCTTTTGACATTGCAATTTTGCTATGCTGAAGCATACAGATGTCATTTCATGATTGGCAAGCAACAGTGGTGAGATAGTTATTTATGCCTTTCTCTTAGGATTTTCCAATCCTTTCCGTCAAAAAGAGTGATATGAGTGTTAAGTATGTAAGTTTTTAGACCCCTTAAAAACACAATCAGATTAACCTAGTAAATTAGCCAAGTGATTACTTAGTCCAAATTTCAGATCTAAGTTAATACAATCATATAATCATATCAATATAAAGTGCAGAATATAAAGAACACAAAGATATGATGACCCAAGAAAACCAAACTGGTAAAAAACCTAGGGAGGATTTAACCTAGCTATCCTCAAGGTAAAACTGAATCCACTATGAAAGAATCGAAGTTTTACAATAGTGACTTAGACCATTAACATCCTATTGCTACCTCATGTAGAAAACTTGCTGACAACTCCGAGACCACGGACTCCTTCTTTCTTGGATTCCCAACAAGTGCAAGCACTCCCGCTTGTATATCTTTAAGCTCTTGTTGCAGCAACTGAAATGATCATCAAGCTCTTAACATAATCTCCGTCTTGATAATCGTAAGCATGTTTGAAGGCAACCACCTCTAGATCTCACAAAAGATTCACATACACAGCAAGTAGAGCAACTACAAAAACATGGCTAGGGTTTCTCTTTTATACCTAGGGCAAAACATAAAACTCTACACACCATATGGGCTTAGGGCTGAGTTGGAAATTCTGCAAAAAAAAAACATTATGCCCGACTTTCAATTGATCGAGTCTAATTCTTGATCGATCTAGCTAGTCAGAATTGCACACTCAATTCTGTAGTTAACTCAATTCCAACTTTACATAAAAGACCTATACTTTGAGCAAGTCTAAACAAGACTAACATTTGTTTTGATCATGGTTTGTCAACTTTACAAAATAGAGTTCTATTATATTAGTTCCTAATTACTTAGAACCTAACAAAGTATAAGAGATTACTTAATCTTACTCATCACAAACACGAGCCACAAAGCTCACTTGCTTAGTTATGCATAGAGATGCTCATCTAAGCTACAAAAGATACAAAGTTTATTGAACTTTGTTTCAATGGCCGTCCAGGGTACACAAGTACCAATGTACACAAACACACACTATTTTTGTATTTTTTTTATTTTTCAATTTTTTTGATTTTTCAATTTTTTGATTTTTTTATAAAAAACAAAATAAAGCAAAACTGAACATAAACAAACAAAAACATGTTAAACAAAGTAAAGCATAAACTAGATGCAAATGCATGAGGAAGAAAGAGGAGAAGAGGAGATCAATCCATGGAGATAACACCAATGTTTTGACGAAGGAATTCAAACCGTTTGCTATCATGAGGTTTGGTGAACAAATCAGCTTTTTGATCATCAGTGTGAATGAATTCAAGAGTAAGAGTACCATCTTCAACAAGTTCCCGAATGAAGTGATGTCAAATCTCTATGTGCTTAGTTCGAGAATGTTCAACCGGATTCTTAGAGATGTTGATGGCACTGGTATTTTCCCAGTAGATGGTAAGATGCTCTTGACAAATACCATAATCAAGGAGGAGTTTTTGCATCCATAGGAGTTGGGTGCAATAGCTACTAGCAGCGATATACTCAGCCTCTGTAGTGGATAATGAGATGGAATTATGTTTTTTGCTCATCCAGGAGACAAGATTATTACCTACATAAAAACAACCCCCCGAAGTACTTTTCCTATCATTAGTATTCCCAGCCCAGTCTACGTCAAAATACCTAGCTAAGACATCATTTGTGTCCTTGCTCTACCACACACCAAAGTCGGTAGTGGTTTTGACATACTTTATAATTCTTTTCAAAGCAATCATATAAGACTCTTTGGGATTAGCCTAATATCTAGCACACACTTCTACACTGTAACTAATGTCAGGTTTGCTAGCAGTAAGGTAAGGAAGACTACCTATAATGCTTCTATAAAGAGATGAATCAACACTCTTACTCAACAAATCAAAAGTGAGTTTAACATTTGGGCTTATAGGGGTTTTAACAGAACTAGCAGATTCCAAAACAAATTTTTTTACAAGATTCTTAGCATATTTAGATTGAGATATGAATATACCTGACTCTTGCTGATGAATTTGCAACCCAAGGAAGTGATTCAGCTCTCTAGTCATGCTCATCTCGAACTCAGCCTGTATGAGTTTCGAGAAGCCATGAGCAAGCTCATCCTTTGTTGACTCGAAGATGATATCATCAACATAGACTTGAGCAACTATCAACTCGCCATCTTCCATTTTGATGAAGAAAGTTTGATCAACTTTCCCTTTTGTGAACCCATGTGACACCAAGTATTGTGTGAGCCGATCATACCAAGCTCTGAGGGCTTGCTTTAAACCATAGAGTGCCTTCTTGAGGTACAACACATGATCCAAAAAATGTGGATTAATGAATCCTTTTGGTTGAGCCACATAGACATCTTCTTTAAGGAACCCATTCAAGAAAGTGATTTTGACATCCATCTGGTCAAGCTTGAACTTCAAATGGCACGCTAAGGCTAGGAGAATCCTGATGGACTCCATACGAGCTACTGGAGCAAATTTCTCATCATAGTCCACTCCTTCCATTTAAGAGTATCCTTAAGCCAAAACCGAGCCTTGTTGCGGATCACATTACCCTCATCATCAGTCTTATTGCAGAATATCCACTTTGTGCCAATGATGTGCTCACCCTCCAGTCTTGGTACTAGAGTCCATACATTATTCCTTTGAAATTGAAGCAATTCATCATGCATAGCTTCAACCCAACTTTTGTCCTGAAGAGCTTCTTCAACCTTGGTGGGTTTAACCTGCAACAAATAATAGGAATATGACACAAAGTTAGCAACACATTTGTCAACTGTACGCTTTCTTAGTATAAGTTCATACATGTTTCCCACAATAACTTTAAGAGGATGATTCAATTTAATCTGGGAGGAAGGTCCTTTCCCTTCATGGGATTTGGAATCAGGTGAAAGTGGGTGTGTCTGCGGAACCTTCTGCATCACTTGGAATGCTGAGAGTACTTGGAGATGCAGGCTCTTGATCAATAATTTCTTGTGCGTCCTTGGGCTCGGGAGGAAGAATTTCTTTAGGAATTTCCTCACTAAGCTTTTTAGAACCAGACTCAGAAGATTCATCGATAAAAAACATTTACAGTTTCCATTACCTTCTTGGTTCTTTTGTTGTATACCCGATAAGCCTTACCCGATAAGCCTTACTTGTAGAGGAGTATCCCAAAAATATTCCTTCATCACTTTGGGAGTCTAATTTTCCTACATTCTCTCTATCCTTGAGAATGAAACAAGTACTTCCAAAGATTCAAAAATACTTAACATTTGGTTTCCTTCCATTCCACAACTCATATGGAGTCTTTTTGGTACTAAGTCTAAAATACACCCTATTAACCTTATGACACACAATGTTGACGGCTTCTCCCCACAAGGTTTAGCCACATTCTTGTTGTGCAACATGGCTCTAGCCATCTCCTGAATAACCCTGTTCTTTCTTTCTACTACACCATTCTGCTGAGGAGTAATAGGAGCAATCTTCAAACTCTTCTAGTTCTGCAATCTAGTGCACAAGGCTTCAACATGCTCAGGAGCATCACGTAGAAGGATGACCCAAGTGTACCTAGTAAAGTCATCTACCACAACCATGATGTATCTCTTTCCAGTAAGAGACTCAGTTCTGGTTGGACCCATGAGATCCAAATGTAGTAGCTCCAATGGTCTAAATGTAGCGGATGTCTGAGTGCTCAGATTTTTAGCTTTCGTCTATTTCCCAAGCTGATATGGTCCACACACCACATTGTTCACTCTATTGAGCTTAGGCATCCCTAAAATTGAAAGATGTTTGTAACTAGCATGTCCCATCCTTTGATGCCATAGATCTTCATTTGGTAACCGAATACTATTGGACACAATATCAGCATCAGGGACTAAACCTTAACAATTGTCTACAGTGCGAACACCACTTATGAGCTTCTTTCTAGACTCATCCAACACAAGGCATTTTCCTTTTGAGAATATCACCATAAAGTCTTGATCATATATCTGGCTTATGCTTAACAGATTCACTCTCAAACCTTCTACATATAGCACATTTGTAATGTCTGGCAGTCCAGGTAGTGAGATGGTTCCCTTTCCTTTAATCTGTGATTTGCTCCCATCACCAAAAGTGACATTACCACATTTCTTAGACTCGAAAACCTTAAAGAGAGATCGGTCTCCATTCATGTGTCTTGAGTAGCTGCTGTCAAGGTACGACAAACACGTGTCCATAACCTTAAATGCGGACTTCATCATAAAGCACACTTCGTGCTTAGATTATAGATTAGTAGGAATGGTGTTTTCTCTCATCTGCCATTTATGAACAAAGCTTTTAACTTTCATTCTTCTCAGACGAACTCCTCTGCACAATTTCATTTTGAGACGGTCTAGTTTCTCCTTTGTCAAGCTAAGATCTTTTCCAATGATCATCATGATAGAATTCAAATAACTTTTAGACTTGCATTTTTTGATACACTCAAACAAATAGAGATTAGAAAAACAAGATGTATTTGAAAACAAAGATCTTTTCATGTCGGTTGCAGCCATGACAACAGGGGTCAATGGATCATACAGCAAATATTAACCCTAATCAGAGTATGCCTGCTCTGATACCACTTGATAGGCCAAGAATGTATTGACCCTGTAATAACTAGAAAAAAAAAGGATTAAAAGGAAGGGTATTTAAGTAAATATCTTGTGGGGTCAATTTTATAATTTATAATTATAAGAGAGTTTTTAGAAAAATAAGGTTGAAATCCTAGCTATAAAAGCTTATTAAGTAAATGTATATAGAGAGATTTTTGATAGAGGAGACTACCTAAAATACTCAAGTAGAGAAGGTTTGATTACACACTTGAGGTAAGAACTTAGTAATCTCTTTCTTGTTAAATCTAAGTTTTATTTGAAATTAGAGTATTTTTTTTATATGAGTATTCTGGTCAATAGTGAAACTATTTAAATATTCAAGAGTTATAATGATGCAAACGTATAAAAGTTTAGATTTATTTTTTTGTAAACTGGACATACTTGCAGATTTTTCTGCCTTGGTATTGTGATTTTTTTTTTTCCTATGAACTGTTGTGTCATGCGTGTAAGTGTAGATGGAAGTTGCACAAGGTGAGGCATGGTGAGTCCAGTTCTGCACAAGTTTTTGGAGTCCTTGTACCGAATTTTGGATTTGGTGAATAGGAAAAATCATGGTGTCGACTTGAAGTTTCTGACCCAAAAAAAGAAATGAAAAGAAAGAAAGAAAGAAAGAGAGAGAGCACACGTATAGAAGATTGATCTAGGCGTCCTTTTTAGATTGACTTTTGACCATTTAGGGCTATGGGTATAGCATATTATATAGGCTTTATTCTTAGGGAATTATTAGCAATATGAAGTAAATGAAATATATGTTGTGAATATGTAGAATTTTGGTGTGAGATAACAGTGGACAGTTGTTGGATATTTTAGTAGTTTCTCTTTTGGCTGGGTACTTTTATAAGTTTTTTTAAATTATTTGATTATTGAGTAAATGGTGCTTGTAAATTGTTTAGGTGAAATTTAAGGATTTTAGAGAAAGTATTAGGGAGAAGTTTTTTGTAGTGAGCTAGTTGAGGTAAGTAACCTTATCCTAATTGGTTTTATCTTTGCGTATTTTAACTACTGAAAATTGTTTACAGTTGTTACTATTTATTTCTATTGTAGTACTGATTTCAAGTAAAGAATTATCACAAATATATCTGATTATTGAATATATGATTTGTTTTATTTAATTGTTTCTTTAACTATATTGATTTAAAGTAAAGAATATAGAAATATCACAAATATATTTGAATATTGAATATATGATTATATATATATGTACTTGAATAAGATATATTTTTGTTAGAAACTATGATTTCATATATATGATTATGGACAATCTGACTATGAATTGATTCTGATACCGAAACCAATGGGGGTTATTCATTGGTATTCTGATATCCAACCAATGGGGGTTATTTATTGGTACTCTGATACCCAAACCAATGAAGGTTATCCATTGGTACACTGATACCCAGCCAATAAAAGTTATTCATTGGTATTCTGATACTCAAACCAATGGGGGGTTATTCATTGGTACTTTAATACCCAACCAATAGGGGTTATTCATTGGTACTTTGATACCCAACCAATGGAGGTTATTCATTGGTACTCTGATGCCCAGTCACGGGGAAATAGCTTGACCATAGTCATAAGATTGTAAAGAATATGAATTATGTTTGAATATCTGACTAATTTGAGTCCTTAAAACTACATATGTGATTTTGGAAATGTTTGAGTATTTGATCTATTTTGAGTCACTAAAACTGCTTATGTGTTTTTGGAACCTATTGTAAGTTATAGCTTTTGATATATGAAAAACTGACTATTTTCTAAACCATCTATGATATATTTGTAAGATTAAAGTACGTGACCTATGTGCAACTTATTATTTTAAGACTATGAAACTTCTTCAGTTATTTTGAAAACACATAGTGTATTATAACTTTTGAAAATATGTATTACATCTTATACTTTATAGATCTATTGCTTGATAGAACTTTTTAGGACTTTGGTTACTTATTGAGTTGTCAACTCACCCCCTTTTTCCCCTCCAGTTTCAGGTTGTGAAGAGTACCAAGTTTTGAGAGTTTTGACATTGTGTTATGAGCAGGAAAAGAAGCTTAGTGATTTTGGGATTGGATGGTCTTCTAATAGTATTATATTTATTGACCAATTGGCATTATGTATATGAGGTTTGGATTTTGTTCATATTAAATTATTGGAGATCTATTCATAAAGAAATTGTTGAGGTACTTTGGATTTATTTTATTTTTATTTTTGAGGATAAATTTTAGTTGCTAAGAAAGCTTTGCACACTTGTAGGGTGCTTACTTTATAAGCGTGTGGCGGTTGTCACGTGCCTAGCTTTATAGTTGGGTTCGGGGCATGAGAAACCCTTTGTGATGAATTAACCAATTAATTAGCCAAGTTAATTAATTAATTCAATTAGCATGCAATAAGCTTGGTAGAACAAAAAAATCACCAACTAAATTAATATGCAACGAAAAAATATATTGAAACGATGATTTGTTTACGGATGGGGAAAACCTACATGGCAAAAACTCCACCGGGTGATTTTAAGGTCATCACTCCCAAGAATTCACTATTATCACAACAAGTGATTATAAGTAAAGGAATTTTAATATCTTATACCAACCTACAGTTGAACCCTTACCCCAATACCCAATTGGACTTGTTCTATAGCGACAATCTTTCCTTTCAATGCACGGCTCCCAGTACATGACTAACCAATTCAATGCGCGGATCCCAGTATGCGGCTTACACACCAACTTGAGAAGGATGTTAGCTGCAAAGTTCTTCAGTTTATCAACACGATAAAGACCATGAAGCTCTTTGGTTACAAAATCATACGGTATACAAACACAACAGCTTCTTGAAGAGAAAGATGAACTAGGGCATATGTCTCCGGTTCATAATATGCTTGTGAAAAACTTTTGCATTGATGTGCATTCGCTGTGATAGCCCTTAAAACAATCCTTATATATGTTTAGTGTTAGGTTCTAAGGAATTAGGAACTAATGTATTAGAACTTCAATGTGTAAAGTTGGAAAACCATGATCAAAACATTTAGTCTATATTTAGGCTGCTCAAAGTGTGTTTTTGTGTAAAGTTGGAATCAAGTGTAGTGCAAGATTTATGTTTTGCCTTAAGTATTAAAGGAAAAACCCTAGCCACATTTTATTGTTGTTGTTTATGCTGTGTGTATGAATCTCTTGTAAGATCTAGAGGTGTTTGCCTTTATACATACTTAGGGTTATCAAAATCAAGATTGATGTTGAGAATTTGGTGATCGTTTCAGTTGCTGCATAAAGAGCTTAAAGAAGAACACAAGTGGGAGTACTTGTGGTTGCTGTGAATCCAAGAAAGAAGTAGTTCGTAGACTTGGAGTTATCACATGGTTGTGGTAGTAAGTTTTTTACTCAAGGTAGCAATAGGATGTTAGTGGTCTAAGTCGCTATTGTAAAACTTCAATTCATTCATAGTGGATTTGTTTTACCTTGAGAATAGCTAGGTTAAATTTTCCCCAGGTTTTTTACCAGTTTGGTTTTCCTGGATTATTATATCATTGTGTTCTTTATTTTCCGTACTATTTCAATGATATGATTTATTTGTGTTAACCTAGATCTGTATAATTTACCTAAGTTAATCACTTGGCTAAATAACTAGGTTAATCTGTTTGCATTTAAGGGGTCAAAAAATGTACATTTAGGGTTGTGAGAAAAGAAAGCCCAAACATCTATACACTGATTGGAGGGAAATCAGATCTGAAAAATTGATTTTCTTAAATCTTGATAGATTTCCTATCTATTGAGAAGCTGTCAAGCATCGGGCTACAGCAGCCTTTTAAATCTCAATAAATACTAGCTGTCGAGCTTTAAAATTCAACACTTCTTCACTTGATTCTTGTGCAGACTTGCATGACTTTCACACTTGAACTTGAAACCTTATTTCTTAAAGTATTAAACATATCCAAGATCTACCCAATTACAAGTAAAGTGCATTTTGTCAAAGGATTAGCTAATTCTACAATGACATATGTTCCTAACATGATTCACATATGTCCTAACAATTTAATCAAGGAGAATGATTGGAATGACCATCCATGTACCCAAAAAAATCATGATTTCATTACACGCATTAATTTGTTTATTGCATATCATAAAAATGATCTTGAGGTTCTAACGATCGCGACGGTATGCCCGGTTTCCAAGTCGGACCGTCGAAATTGAAGATATCGCATGATCACGTTTGCAAGGTCAACATGCAATGTGTCTAGGTGGAGTCGACCGTGCAAGATTAATTTAAATTAATTCTGATTGACTAAACAATTAAAATTAATTAAATAATTTTGTGATTGGTTAATGATTGATGTCAAAAACAGGATTGCTTGCATTGGAAAAAAAGGGATGGTTGGATAATAATAAAATTATGGATTGTTAGGACATATGTGATTCAATGTTAGGAACATATGTCACTATTTTATGTAATTGGCTAATCTTTTGACAAAACATACTTTACTTGTAATTGGATAGATCTAGGATGTATTTAATACTTCAACGAACAAGGTTTCAAGTTCAAGTGTTAAAGCCATGCAAGTCTGTCTAAGAATCAATTGTGAAAGTGTTAGATTTTAAAACTCAACAACTAGCATATATCGAGGTTTAAAAGCTGCTGAAGCCCATGGCTTGATAGCTAGCTCGATAGATAACTATCTATCGAGCTTTATGAAATTCAGTTTTTCAAAGTTGATTTCAATCCAATCCGTGGGTATATGTTTAGGCTTTTTTTTTTTTTTTTTTTCTCACAACCCTAAACATATATATGGATTATTTTAAGGGTCGTCTAGGGTTGCACGAGTGTGGGGCAAAATCCAAGCAAAAGCCACTTGGAAAGCATCATTGCTTACCTAGCTCACCTCATTGATCACATATCGAGAACACTAAGTACGAGCCAACAGTGCAAACCTCCAATCATTTGCGTACTTTCCTCCACAAGATCAACATCAACCTGAAGCACAAATCTACCAAGATCAGGAGCCATTTAGTAAGCCAAGAAGATAAAGACAAGGAACTAAAAAATTCAAGAACACACTGGATCGGGCCAAGGGACGTTTGGTGTGTGCTATGGCCTATTCAAAGGCATGGAACTATATGTTCCATCAAGATTCATCACTTTTGTTAAGTTCTAAGTACTTAGGAACTAATGTATTAGAACTCTAATTTGTATTGTTGGCAAACCACGATCAAAACAAGTTTTATAATCTTGTTTAGACTTGCTCAAAGTATGTGTTTTATGTAAAATTGGAATCGAGCTACTACAGAATTCATTGTGCAATTCGGTCTCGCTCGATCAATCGAGAATTATGCTCGATCGATCGAAAGTTGGGCAGAATGTTTTTTTTTTGCAGAATTTCCAACTTAGGCCTAAACCCATATGACGTGTAGGGTTTTATGTTTTGCCTTAGGTATAAAAGAGAAACCCTAGCCACGTTTTTGAGGTTGCTCTATTTGCTGTGCGTGTGAATCTCTTGTGAGATCTGAGAGGTGGTTGCCTTCACACATGCTTAGGATTATCAAGAAGGAGATTTCATTGAGAGCTTGATGATCATTCAATTGCTGCAATAAAAGCTTAAAGATACACAAGCAGAAGTGCTTGTACTTGTTGCAGAATCCAAGAAAGGAGTCCGTGGTCTCGGAGTTGTCACGTGGTCGTGTCAGTAAGTTTTCTATTGGTGGGTAGTAATAGGATGTTAGTGGTCTAAGTCTCTATTTTAAAAATTCAATTCTTTCATAGTGGATTCAAGTTTACCTTAAGGATAGCTAGGTTAAATCCTCCCCAGGTTTTTACCAGTGTGGTTTCCTGGGTCATCATATTTTTGTGTTCTTTATATTCCGCACTTTACATTGATATGATTATATGATTGTGTGTTAACCTAGATCTGAAATTTGGACTAAGTAATCACTTGGCTAATTAACTAGGTTAATCCAATTATGTTTTAAGGGGTCTAAAAACGTACAACTTCATATTGCCATGCCAGAAAATGGGGATAAGTCTCCATGAAAGAACTAGAAGGGCTACAAGTATGGTGAGGGGAAGGAATTTCTTCTTCTTCTTCCTCTCCCTCTTCCTCTCCTTCAAAAGATGGATCTTGAAAGTCCAACATGCAAATGTTGTCACCAAGCAGAAATATGGAAAAGGAGTATGCAAAATGAAAATTTGACTTCATAAAGGAAAAGAAATACCGATATGCCGGCCAAGCAACCTTGCAGATGAGTTCGAGTAAATTCAAAATAAGTCCCTGCTACTCTTGAAACCACAAGGCCAACATGAGCCTGAGTAATCTCTTCATTAGTAAGAAGGTTAGCTAACTGGATAGAAGGACAATGAGGAATCAGAATTGTTGCAGGAGGGTACATATGTTGAACTTGGGGCAACACCTGATCACCAGGATACCAATACCTTCCATGCCCACAATCAAACAATACCTAACGACTATTCAGCTCCAAAGCCCACTCACACTCCACATACTCCTCACATCCAACCTAAGGATTTAAACACATCTGAAAAATCACCAAAGAACCTAGAATGAGAAAATGACCAAACCACCACTAAGCACCAAAGATCCCACAAAAAAAAAAGAGGGGAAAGGACTCACATCATCAGCGGTCAAATTGCCAATCACCAAATGCCAAATTTCCAAAAAACGCCTGGAGGGCGTCGACAAATGGTGTTTAGGCAACCAATAGAGAAATTTAGGAAAAATTTCATTAACCTCCTCCCGAATTTTAGGGCCAACTCCAAATATTCAAACATCCAGACCTGAGAAAAAATATTTCACAACACCATTACCGTACATAGCCAAAATGACTTTCCAAAATTCACACATAACCAAAAATTTCAAACCTCACCTGCCATACAAATGGAGCACCACCCAAGCTCGAAAGGCTACGTCTAAAAAGCTGAGTCATGAAATGCAAGGGTAGCATAAGACATACCACCCCAGTCATAATTCTTGATTTGCTTAATGTTTCTCAAGCTCCATAAATAACGCAGATTCACTAGACTACCTAAATCTGGGTGTTAGGACATATGCAAACTTTGTTAGAACATATGTCATATAGAATTGGCTAATCCTTTGACAAAATGCACTTTACTTGTAATTGGATAGTGATGAAAAATACATGTTTGTATCGCATACAAAACATACATAGCGGAAAAATAAACTGATCTACTTCATTCGCAATTGATAACATGTACTATATAAATTTCAGAATTCAAGAATAAGATAGTGTACCTTGGTATGGTGAATTTCAAAACCAAAGATTAGATTTTCTTGAGAACACTTTTAATCTTCACTCCAATTCCACTTGTACCCAAGAAGTGTGGTCTCTCAATCAGTTTGTTCAAGGGGGAATGAGAGAGTGTCTAACCCTCACATACAAACCATTTCATGTTCTTACAAAAATTATGTATTTTTCTTTCTTTACAATTGATTATCTAACTGGGCTAGTCTTTTGGGCCTTTCCAATTAGGCTTTAATACGTGGCTTGGAGTGGGACCAAAAGGGAACAAATAAGACACTAGCTCCAACGGGCCTTGGGATTTTCTATCAACTCTTGACAAGTCCAAAGTTACCATTAATTATATTTAATACCACTATATAAATATAATTGCACTCTAGGCCTTATTAATAAATTATATCCCAAGACTTTATTGTACATGCAGTCCTTTCATAAAATATTCGTAGTAATGCAAAGTCATGAATATAGATTGCCACTTTGTAAATTACTACGTCTTAATCCTTGAGTACCTGGTTTAATTCTTTAAGTTATTCATCATACATTTATGAAATCCAATTTCATAAATATATACTTTAGTAATTATTTACTAAAGTAGTTAGGCCTAACATTTTGAATAACAAACCCATTAAACTTATCTCAAGGGAATATTTTGTATCTCCGTTAAGAGACTATGAATTTTATCTTGAGAATATATGTTCCATCAACGCTAAATGTGGCTGCCCAACATACTGAGGTTTTGATCGTTACTTTAGATCTCACTCCTAATATATCAAAGCAACTTATACTTCATGATTAAGTCCATTATTCTCTCAGGATTAAGAGTTCATATAAAAGGAAGTCGTGAGATTTATTATTCATTTGACAGTCGTTAGGAGAATAATAAATCTCACAGCAGTCTAGTTCAATATGTCTTAACTCTTAAAACATACCAACACATCAACTAGAAGTCTCCACTTCCATGATCAAGACAAGTCATCTTAGTTGATATGTTATAGTCTTCGCAGATGAAATGCCCAATTTCTTCACCAACTACGAACTAAAATTCTGAGTTTACAAAGAACCTGTGATTTATATCTTCTGTGACTTTTCACATAAATCACATACTATGTATCTCATGGACTATATAATAAAGTCTAAATATTCATGTTACCATCATTTTAGATAATAATAAAGCAACTTTATTAATCACAACATTAAGTCATACATAATGTTATACATAATAACATACATAGCATCATACAATAGGATTTTAGGGCACTAATCCTAACAAGTAGATCTAGGATATGTTTAATACTTCAAGGAACAAGAGTTCAAGTCCAAGTATTGAAGTCATGCAAATCTGTCCAAAAATCAAGTGAAGAAATGCTGTTCATTAAAGCTCGACAGATATATCTATCGAGATTTAATATGTGATTCTCAACAGCTCTCAACAGAAGCTGTATCTATCGAGAATTATGAAATTCAGATTTCCATATCTTTTTTTTTCACGCATATCCAAGCTATTTGTGTAGGGTTTCTTTTCTCATAACCCTAGACATATATAAGAATTATTTCAAGGGCCATCTAAGGTGATGCAACTTGATGCAAAGTTATTATTCACTCAAATTGTGATCGGAGACAATTTGCCCTAGTTCATCTTTTTTTGTAGAAGCTACTGCGTTTGTGTGCCAAGGGTTTTATAACTAAGAAACTTCTTGATCTTCATCGTCTGGATAAACTGAAGAACTTTGTAGCCAACATCTTTCTCAAGTTGGTGTGTTAGTCATGTACTGGGATCTGCACATTGATTGGTTAGTCACGTACTAGGAGCCGTGCATTGAAAGGAGAGATTGTCACTATATTACAAGTTTAATTGTGTATTGGGGTAAGGGTTCAACTATAGGTTGGTATAAGGTACTGAGATTCCTTTACTTGTAACCGCTTGTTTGTGCTACCACGTTTATTACATGTAATTGAATCTAATTAATTTCACTTGACTAATTAATTTGATTAAGTTACCAAAGGGATCAATACATTCTTGGCCTATCACTGGGCACAAGAAAGTCCCAATGAAAAGAAGCATGAACATGTGGGTACCCCTTGCCATAGTATCACATTTTGTAATGTTCTCACATAGCCACAACAAAGGAACATTTTTACTCCTCATTTTGGAAGGCATTACACCTAGAAGTTTCTTGATTTCATTTGCAGTAAGGGAGTCATTGACATGGATTCTCTCACCACCCAACTTCAAGCCGGTGATGACGGAAAAGTGGTAAGGTGTCAACATTACCTCACCAATGCTCGGAAAATGGAAGGTATATGTGATGTCCTAGAAATGCTCTGACAAGGCAAGAAGTAATTGGAGGTCCTTGTATTCATGAGCCTCCTGATTTAATAAAGTTTCGAAGAAAGTACCAAAGCCTGCATCATTGATGATATTTCTGATGTCAGGAGACAATGCTTCCCATACGCTCTTCAACATTTGGAGACTATCTCGACTCTTGAGGTTTTGCAACACAAAAATTTAGCCCATCCTTCCTTTCCAAAAATCACATGCTAACAAAAGAGATAAAATCACTCATTCCATGCCAAAATCCCATTCCTTACCAACAAAAAGTCCCCACCAAAGAAATCAATGTCCCATAAAAAAAAAAGAAAATCATTGATGCCCCACCAAAATTTTACCACAACCAAAATTTTCACATGTCCAGACACAACTACCAAAAATTTCCCATAACCACAGCCTCAAAAATTCCTACATGTCCAAAGTAGCCATCAAAAAATTCTTACATGTCCATGCACAACAAAAAATTCCCACATATCCATCACATACCCAACAAAATTTTCCATAGCCAAAATTTCATGCCCATAAAACATCTTCCATATCCACAAAAATTCTCTATACCCATAAATTTTTTCATATTCATACCCACAATAATTTTGCCATGATCATAAAATAAAATTTACACATGCCAACAAAATTTCCCACATACATCATGAATAAATTCATCCAAGCTTGCAACACAAATTTTTCACAATACCAACATCCCCAAAATCCAAGCCAAAATTCATCCAATAACATTACAAATTATCAACATTGCCAAAATTCCATAAGCCACCAACATTGTCCAAATTACACCATGACCAAAAATATAACACTTCAAAAATGCTCCAAAGCCAACACTACAACATGAACAATCATACAATGTCCTAATTTCAACAAGATCGCACAACAAAATGACAATGTCTCACCTGTTGGAAAATCTTGTCTTGCATCTCATACAAAACACATAGCGGAAGCAACAATCATGGATCTACTTCATTCATGAGAGATAACATGTAACCTTGAATTCTAGAATAAAGAATAGAAAGCGTACCTTGATGCAGTGAAATTCAAAACCAAGAAGTATGGTCTCTCAATCAGTTTACATGTATGTGTTCAAGGGAGAATAAGAGAGTGGCTCACATACACACCATTTTCATCTACACCCACATATGAAAAATCAATATGTTTCTCTCATTTTACATAACTGATTATCTAATTGGACTAGCCTTTTGGGCCTTCCCAATTGGGCTTTAGTTTGTAGTTTGAGATGGGACCAAAGGGAACAAATAAGACTCTAGCTCCAATGGGCCTTGGGCTTTTCTATCAACTTTTGACAAGTCCAAAGTTACCATTAATTATATTTGATACCACTATATAAATATAATTACACTCTAGCAAAATCATTCAAGAATGAAAGCTATTCATTCATACATGTACGTCTAGAAAAATCAAAAGCAACTGACAATGTTCATTATAAAGCTTTAACAAACATATAAACAAAAGCATGTTAAGGGCAGATTGAATAGGACACATGGGTCCATGATATACATTTGTAAAACAACATATCATGCCAAGATATAAGTTAACGGCAACACTAATTATTGAATAAAAACAATAACTATGCCAAGTATATCCAACCGGTGCACCCACATGATGGTTATACTAGTTACATTCATCTATATATATATATATAAAACCGAAGCTTTTAAAGCTTCCACAATTTTCCACATCAGCACAATATTTTTTTTTTTTTTTTTTAAAAACATAAACTAAAAAATAAAAATAAAAACATTTTCACGCACCATAAAACTTTTCTTTTACTCTTTAAACGCAAAACCCACTCAGTCAATACCCACCATACCCACAAACCCTATTTCTCCTAACCCCTTCTCCTTTCCCGTTTCACCCACAA
The DNA here is from genome assembly GCA_036321655.1 of Quercus alba. Classification (NCBI taxonomy): domain Eukaryota; kingdom Viridiplantae; phylum Streptophyta; class Magnoliopsida; order Fagales; family Fagaceae; genus Quercus; species Quercus alba. The sequence continues at coordinate 56,853,774 of CM070307.1, read as the reverse complement.
CCACCATAAGACAGCAGGCGGCAGCAGCAGCAGCTATACCCACAACAACCGCAAACTCTCTGGATCGAAGAAGAGCCTTTCTCTTTCTCACAGTGTATCTGAGTTCCTTCCTTCCTCGCCTATCTGAGTTCCTTCCTTCCTGTCTTCCTCTCCTCACAGAACGTGGCTGCTTCGGTTGAGGTATCTCTCCATTCTTTTGCTTGATGATTTTTGTTTCCCTTATTACATTTTGTTATATGGATTGGTAGTAATGGTTTGCTGCTCGGTTTTGAACACACAACTCAGTTTCTGAGATTATAAGGAAGACAAACACACATTCAAAATTGAATCTTTATTATTGGTCTGAGAGTTTGGGTCTTTGACAGAGATATAATTGATTAATTGAGAGAGAGAGAAAAGCCCTGGAAAATTGATACGGATATGGACTCTGTAAGTCTCATCTATATCTTAAATTCAAGTAGAAATAAAACCGAACAGCAAATGAAGATTAGAAATAAATTCAAGAGTCGATTGCATTGCTGAAGCTATTTATTTTTTTAAAAAAAGATGCAAATGATATGGGAACTTAATTTTTTTTGCCTTTATGATTAGCAAATGATGAGTGTATCAAAAAATAAATTAAGCCACAACCTTGCTTTTCTGTTCTTTAAACAGTGTAGATGTCAAGTTTATTCATTTTCTTGACTGTAGATTCTATAGAATATATAACTTTTAACTTTATACAATAAAGTTTTGCACAGTTCTAGAGTTGTTATATTTTTGAAAGAAAAAAAAACTCAGACTTCTTGGCTTCTGCAGCAATTTCCTCAACTGGCAGACGGCCTATGATAGCAGCTATCAATCAATTATTCTTCATCTTTAATAGAAATGATTATAGACTTATTTAAATTTGATAAAGATTTAAATTTTAGGTTCAAATGTATAGTTAAATCTGCCTCCAAACACACTGTATTCTTTACTATGTTGTTAATTTAATATGCAGTAGCATATTTGGTGATCAGCTTCTTCAATTACATCATTATAGTCCAATATTTCCAGTTGCTTTTTTTTTTTTTTAGCAGCACATTCATTTCTTATTATGGTTTGTGTATTTGTCTCTTCAATTAGAAATAAAAATGAATTGCTTTGGAGGGAAATTCCATCGTTGTGAATCTATTCTGCTTTACTTGGAAATAGCATGACAATTGATGAGATCCTTTGCTGTGTAATTTTAATTTCTAAGAATATGTCAAAGGAGTTTTAGGGGATTTTCTTTCAGATAGTTGTCTGCAAACCATTTTTAAGGTTGCTTTGAATGTCGTGTAAATAAGAAAATACAGATCTTACTTTATTTACTTATTGTGTTTTTGGTTTGTGAGAAATTAAGAGTTATGCTTAAGTAAGCTGAAATAATGTGTGAGATTTAAAATCTTGATGAGATTTTGTAATTGAAACCCACAGTAGAGAATGTTTTTCATGTTTTTTTTTTTTTTTCTTTTCTTTTTAAGGAAGAGGGATGCAAATAAGGTGCTTGGTGAAGTGCATAACAGGAAGTACTCAGGTGTGTTTTTCACTAATCAAATCAATCACACTGAATTTATATATGAAATGGGAAAAAGCTACAATTGTTGTTGGGGTTTTTTTAGTTGCAAATGCTCTTGAGCATTTGAAGCGGGCAACTACATATAAAAAGGTTGAACATGACTCAGTTACTCCAGGTAAGTGCCTAATTGTTATTTCCATATTCTTGAAGTGATTAATATTCTAGGTACCTGAAGGTTTTGAGAGCATGATTTTTTTCCAAAATAATTTCTAGACCAAAAGGATTCTGATAATTTCCCTTCGCTTTGTTGGTGGCAGTGTTTGGTTAGTGCGGAAGGTTCAAAACTGTTATTCATAGTAGTGGTTTCTGTATCTGTTGTCTTTGGCTTATCTTCAATTGTCATGAATTTCATATTAGTTTTGTGTGTCCTGTGATATTGGTGCTGGTGAATTATAATTGGTAAGTGTTGATTGCTATTATCAGATATGTTGATCTCTTACTTCCTAGCCTTTGTTTATTATCAAGTATCATGGTCAATGTTTGATAGCAATTTCAAATTATCTATTAGTTAGTCTGATTGGGGGCTGCAAAAGTAGGAAATGAAAATTATGGAATTCTTCTTTTGTTTGTGAAGTTTTGCAAGGCAGGAAAGTTATGATGGGGGAGCTTTAGTTGTAGTGCTTGATAGAAGAATGAAGCAATCCAAGGGAGATCCTTTGGGATATAGTGTAGAGTCATATTGTGCAACTGTTACAATGTTGCTTGGGAAGATACAAATTCTCACCAAAACTAAATGGAATTATAGATTCTCACCAACATGTCTAACATTTGTTTGATTTGGCAAAAGCTTTTATATCACCAAAGCTATGAAGCTCAAGCTCCAGTTCTTCCAACTACTGATGCCACTTGGAGAGCCTAAGCATTCAAGGAAAAAAAACAAAGAAGAATCATATTAAGAGTAGTATGAGATTTTAGTTGTAAAATAGTGTTCAATACATAATAGTAAGTTTATTGATTTTCATTTGTTCATCTTTTCCCGAAAGAACACCATCACTACAAATATATATAAAGGGCATTTTGTAAATTTAGTTATTGTTTTAATACTTTGAACCAAATTCTCATGTTGTACTTGCTTTATGGTTAGAATTGTTAGATACATCTGTTTGATCGTTAGATACTCCTTTTTTTTAGTAAACAATTTCCACACCATGCTGTTGTTGATTAGTTATAAATTTAATTAAGCTATTTGTATCTTAGTGAGCACATATTTTCACGTTCTATGGTTCCATTAGAAACTTTATACTTTGGATGATATTTTTGCATATGAAAGAAAGCGTTACTTCACAATTTTAGCAAATTACTCTATGTTCTTGGTCTGCAAAAGTTTGTTCTTCCTCACTCATTTTAAAGGCTTTAATCATTTAATATAATGCTGTGAAACAAATGTCTTTGTTCTTTAAATTTAATGTAGTTGTGAATTTAATGTCTTTGATATCATTTTCATTGTCCTCACATATGTACAGTTCTGTTTGTAGGTTCAATTTCAAAGAAAGTAAAAACTAATTGTATTTTTGACCAATTTTTTAGTTGAACCTTTATTTTGAACTAGATTATTTATTTTCCTTCATTTTTAACTTAATTTTATTTAACTATCCCGTGCATCGCACGGGTTAGCGACTAGTATTCTTAAACCTTAAGCCATAGCCTCAACTATTGAAACGACCACTGCCTTTACGAATCATGCCAGACCCATAATTAAAACAAATATCAAGCCAATGGTTTCCGAATCAACAATCAATATCTCACATATACTAATCATGGCATCTGGTTTTAACGAACAATGGTTCTAGAATAAAATTATGCAGAAACTTTAATGTAGAAAATTAAATTACTAAGAAAACTATTTTCTTTGATTCTAAAAACTCAATCACATGTTATACAAGCAAGATATTGAAGACTGCTCTGATACCAATTGTTGAAAAATCTCGTTTTGCATCTCATACAAAACACACAGCAGAAGCAACAATCACAGATCTACTTCATTCATGAGAGATAACATGTAACCTTGAATTCTAGAACAAAGAATAGAAAGCGTAACTTGATGCAGTGAAATTCAAAACCAAGACTTGAGAATACCTTTATTCTTCATCTCAATTCCACATAGTGCCCAGGAAGTGTGGTCTCTCAATCAGTTTACATGTATGTGTTCAAGGGAGAATAAGAGAGTGGCTCACATACGCACCATTTTCATCTACACCCACATATGAAAAATCTGCATATTTCTCTCCTTATACATAACTGATTATCTAATTGGGCTAGCCTTTTGGGCCTACCCAATTGGGCTTTAGTTTGTGGCTTGAGATGGAACCAAAGGGAACAAATAAGACTCTAGTTTCAATGGGCCTTGGGCTTTTCTGTCAACTCTTGACAAGTCCGATGTTACCATTAATTATATTTAATATCACTATATAAAGATAATTGCACTCTAGGCCTTATTAATAAATTATATCATTTCACCCCTCCATGAAATATCCCTAGTGATCAAAGTCATAATAAACTGTCACTTTGTAAACAACTATTTTATCCTTGAGTACCCGGTTTAATCTTTTAGTTATCCACATTTATTGAAATCCAATTTCAATAAATATAAACTTTCGTAACCCCATACCAAAGTGGGCGCCCTGAATAACCAGTTCCTATTCAACTTATCTCAAGGGGATATTTGTATCTCTATAAAAGAGATTATGGATTCCATCTTGAGAATATGTGTTCCCTCAACACTATGTGTGGTTACCCAACATACTGCGGTTTTGACCGTGAATATTAGATCTCACTCTTGATATATCAAGGTAACCTACATTTCATGATCGGGTTCACTATCCACTTAGGATTGAGAGTCTATGAAATTAGAAGTTTTGAGATTAATTATTCAGGTGACAGTTGTTGATTGAATAATTAATCTCACAGCAGTCCCATTTAATATGTCTTCACTTTTAAGACACATCAGCACATCAACTAGAAGTCTCCACTTCCATGATCAAGACAAACCATCTTAGTTGATGTGTTATAGCCTTCGTAGATGAAACACCCAATTTCATCACCAACTACGAACTATATTTTGAGTTTACAAGGAACTTGTGATTTATATATTCTGTGACTAAATCACATACAATGTATCTCAAGGACTATGATAATGTCCCATTAGTTCTTTTATAAATAGTCTCACACAATTAAACAATTTAATTATTTATGACATGCCAATAAATTGGATTTTAGGGCATAAATCCCAACATCACCATCAAAATTTCAATGAAACATCAAACAACATTTTTCCAAACAAAGAAACTGAAGAGAAACTCGCCTTGATGTCCATGTGAGAATATGGAGCATAGGTCTTGGGGTCTTGAAGGAGCCCCTCCTTATCATTCCATTCAAATGATGGATCATATTTCTTGCCATGAAAAGTAAGAAAAGAGGGTCCATTGGAAGAAGAATACATTTTGATGCAAAGAAAAGATGGGTTTGAAAATGGATTTTACCAAAAATGAGTGTGTGGCAAAAGTGCTCAAGAACACAAGTTTTAGCTGAGTTGCTCAGTCAACTCAGTCAAACTGAGTTGACTCAATCAACCCCCCAAAAAAAATTCTTTTTCTTTTCTTTGCTTTTATTTTCTTTTCTTCTTCTAAAAAATCAAAAATCAATTCTTCAAAAAAAAAAAAAAGGAAGGGATAAAAAATTCTTGGAGCGGATTTAGGATAAAAGATTCAAGTTCAAAGTCTAAAATTTTTAAATCCCAAATCCCAAATTTTCAATTCAAAATTTCAAAATTTCAAGTTTCAATTTTCAAAATCGAGGTTGAAAAGCCCCTAGGGTCATCACAGCTCTGGTTCCAAGGTTGAAAAACCCCTTGGTTACCTTTCATCAAGATTGCGGTTGAAAAGCCCCTTGGTTACCTTTCTTCAAGATCGAGGTTAAAAAGCCCCTTGGTCGCCACAACTCTGGTTTTAAGGTTGAAAAGCCCCTTGGTTACTTTTCATCAAGATTGAGGTTGAAAAGCCCCTTGGTTGTCATAGCTCCGATTCTGAGGTTGAAAAGCCACTTGGTCGTCACAGCTCCAGTTCCAACGTTGAAAAGCCCCTTGGTTACCTTTCAACAAGATCGAGGTTGATAAGCCCTTTGGTCGCCATTGTTCTAATTTCGAGGTTGAAAAGCCCCTTAGTTACCATTCATCAAGATCAAGGTTGAAAAGCTTCTTGGTCGTCATAGCTCCAAGGTTGAAAAGCCCCTTGGTTACCTTTCATCAAGATCGAGGTTAAAAAGCCCCTTGGTCACCACAATTCCAGACCCAAGGTAGAAAAGCCCCTTGGTTACCTTTCTTCAAGATCAGGATTGAAAAGCCTTTCGGTCACCTCATTTATCAAGAATCACTTCAAAGTTCATCAGCTATCAAGTAGGTCAAGCATTTGCAATTTTCATTTTTGTCAAAGGTAAGGCACTAGTTCTATGTTCCAAGATTTTAGGTTCAAGGGCTAGGTATGTTAGGATTAGTACTCTTAAATCCTACTGTATGATGCTATTTATGACATTATGTATGACTTAATGTTGTAATTAATAAAGTTGTATTATTATCATCTAAAATAATGGTAACATGAATATTTGAACAGGATTAGTACCCTTGAATCCTACTATATGATGCTATTTATGACATTATGTATGACTTAATGTTGTAATTAAAAAAGTTGTATTATTATCATCTAAAATAATTGTAACATGAATATATGAACATTATCATATAGTCCATGAGATGCATAATATATGATTTATTTGATTTAGTCACAAAAGATATAATTCACAAGTTCTTTGTAATCTTAGAATTTTAGTTCGTAGTCAGTGTTGAAATTGAGCATTTTATTTGTGAAGACTATAACATATTAACTAGGATGATTTGTCTTGATCATGGAAGTGGAGACTTCTAGTTGATATGTTGATATGTTTTAATAGTAAAGACATATTGAACTGGACCGCTATGAAATTTTTTATTCTCCTGAAAACTGTCGAATGAGTAATAAATCTCACGATTTCTATTTACATTAACTCTTAATCTTGAAAGAATAATGGACCTAATCATGAAGTGTAGGTTGCTTTGATATATCAGGAGTGAGATCTAAAGTAACGATCAAAACCTCTGTATGTTGGGTAGCCACATTTAGTGTTGATGGAACATATATTCTGAAGATAGAATTCATAATCTCTTAACGAAGATATAAAATATTCCCTTGAGATAAGTTTAATGGGTTTGGTTATTTAGAATGTTAGGCCTAACTACTTTAGTAAGGAGTTACTAAAGTATATATTTATGAAATTGGATTTCATAAATATATGATGAACAATTTAAAGGATTAAATCAGGTACTCAAGGATTAAGATGTAGTAATCTTTAAAGTGGCAGTCTATATTCATGACTTTGTATTATTACGAATATTTTATGAAGATATTGCATGTAAAATAAAGTCCCGGGATATAATTCATTAATAAGGCCTAGAGCACAATTATATTTATATAGTGGTATTAAATATAATTAATGGTAACTTTGGACTTATCAAGAGTTGACAAAAAAGCCTAAAGCCCATTAGAGCTAGTGTCTTATTTGTTTCCTTTTGGTCCCACTCCAAACCATATACTAAAGTCCAATTGGAATGGCCCAATAGGCTATCCCAATTAGATAATCAGTTATAAGGAGAGAAACATACAGAATTTTGTAAGAGAATGAAATGATTTGTATGTGAGTGTAGAACACTTTCTTATTCTCCCTTGAACACATACATATAAACTGATTGAAAGACCACACTTCTTGGGCGCAAGTGGAATTAGAGTGAAGATTAAAAGTGTTCCCAAGTACTTCTAATCTTTGGTTTTGAATTTCACCACACCAAGGTATACTCTCTTGTTCTAATGTTCTAAAATTTACATGGTACATGTTATCAGTTGCGAATGAAGTAGATCCGTTAATTTTCCGCTGCATATGTCTTGTATGCGATACAAACATGTATTTTTCCAAAAATTTGTATCAGAGTGTTCTTCAATTTCGAATCTATATAACATGTTTTGTGAGTTTTGGAATTAGAGAAAGTACTTTCTTGTTGTTAGAATATTATACTTTCAATTTTCTGCTTGGTTGTTGAAATTACTATTTTATAAAAACTGATAGTGATGTTATAATGTTGTTTAAGTTTGATATTAAGTATGTTAAATTGAACTTTAAGGCTATAGCATCAATGGAATTTAGTTTTGATATCAATCTCTATCTATTATGTTCATATGAGGGTTGTTTTTTTTATGAAAAACCATTGAAAATTGCTTTAGAAAATTTTTGGAAAATTCGAGTTTCACGAGATTCAGTCGATCGAAAATTACTTTCTGATAGGCCAAAACTATATTGACCTCTTGTGATAAATTAATCAATTAATTAGCCAAGTGAATTAATTAGGTCAATTTAACATGCAATAGCATGGTAGCACAAACAAATCACCAATATTACTAAATGCAGCGGAAATTAAATTTGACATGGGTGATTTGTTTTTGAATGGGGAAAACCAACATGGCAAAAACCCCTCCGGATGATTTTAAGGTCACCACTCCCAAGAATTCATTATTATCACAACAAGCGATTACAAGTAAAGGAATTCTAGTACCTGATACCAACCTACAGTTGAACCCTTACCCTAATACCCAATTAGACTTAGTCTGTAGTGACAACCTCTCCTTTTCAATGCACGGCTCCCAATACGTGACGAACCAATTGCATAGATCCTAGTACGCAACTTAATCACCAACTTGAGAAAGATGTTGGCTACAAAGTTCTTCAATTCATCACACGATAAAGATCAAGAAGCTCATTGGTCACAAACCCCTATGGTGTACAAACACAGTAGCTTCTTCAAAAGAAAGATGAACTAAGGCAAATTCTGTCTCTGGTCACAATTTGCATGAACAAGACTTTGCTCCACACTTGTGCAACTTATGTCACCCTTGACGGCCCTTAAAATAATCCTTATATATGTTTAGGGTTGTGAGAAAAGAAAGCTCAAACACATACCCACGGATTGGATGAATAACATAACAGAAAATCTGAATTTCATAAACCTCGATAAATGGCTATCTATCAAGCTAGCTGTCTAGCCACAGGCTTTAGCAGTTTTTTAAACCTCGATAGATGCTAGTTGTCGAGCTAACTGTCGAGCTTTAAAATGCAGCACTTTCACACTTGATTCGTGGACAAACTTGCATGGCTTTAACACTTGAACTTGAAACCTTGTTCCTTGAAGCATTAAACACATCCTAGATCTACCCAATTACAAGTAAAGTGTGTTTTGTTAAAGGATTAGCCAATTACATAAAATAGTGACATATGTTCCTAGCATTGAATCACATATTTCCTAACAGTCTCCCTCTTTAGCAATCCATGAAAAAACCACAACAAACAAATGAACATATGATAAAAGTCATAAATCACTCAACTCATACTCATTTGTTGAATACAATAAAATCTATCATAACACAAACTCTCGAAAAACTTTGCAAAAAGAGAGTTTATGGCAAGTAGATTTTGACAACTTGTATTTTTGAAATACTTTAAACAAAACTCATCACAACATTTTAGTGTGAAACAAAAATAATAGATTGCATACAATAAATAAGAAACATGTGTATAAAAAGAGAAAAGAAACAACACATGGAGAGATAGGTAAATAACATACATCAATATATATATATATATATATAAATCAAATATAAGTACAATGTATGTCAAGATGGTCACAAGACCCATGTACAAGAGATAATGTATCTAAAATAGAAAGAAAAGAAAAGATACAAAAATCCTCACTACATCCCTCAATATTAACACTCCCCTTATCTCCTATACTAACCCTCCCTCTATGAGTATGACTACTCTTATCTCAAAACTACTCCCCTTTTTGTCACGGGTGACAAAGGGGAAGTACATCAAGTAGACATCTCATCATCACTGGGTGAGCCATCATCATCATCCTCAGCATCATCAGCACTGTCGAAACCATCATCACTCTTACCCTTAGATGCCTCAGGAGATGGAGAGGAAGCCACTATAAAACCACCCATCACAGCTTGTCGTTGCGCAATACGACTGACATGGGTGTTCACCTGACATAAGTCATCACTAAGAGTGTCAAGGTGAGCATCCATGCGCAAAAGCTATTCTAGATGGCCTCAAAGGTCACTCCACCCATTGAAGAAGAAAGAACGGAGGTGGATGGAGCGGTAGAAGCAGGAGAAGCTGTCGTCTGTGTCCGGGGCTGCCTCGGTCTCAACTGTGCCTCCCTCCATTGAACGATAGTGGTGTTAATGGCACACATATATAAGGGAGAGTATGAAATGAGAAGGGAAGTCAATAGAAGGATCCTCAATAAGGGATGACAAAGCGAGCATGAGGCTCTGTGATAATGTTATAATGAGAGAAATGATGAAAGATAAATGTCATCATCATATTAAGGAACCTCGGACCTCTAGCAAAGGTTGAGCAAAGGGTGTTTTGATGCTTACCCCAAAAAGATGGTGTCTCGCAAAAGAGAGATGTGAGCTCGTCTTTAGACACAATCTTAAGACATTAAGAACTAGGGTAGTCAGGATGCGCTACCCTAGGTACATGTAGTACCTCAGATACAATATCCAGAGTAACTACCATGCGCACACCTCAAAAGCGAGTGATAAGAAGAGGTGTAGAGTAACTACCATGCGTATTTATAGAAATCTCATAAAGCTCGATCAATCGAGAGCTATCGAGGAGCTATCAAGCTTTAAAAACATGCCTTTTAGCTATTAAACCAGCTATCAAGGATCTAATGAGAGGCTTTTTCAATAATGAAGCTCGATGGATCGAGGTAGCTATCGAGGAGACAGAAAGCTCTTTGACAAATCGAGCCAGCTATCGAGAAGGTATCGAGAGGTCATAAAGTTTCTTGATGGATTGAACTAGCTATCGAGAGCTATCGAGAATGCAATAAAAATCAGTAGAAGGGTCTCGAAAGATAGCTTATCTATCGAGAGCTATCAAGCAGCTATTGAGATTGCTTAAAAACAGTTTTTCAAAGAGGAGAAAAACATAGATATGAATGCAATCAAGTATGCTACTTAACCAAAGATCCAAACAACATTTTAAGCTCTCAAAATCATCTCTCAATCAAGAAAAATGTAAAGAATTTAGATCCAAAACACACACACACACAAAACAAGTCTAACCAATTTTATATTTCAAAAACAAGTCAAAACAGTTTAGCGAGCATACATTAATACATGTGTTCCTTGTGATGGCCAAATCACATTATACCCAATTAGACTTGTTTTGTAGTGACAATCTCTCATTTTCAATGCATGACTCCCAGTACGTGACTAACCAATTGCGCGAATCCTAGTACGCGACTTAATTACCAACTTAAGAAAGATGTTGGCTGTAAAGTTCTTCAGTTCATCACATGATGAAGATCAAGAAGCTCCTTGGTCACAAAACCCTACGGTATACAAACACAGCAGCTTCTTCAAAAGAAATATGTACTAGGGCAAATTCTGTCTCTGGTCACAATTTGCATGAACAAGACTTTGCTCCACATTTGTGCAACTTGTGTCACCTTTGAAGGCCCTTAAAATAATCCTTATATATGTTTAGGGTTGTGAGAAAAGAAAGCCCAAACACATACCCACGGATTGGATGAAAAACAAAACAGAAAATCTGAATTTCATAAACCTCGATAGATGGCTATCTATAGAGCTAGCTGTCGAGCCACGGGCTTTAGTAGCTTTTTAAACCTTAATAGATGCTAGCTGTCGAGTTTTAAAATGCAGCACTTTCACACTTGATTCTTGGATAGACTTGCATGGCTTTAACACTTGCACTTGAAACCTTGTTCCTTGAAGCATTAAACACATCCTAGATCTACCCAATTAGAAGTAAAGTGCATTTTGTCAAAGGATTAGCCAATTAGATAAAATAGTGACATATGTTCCTAACATTGAATCACATATGTCCTAACACTTTCTATCGATCGAGTGAAACAGTGATCAATTTGTGTGATTCGATTGATATTTGATTGCTAGTTGTTCGATTGAATGTTCTTTTTCAATTGATTGAGCAGTGATCAAATACCAATCGAGCCAGGCAGATTGTTAAGTATGAATTTTTTAATTTTTTTGACCGATTGAGATACACATTCGATCAATCGAAAGTTGTGAATTCTTGAATTTTTCTAAGTGTTTTCACATTTAACAGTGCAAGGGTATGTGTAATGAGATTACGCATGTTTTATAATTAAAAACCTTTCTTTTAAAACATCTAGTGGGAGAGAGATACAAGGGCTAGATCTCACGGCCTCCATTGTCAATTCCTAGTAGTATGAAATATATACTTTGTATTTGCTTCAAGCTTAGCATTCCATGCGGAGAGTATTTATTTCATGGTACTACAAGATTGAACTTCTTGGTTTATAATGGTTTGATCAAACACCTTGTCTTAGCCTTGAGCTTTGCATTTCATGTGGAGGGTGTTTTGAATCGTGGTACTACAAGATAAACCTGTTAATGGTAGATGAAATGTGGCTACACCTGATTCTAGACAACGGTATATACTAGACTAAATACTATAGTATCCTCTATGTTGAGTACTTAATATTATTATTTAGAGGCTAAATGTATAACGGCATATTATTAGTGTTTGATAAGAGTTATCATGATAGCACTAATAATGAGAATAGTTCTCAATCAATCATAGTACTTAATGTTCACTTCATGCTGAGGGATATTAAATATGGGATTGGGTTGTCGTTGCTTATTTTATATTATGGTTTTATAAAGGTTCCATACTATATGTTTATATGCTAAATTGATAATATCCAGTTTACTTATTATATTCATGTTTATTGTTTTCAAATTTAATCATGGCATCATTTAGCCCACTTGTTGCTATTCTTAATCAAAACAAACTGACTGCATCCAACTATGTTGACTGGAAATGAAATTTGGACATTGTTCTTACTATTAAAGAGCACAAATATGTGCTTACTCAACCATGTCCTAACTTTTCATCATTAAATGCTCCTTCAGAGGAAAAACAGCGATATGATCGTTGGCAGAAATCTAATGAGATGGCCAAGTGCTATATCTTAGCATCTATCTCAAATGTTCTATAACATCAAATGCAAGATGTAGGACTAGCTTCGGACATAATGTTAAGTCTGAAGGATATGTTTGGTGAGCAAGGCCATTCTGCAAGGTAAGAAACTATGAGGCAAATTTATAATACCAAAATGGCTGAAGGCACCTCAGTGAGGGAGCATTGTCTCAAGATGGTCTCTAATCTAAATACATGGGAAGTTTTAGGTGCCAATATTGATGGAGAATCCCAAGTGGATATGATACTCCAATCACTCATTCAAGGAATTCAGACTTAATTATAATATGAAGAAAAAGATCTGCTCATTGTCTGAATTAATGAATGAATTGGTAGCAATGTAGGGCATTCTTGGTACATCTAGTGTTGATGCAATATGGCTGAAGCTTCTACTTCTTAACCTAAGTCGAAAGGCAAGGGTAAAAAGAAGAAGAAAAAGTACTTCACCAAGCAAGATGGTAAACAAATTGCCTTAGGAGTTGCCAACAAGGGAAAGAAGAAGGACTACGCCAAAGGAAAGTATTTCCATTGTGGTGAGAAAGGTCATTGGAAGAGGAATTGTCCAATATTTAGAGTTGCCAAGAATAAGGGTATGAAAAGTTCATTCCTTCTTAAAATATGTTTAGTACAAAATCCCACAGATTTCTGGTGTGTGGATTTAGGTTGTACTAACCATATCTGCAATACTTTGCAAGGGTTCTAGGAGACTAGAAAGCTGAATGAAGGGGAATTGTTTCTTACTTTGGCTAATGGGAGCAGAATTCTAGTTGTAGCTATTGGAGTGTTTAATTTATGCGAATCTAGGGTTTTAATATTGGAAGACTGTTTATATGTACCTAATATTCGTAGGAATTTAATTTCTACAACTTATTTAGGTAAACATGGATATTGTGTTATCTTGAAAGACAATTTTGTAATAAAGAAGGGTAAAGTGTTTATCTATTATGGCAATATTATTGATGGTCTTTATATTTTAACTCCTGATAAGCATGAATTATAGAATTCTGAATTAGATAATAATTCACATGTGAAATCATTAAAGTGAAAGTTTCCTTCTACTAGTGATGCATATCTTTGGCATTTACGTTTGTCATATTAATTCAAACAGGATTCAAAGACTAATCAAAGATGAACTCTTAGAGCCATTGGATTTTGATGGATTTCCAGTTTGTGAATCTTGTTTGGAGGACATAAATGACCAAAAGACCTTTTAATGCAAAAGGTAGAAGAGCCCAAGATTTGCTAGAATTAGTACATTCAGATGTATGTGGTCCTATGTCAACCCAAGCAAGAAGTGGCTATGAGTATTTCATTACTTTCACTAACGACTACTCTAGATTTGGTTATGTGTACCTAATGAAATGAAAGTCCGAAGCCTTTGAAAAGTTCAAGAAGTTTAGGGCTGAAGTTGAGAATCAATTAGGTAAATGCATAAGGGCCATTCGATCTAATCGAGGTGGTGAATACCTTCTTAGGGATTTCAAGGATTACTTAACTGAAAATGGGATTATATCCCAATTGACTGCACTTGGAACTCCACAACAAAATGGTGTAGTAGAAAGAAGGAATAGGAATCTTTTAGGTATGGTTAGATCCATGATCAGTTATTCGACTCTACCAATTTCTTTTTGGGGATATGCCTTAAATACTGCAATGTATCTTTTGAATTTAGTACCTTTGAAGTCTGTTCCTAAAACACCTGTAGAGTTTTGGATCGGGTGTAAGCCTAGTATGAGACATCTCCGTATTTGAGTTGTCCAACACATGTGTTAAAAGGAAAGTATGACAAGTTACAGTCTAAAACAGAAGTGGTTTTCTTTGTAGGATATCCAAAAGGAACCTTTGGAGCTTTATTCTATAGTCATAAAGAGAATAAAGTGTTTTTTAGTACAAATGCCAAATTTTTGGAAAATGACTATATGAATGATTATACTTCTAAAAGTAGAGTTGTTTTGGCTGAAATAAATGAACCTGTAATTGAACAATCAATGGATGAAACTAGGGATGATGTGGTTGTATCGAATACACCACAAGATATTACTCATGAGATGACTAGTACACAAAAGCCTCGTCATAGTACGAGGATTGTTAGACCACATATAAGATTTATAGGTCTGGGAGAAACTTATGAAGCTATCTCAGAAAAGGCTAAAACTAATCCTTACACTTATGAAGAGGCAATGAATGATATAGATGCTCATCATTGGGTCAAAGCTATGAAATCTGAATTAGATTCAATGTATTCCAATCAAGTTTGGGATCTTGTAAAGGTGCTTAACAACATTAAACTCGTTGGTTGCAAATGGGTTTACAAGAGGAAGAGGGGGATAGATGGAAAGGTTGAAACCTTTAAAGTAAGGCTAGTGGCAAAAAGGTATACACAAAAAGAAGGTAATGATTATTAAAAAACCTTTTCACCAGTAGCAATGCTTAAATCTATCAGAATTCTCCTATCCATTGTTGCTCATTATGATTATGAGATTTGGCAAATGGAAGTCAAGACTGCTTTTCTAAAAGTAAATCTTGAAGATGAAATCTACATGATGCAACTGGAAGGTTTCATAGCAAAGAACCAAGAGCATATGGTATGCAAGTTGAAAAGATCCATTTATGGACTTAAGCAAGCATCTAGGTCATGGAACATCAGATTTGATCAAGCAATCAAGTCATTTGGCTTTGAACAAAATCTTAATGAACTATGTGTGTACAAAGGACATCAAGATAAAGTAATAATGTTCCTAGTGCTTTATGTTGATGATATTCTACTCATTGGAAATGATGTAGGGGTAATGTCATTAGTAAAGGTTTGGTTGTCAAGCCAATTTGATATGAAGGACTTGGACGAAGCTAACTTCATTCTAGGGATCAAGCTTTGGCAAGATCGTAAGAATAGAATGTTAGGTTTGTCACAACCTGGGTATATAGATAAGGTTCTAGAATGGTTTAGCATGCAAAACTCCAAGAAAGGATTGCTTCCTTTCAGACATGGAGTTCCTCTGTCTGATGACCAAAGGCCTAAGACTCTTGAGGAAGAAAATATGATGAGACAAGTTCCTTATGCTTCTGCAGTAGGAAGCCTTATGTATGCCATGCTTTGCACTAGACCAAATATTTGTTATTCAGTTGGCATGGTCAGCCGATATCAATCAAATCTAAGACCAAAACATTGGCAAGCTGTAAAGCATATTCTTAAGTATGTATGGAGAATGAGAGATTATATGCTTGTTTACCGGTGTGAGGATTTGATACCTATTGTTATACAGATTCAGATTTTCAATCAGATCTTGATTTCAAAAAGTCTACTTCAGGTTGTGTATTCACCTTGGGAGGTGGAGCCATAAGTTGAAGGAGTGTTAAGCAATCTTGTATTGTTGACTCCACCATGGAAGTTGAATGGAGCAAGTTCCTATCACATTGTTTTGTGACAATAGTGGAGCGGTTATACAATCCAAAGATCCAAGGAATCACAAGAAAGGAAAGCATATTGAGAGAAAGTGCCACATCATTTGAGACATTGTTGGTCAAGGAGATGTAGTAGTGGCAAAGATTGATAGTGCAAATAATCTAGCAGATCCATTTACCAATGCCTTTCCCCAAAGGACTTTTGAGTCACATTTGGAGGGAATGAGAGTTAGATTAGTGCACAATAGTCTTTAGGGCAAGTGGGAGATTGTAAGGATTAGTTCCCTTAAATCCTATTGTATGATGCTATGTATGACAATATGTATGACTTAATGTTGTAATTAATAAAGTTGTATTATTATTATTATCTAAAATAATGGTAACATGAATATTTGGACATTATCATATAGTTCATGAGATGCATAGTATGTGATTTAGTCACAGAAGATATAAGTTACAAGTTCTTTGTTAACTCAGAATTTTAGTTCGTAATTGGTGATGAAATTGGGCATTTCATCTGCGAAGACTATAACATATCAACTAAGATGATTTGTCTTGATCATGGAGGTGGAGACTTCTAGTTGATTTGTTGATATGTTTTAAGAGTTAAGACATATCATGAAAATTTGCATGATAATTATTTGTATTCTATTATTTGCATGATAACTAATGAGCATTGTCTGAAATTATATGTTTACTAGATGGAAGGGGCCGAAGAGCACGGAGCATGCGACACATGTGCTAGCTGCGTATCGTGCATCACTGTCAAGTATACGGGCACACCAGGTATTCTACCGCTTCATGTCACAAGGATATAATTCTCTATTTTATTTTGGTTTTGACTTTCTAGGGTTGTCAACTACTGCATGTGTATAGTTAATAGTGTAACTTTGGTCGATTAGACCATAGATATACAAGGCATTAGTTACGAATTCCGGAAAAAGGTGGGCAGTCACTATAAAGTACCTTCATTAGTAATTTTACACTAATTTGATTCCACATACATTTAGCTGTGTACGCTTAAATTTTCTTCCTCGGTTTTAGCTAGTGCAACCAGTAGTATCCGGGTGCATCTTACCATGTCAAATCCAATAAGAGGGGGAAATAGGTCAAGAATGTCTTACGATTTTTAGTGAAGTTTTTATTTTTTATTTTTTTTTTGGTAGATTGTAACTAGAACAAAAAGTCATGTAATTATTTGGTAGTTTGTAACTAGGACCCAAAGCCCTATAATACTCAATTTATCAAGCATGTATTTTTTTTTTTTTTTAATCAATGAAAATGAAACAATTCAGTCATGTATTTTGTATTTAGTTTTTTTCTTATTTTTTTGTATAAAAAATAAGTGGTGACTCCACACCACTTACCCAAAAAGAGAAGTGCCCCTAAAAGCACTCAAAGATCTCTCATTTTTCTAGAGGCACTTTTACGGTCTCTCACAGTGGCGACTTCGCTGGGGATGTCAAGGGCTAAGCTTTGTATTAGACTTAAGGGACCAAATGTGTACTCTTGTTTTTGCATGGTCTTGCATGATATTGTTGTTTGTTTGTTTATTTATTATTGTTGAGATGTTGTATGATATTTTGTTGTGTGTATTGTTTGTTAAAATCTTTTCCTAACTGTCATAGTGTGTGTCATCCAAATAACAATATTGTTGGGAAATTTAGACCCTGGTTGATAGAATTAACAAGTTTTAAACCCAAGTTGTTAATTAGATTTATTATGAATAAAACTTGTTAAAACAAATAAACATCAATATCATGTCAAAATCATGCACAGCGGAAAAATAAATAAGACAAGATATGATGACCTAGGAAAACCAATAAAGCAAACTAGTTTCACAGTAAAAAACCTAGGGGAAAACCTTCCCGAAAAGCAATCCACTATAGTAAAGAGAAGTTTTAGATCTAGTAAAAAACATTTGTCCCTAGACTCTACAACCCCCGTAGATGAACTTATAGCGGAAACCTTTTACCGCTTTAAAACCTCTGAACTCTTCAATATATGAATGACACCCTTTTGCACGGATTCTAGTAAGTGACTAACCAATGAGGTACGGCTCCCAATACCTGCCTAACACACCAACTTGAAGAAGATGTTCACTGCAAAGTTCTTCACTTCATCAACAATGAAGATCAAGAAGCACTTGGTTACAAAACCCTAAGGCGCAAAAGATGCAGTAGCTTCTTTCAGAGAAAATGAGGCATCAATCACTTTTGCATATGTTCTCCCTTGTATTCTCTAAAATAAGCCTTATATATGTCTAGGGTTAGGGGAAAAGAAGTCCTAAAGACACGTTCACGGATTCCAAGAAAACAAATCAGAATTTCTGTTTCTTTCTTAAACCTTGACAGATAGGAGTTGTCGAGTAGCTGTCGAGAAGGTGTCGAGCACACAGGCTAAACAGCTTCTTAAACCTTGACACATGCTAGTTGTCGAGCTTTAATGAACTTGCACTTCTCAGCTTATTTCTTAGATAGACTTGATGATTTCAACACTTGATCTTGGACAGACTTGATGACTTCAACACTTGATCTTGAAATACAGTTTCTTGAAGTATTAAAAACACCTAGATCTACCCAATTGCAAGTAAAGTGCATTTTGTCAAAAGATTAGCCAATCACATAAAATAATGACATATGTTCCTAACAAGTGAATCACATATGTCCTAACAATCTCCCCCTTTGGCAATCCGTGACAAAATCACAACAAACAAATGAACATAAGAGAGAAGTCATAAATCACTCAACTCATATTCACTTGTTGAATACAATAAAATCTATCCTAACACAAACTCTTGAAAAACTTTGAAAGAAGAGAGTTTATGGCAAGTAGACTTTGACAACCTGTATTTCTGAAATACTTTAAACAAAACACATTAAGGCATCTTTGTGTGAAACAGAAATAATAGATCGCATACAAATAATAAGAAGCACGTGTATAAAGATAGAAAAGAAACAATACATGTAAAGGAGGTGAAGGAGACATACATCATTATATATATATATATATATATATATCAAATATAAGCACAATGTATGTAAACATCGTCACAAGACCAGTGTACAAGAAGAAGGAGGTAAGCACTCCCCCTAACAAGATAAAACACAACTCCCCCTTACAGAGGCATGTATTTCTCCCCCTAACATGTAGAATCTTAAAAAGAAACCACAATTTCTCCCATTTTTTGTAATGATTGACAAAGGGTACAAGAAGCTAAAAAGCTTTAATTGAGAAACATAAAGATGATAAAAAATGATCAAGGGGTACAAGAAATTCATATAAATGCATGAATGTAATGAAATAAGATGCTATGGATGACAAGATAATCAAAAAGATGCAAAACATGTGAAAAACAATGCATACAAAAGGATCTCGATAGATCAAGAAGTGTCGAGCAAGGTGTCGAGGATTTGGCCGTCGACATATACAAGTGTCAAGCAAGTGTCGAGGTACAAAAACATCAAACAAAAGACATGAGGCTCAATCGATCTACTAGGTGTCGATAAGCTATCGAGGGGACAAGAACTTTCACGATCGATCCACCAGGTGTCAAGGAGGTGTCGAGATTGGAAAAAGAAAAAGCTTGGAAGCTCGACAGATAGCCAGGTGTCGAGGAGGTGTCGAGAAGGTGTCGAGCTAGCTTTCAAAATCAGTTTTTTGAGAAGAGAAAAACACACACATGAATGCAATTAAGCATGCAACTCAACCAATGATCCAAACACCATATTAACCTCTCAAAATCATCTTTCAACAGCAATTTTAAACACATGGATCCTAAAAACATGCCTAACCAACTTTATATTTCAAAAATAATTCAAGACAGTTTAGTGAGCATACATTAATACATGTAAACCTAGTGATGGCCAAATCACATTGTACCTGCGCATGTATCAAGAGTAGCAAAGAATATTGCGTGTTGTGTGTGAAAAACATTGCAAGATTGCATAAGTGTATACATGTTATGACGATTTGAGATATGAGAAAATCACTTTAACTCACACACAATCATAATTGTTTTATGGGAACTATCACATTTGAGGTACATCCTATAACTCTCACATCTCCTAGTATACACGCTTGCAATCATATTAAAAACATTTTGATCTTTTTGCTTTTTATTTTTCTTTTTAAGCAAATCATGAATGGGCATATAAGAGATAGAAAAGAAATACCTAATTATGTTAAGCTTTTGACATTCCAATTTTGCTATGCCGAAGCACACAAATGTCATTGACATTGCACTTTTGCTATGTCGAAGCATATAGATGTCATTTCATGATTGTCGGGCAACAGTGGTGAGATGGTTATTTATGCCTTTCTCTTAGGATTTTTTAGTCCTTCCCATCAAAAAGAGTGATACGAGTGTTAAGTACAAGAGATTACTTAATCTTACTCATCACAAACACGAGCCACAATGCTCACTTGATTAGTTGTGTATAGAGATGCTCATCTAAGCTATAAGAGATACAAAGTTTAGAAAACTTTTTTTCAATGGCCATCCAAGGTACACAAGTACCAATGTACACAAACACACTGTTTTTGTATTTTTTTTTATTTTTTATTTTTATTTTTATTTTGAAAAAAAAAAAACTAAATAAAAACTAAACAACCAAACAAAAATAGGCAAACAACATGAAAGCATGAAGGAAAGATGCATATGCATGGAGGCCTGATAGAAAGGTGCAGATGCATGAAAGCATGATTCCAAATCAGATAAGAAATCAAGGAAAAAGAGTCCTACTTTAGATAGAAAGAATTAAAGTATAGGACAGAAAAAAAAAAAAGACAATTAAGTCTTAGGCTCCTTTCTCACCCACATAGCACGAGTCTTTAGCCGTGAAGATGAAAAGGCACATGTCCTAATATGTCTACTAAAGGACATAGAAGAATTAAAACTCTCCTGAAATTAAGTTAAAAAGCTCAAGGATTTTAATAACTCTCCAAACAAAGGTGTAGGTCCTTCAGAGAAAACCTATGACCGTTTGGACACTTGCTTTTGAGGATACAACTTAAAGTAATTAGGACGAATGTGTCCAAGAACACCACAATAGTGACAAACATGAGGTCTAACAAAGGATTTAGAATTAGCCAGATGAGTTTTGGATTTCATACCTTTATTACCTTTCTCAGATTGTGGCACAAAGACAGTCCTTGATCCAGAAGCCATGGAAGAGGAAGGACCAGAGGAAACAGCATATCCTAAGCCAGTCTTATCAAAACTAGGCTTTTGAGCACTCAAGACCTTATCAAGCTTTGCACTAGACATCCTCTTTATTTGAGTTCTAGCTTGACTAAGTTCAATCTCAAGATTCTTGACCTTCTCTTCTAATGAGGTGTTCTCCATAACAAGAGTCTCTACCAACCTTGTAGTCTTATCTAGTTTGACAAACATATCAGCTTTTTCAGTTTTTACCTCATTAAGCTCTTTTCTACAAAGATGAGAAGTCTTTTCAGATTTTATGAATTCAATGCATAGCTTATCGTAGGCTTCTTGAAGGGTTAACTTCTTGGGTACTTCATCATAAGAAGAATCCTCACTCTCACTAGCACTCTCCACAATGACCTTATCGGTTAAGGTAGCAAAGGCCATAACATGACTACATTCATCCACATACTCATTAGAAGAGTCATTCTCAGTACCACTCCAAGTAGCAACCAACTATTTATCTTTGGACTCCTTGGTATTTTCCTTCATGAGGTAGTTTGGGCACTCTATCCTCATATGACCAAAACCTTTGCACTCATGGCATTGGATGAGGGGTTTCTCATTCTTGCCCTTCCTTGAGAATTTAGATTTTTTAGGAGGTTTGCCCTTATCCTTTTTCCTAAATTGAAGAAGCTTGATAATCTCATCAGTTATGAAGGTTAGATCCTCATCCTCATCCTCATCATCATCTTCATCTTCATTTTCACTTTTATCTTCATCTTCAGAGTCCTCAATCTCTTCCTCTATACCCTTAAGAGCCAAGTTTTTACTCTTTCCATCTTTTCCTATTGAGCCTAATCCCATCTCAGAGGTTTGAAGGTTCCCTACAATCTCAGTCAAAGGAATTTGATCAATATCCTTCGCTTCTTCGATGGCAGTGATCTTCGCATGGAATCTTTCAGGTAAGGACCTAAGGATTTTCCTAACAATTTTGGATTCTACAATAGATTCTCCAAGATTGAAGGCAGAATTCATAATATCCTTGAGTTTAGTATAGAACTCATCAAAGGTCTCATCCTCCTCCATCCTTATTTCTTTAAAACTACTAGTGAGTCTTTGAAGCTTCACAGTATTTACTACCTTGGTACCTTCATAGGTGGTCTCAAAAATGATTCACGCTTCCTTGGCAACTTCCGTGGATGATATTTTCTTGAATTCCCTGAAAGTTCAAATAATGTATAAAAACACCCTTGAAGGTTTAGACCCCTAATATACAAATTACCAATTCAAGTTTTATATCAAACAATTAATGTGCGGAACATGAACAAAAGTTTAATACAGAATTGGTAAACAATCTATGCCAATTAAAATCACATCCACAGCAGAAAATAAAAGGCAAAGATAAAGGGAATAGAGATGCAAACACAAGGACAACACACAATGTGTTATCGAAGAGGAAACCGAAACCTTCAGCGTAAAACCTCTCCGCCGCTCTCCAAGCGGTCAATAATCCACTAGAAAATGTAGTTGGGATACATGAACAGTAATAGACCCTCCAAACCTAATCTACCCAATGTACCTAAGCCCTCCAAGCTTCTTACTCCAATGAGGTTGCACCGAACCTTTTTCTTTTCTAGCTTAGCGGATTCTGCTATAATTCATAGCATCCGCCATCCTTGGCATCTTCCAATGCTTCCCAAAACTCCAAAAACACTCAACATTCTAAATGGGTGTGGGTAATGTTTGGATAGAAATCTCCTCTCAATAGGTATGACAATGAGAGAGGGAACGAGAAGAGACTACAAAGATTTCTCTCTAAGAATAAGTAGCTCTCTCTAATTGGGTGGGTGTTTTGAAGAAACCTCTCTTAGGGTTTTTCTTTCTAAATAGCCATAATATTTTGTGGGAATGAGGGGTATTTATAATGGATTGAGAATGGAATGCAAAGAGTCAATTTTTCCAAAACAGGGCTGGCTGGCGACTTGACCTCGCGACTTCACTAAGTCGCGAGTTCAAGCCGCGAGCTAACTGAATGGCCAGTCTGGATTTTTGTCCTGTATTGCCCCAGTTGGCATGACTGTTCAGCTCCCCTACATGCTCTGCGCGTGTACAAGTTTTGGCGGCTTGCAAGCCGCGAGCCTCCCGCGAGATCCAGCCGCGTGCCCCTGCTTCACTGCATAGTTTTGAGCATTTCTTCACACTCTCTCACACACTACTCTTACATGATTCCCACCTAAATACAGGGTTTCTAAGTGCTATATTACAAGCAAATTTGTCATGAAATAAAGCCAACACATGGTTGATTAAATTCAACCTTATAATCTCCCCCTTTGGCTATTCCGTGACAAAACATCCTAAAATAGAATCTAAACTTAAACGTGAATTTGGGAACAATGGCAAAACTCACTCACACCTAAATCTAAAAGCTATGAAGCTCTTGAATCATATGAACATGAATCTCTTGAAACACAACAATACACCATGATCATTGTATGCAGAAAAGCTTGAAATGCATATGAAGCAGGCATGATGTGATCAAGCAAAGATGGAGTTAAGAAACAAACCATGACTTGATCAAACAAGCAATCACTACAAGGTAGTGACCACAATGCTCATTCATACTTGGAATGAACACTTGAATATACAAGCTAACAAGAACAATGCAATTTACTTGGATGCCTAACACTCAACCAATGCATAATACACTAAGTATATGCATCTAGGAACAATCCTACAAGGGTACAAGAGTGACAGTACTAAACAAGAAAATGCATGACATTTAGTGAAAAGTACTGATTTAATCAAAATATAAAAGGCTGTATAAAGCATGGTACAGACCATAAAGCCTACAGATAAAGAACATAAACCCTAAAAGCTTACAAAAGCAACATGGGTACAAACCACAAAATACTGAAATAAACTTAAACAATATAAACTAAAAGTGCTTAAAGTTTCCCCCCTTCAGAATGATAAGAAGCTATGATGCGCTTGGAACATATATACTTGTAACCTGAAACACTTGCACAAAACACATTAGACCTTCAAGGTAAAGCAAGTAATAAAAGGACAAGTATAATGAAACAAATAAATTGTGATCAAGTAAACATGATGTGAAACATGTGAGCAACTTGATCATACACTAAAATAGTCATATGGAAACGACTACAATGATCATATAGCTAAGTGCAATGCATGACCAATGCATGAAAAATGCACATGTGGGGCAAGGTGTGTTAAATACACAACCAATGAACCAAACATGTTCCTAATGAGCAAACATGAGAAACCCCAAATTTTGGTACTCATCGGAGTCCAAACAAGCAAGAAAATGTCTAAGAGGCATTTTATCAAACACCTAGCATGCACACTATGAACAAGAATGTGAAACAATGCATGAACAACATGAAATCCACCCTTAATACATGTTCTTTTTGCCACAAGGGGCCAACATCCAATGTAAACCAGCAAAAGAAACCAAACCCATGAAGAAATTTGACAAAAAATAAGTTTTCCCAACCCCTATGATAAAAATCCCAACCAAGAGCACAAAACTCTCCAAAACATAATCTAAGGATCAAAATTAATGAAAAGAGTTTATAATTACCTTAGAAATGTTAATGGAATAAAAAATCATTCAAATTGGTTGGGTTTTGATGTAAAAATATTGAAAGAGGGATTTTAGAGAGGATAGGAGAGGTTTAAAACAAGTTTCCCACAAAAAGCCCTTTAAAAAGCTATTTCTGGGCGTTTCGCGACTGGGCGTTTCGTGACCGGGCGAGTCACGAGGTTCAGTCGTGAAAATTTTTGCGAGTCGTGAGTGAGTCATGAGCAAGTCGCGAGTGAGTCGCCAAAAGTTTCTGGATGAACTCGCAACTGGGGTTTCGCGACTGGCGAGTCGCCAGCTGAGCCATGAAAAACTCTGACACCTGTTTTTTCAATACAGAACATGTTTAAACAATGAAAAACAAAATAAACACTAAACATGATCACAAAGAGTGATAAAAATCACTTCCAAAAAAATATAAAATGATCAAAAATCTTTTTGGATTGAACCATATATGATTGAGCACACACACATCACATTTAGACAAGTACAATCTAACAAATGAATAAGACATTTATTGAACATTAGGCATGTGTGTTGTGTGTATGTGTATCAAATGTGGAATAGTCCTTAGTCTAGAGTGAAGCTTCAATGATCAATTCAATCAAGTCATACACAACTAGTACTAAGTCAAATGGTCTATCTCAATTATAGAAATGAACATATATGACCTCCCACAAGAAAATGATTACATAAGATTGAAACTTTTCATTTGGCTTCTTACAATTCATATCATTTGATCATTTTGAATCAATACAACTCATTTTAAGCAATACATCTCATTTTTGAGATTGATGCCTGAAATTTTTGATATTTCAATTTGATGAACAGGTCTTTGGCTTTTGGGCATCAAACATTTTCAATACAAGTCGCTTTTCCTTTTTCCTAGTCAAATACTAGTATATGCGACGGCTTTTGCAGCTCATTATCTCTTTTTATTTTGAGATTTACATTTATTGAGCTCTTTAAGCAGTAAAAATAAAAGAGTGGGAAGAGATATAAGCACAAGTCTGCGCATGTATTAAAACCAACATGACTATTGACTAATCATTCATGACAAGCTTGAAGATCGATTTACAACAATCACACAAAGATGTCAAGATTTTTCCCACAAAGATATAAGTGCAAAAATAACAAGCTAAGCTCGTAAATGCACAAAGTCATTTGTATAAAGGTACAAGGCCAAACTCACATGTGATATGTGCTCAAAAATATACGATCAAACTTTTTGAATTTTTCACTTTTTATGTGGTTTTGGATTTTTTACTCACACAAAACTGAAATATAAAAGTAAGATAAAAAACAAAACAATGCATACAAATAAATGCAAGATGCACAAAATGCATGAAGATATGACATTTAATGCATGAAGGGTCCTACAAAAATCGAAAGAATTAGATCAAAGACCAAAAGAGCAAAAGCTCAACCATAAGAACCCTTCCTCATCCAAACGGAACGATTGTTTGGAATGAGTGTCTCAAGAGAAGTGAGACGAGAGTTGGAAGAATGAGAATCGGAGATGCACATAGACAAGGAGGTAAGAGCATTAACCACTTTCTTCAACAACTTACCATTTTCCATCTAATCCGGTTTAGCTTTGAAAGCACAACTTCCAAAAAGCTCAAGTTTCTCTTTTCTTTTGATTCTCTTAAGAGCTTGAAACTTAGAGCAATGAGGTCTTAGATGACCAAAGGCACCACAATGGTGACAAACAATGTATTTAGGTCCATTAGGCTTTTTGGGAAGGGATTTAACGACAAAGGTTTGTTCTCTTTTTAACTTGGGGCATTGGGGTCTTATGTGACCGATCACACCGCAATGGTGGCAAGTAGGAACAAACTTAGATCCACTCAATGCCCTAGATTGGGACCTAAACATAGGCTTAGGCTTAAGAGCCTTTCTCTCCACTTTTTGATTTCTTTTGTGTGGAGGAATGTACACCGATTTGTCCTTTGAGGTAGAACACACAATAGGCACAAAATCGGGTACCACAACATGATTGCAACATATATTTTCTTCCATTTTAGCAACAAGTTCAGCAATTAAACACTTGGCATGCATCTTAAGAGATTCATTTTCAGATTTAAGATCATCAACAAGTTTGTTAGACAAAAAAAATTTAGCATCCAAGTCTTTATTTAAACATTCAAACTCTTTCAGCTTTTCAAGAGAAATTTTAGCAAGATTCTTATATTTCTCAACCAATTTGTTGAATCCTTTCCACAAACTAACTTGCTCAAATTCTTTTGAAACTTCTTAGCTCCTTTCTTCAAGAGTTTATCAACAACACCCATAGATTCAAGTAACATGTCATCACAATCATGAGGATTAACACTCATAGAGGCATTTTCACAGACACATGGCATGTTACAATCAACAATATCCATAGAAGCATACAAAGCATTATCCATGGCAAAACACACAAGGGGTCAAGGATCACACTTAGGTAATAAAACCAAAACAAGTGTACCCACTCTGATACCAATTGAAAGTTCAAATAATGTATAAAAACACCCTTGAAGGTTTAGACCCCTAATATACAAATTACCAATTCAAGCTTTATATCAAACAATTAATGTGCGGAACATGAACAAAAGCTTAATACAGAATTGGTAAACAATCTATGCCAATTAAAATCACATCCACAGCAGAAAATAAAAGGTAAAGATAAAGGGAATAGAGATCAAACACAAGGACAACACACGATGTGTTATTGAAGAGGAAACCGAAACCCTCAGCGTAAAACCTCTCCACCGCCCTCCAAGCGGTCAATAATCCACTAGAAAATGTAGCTGGGATACATGAACAACAATAAACCCTCCAAGCCTAATATACCTGATGTACCTAAGCCCTCTAAGCTTCTTGCTCCAACGAGGTTGCGCTGAACCTTTTTCTTTTCTAGTTTGCTGGATTCCGCTATAATCCATAGCATCCGCCATCCTTGGCATCTTCCAATACTTTCCAAAACTCCAAAAACACTCAACATTCTAAATGGGAGTGGGTAATGTTTGGATAGAAATCTCCTCTCAATAAGTATGACAATGAGAGAGGGAATGAGAAGAGACTACAAAGATTTCTCTCTAAGAATAGGTAGCTCTCTCTAATTGGGTGGGTGTTTTGAAGAAACCTCTCTTAGGATTTTTCTTTCTGAATAGCCACACATATTTTATGGGAATGAGGGGTATTTATATTGGTGTGAGAATGGAATGCAAAGAGTCAATTTTTCCAAAACAGGGCTGGTTAGCGACTTGACCTCGCGACTTAACTGAGTCGCGAGTTCAAGCCGCGAGTTAACTAAATGGCTAGTCTGGATTTTTGTCCTGTAGTGCTTCAGCTGGCATGACTGTTCAGCTCCCCTGCATGCTCTGTGCGTGTACTACTTTTGGCAGCTTGCAAGCCGCGAGCCTCCCATGAGATCCAGCCGCGAGTCCCTGCTTCACTGCACAGTCTTGAGCATTTCTTCACACTCTCTCACACACTATCCTTACATGATTCCCACCTAAATACAGGATTTCTAAGTGTTGTATTACAAGCAAATTTGTCATGGAATAAAGCCAACACATGGTTGATTAAATTCAACCTTACATTCCCCATTGGTCACCACACAAAACAAAGCATTCAAGGCCCTACTGTTGAAATTTTCCGCTATGATTGTTGCATTATCCTAATCCACCGGCGCTTCCTTTGGCTTAATCCAGCCAACTTCAATAGCGTGCCATACCTGTTCACCTAGAGCCTGCAAAAAAACTTTCATACGAACTTTCCAGTACACATAATTAGTTCCATCAAATAAATGAGGAATCAAAAGAGATTGTCCACAATCCATGACAACAAGGGTCAAGGATCACATTCAAGAAATTAATCCAATCAGAGTGTACTTGCTTTGATACTACTTGTTGGAAAATTTAGACCCCGATTGATAGAATTAACATGCTTTAAACCCAAGTTTTTAATTAGATTTATTATGAATAAAACTTGTTAAAACAAACAAACATCAATATCACGTCAAAATCATGCACAGCGGAAAAGTAAATAAGACAAGATATGATGACCCAGAAAAACCAATGAAACAAACTAGTTTCACAGTAAAAAACCTGGGGGGAAACTTTCCCGAAAAGCAATCCACTATAGTCATGAGAAGTTTTAGATCTAGTACAAAACATTTGTCCCTAGACTCTACAATCCCCGTAGATGAACTTACGGCAGAAACCTTATACCGCTTCAAAATCTCTAAACTCTTTAATATATGATCGACACCCTTTTGCACGGATCCCAATACGTGACTAACCAATGATGCACGACTCCCAATACGTGACTAACACACCAACTTGAAGAAGATGTTGGCTGCGAAGTTCTTCACTTCATCAACAATGAAGATCAAGAAGCAGTTGGTTACAAAACGCTAAGGCGCATATGTTCTCCCTTGTATTTTCTTATGTGATGGCCTCTAAAATAAGCCTTATATATGTCTAGGGTTAGGAGAAAAGATGTCCCAAAGACATATTCACGGATTCCAAGAAAACAAATCAAAATTTATGTTTCTTTCTTAAACCTCAACAAATAGGAGGTGTCGAGCAGCTGTCGAGAAGGTGTCGAGCACACGGGCTGAACAGCTTCTTAAACCTCGACACATGCTAGCTGTCAAGCTTTAATGAACTTGCACTTCTCAGCTTGTTTCTTGGACAGACTTAATGACTTCAACACTTGATCTTGAAACACAGTTTCTTAAAATATTAAAAACACCTAGATCTACCCAATTACAAGTGCGTTTTGTCAAAGGATTAGCCAATTACATAAAATAGTGACATATGTTCCTAACAAGTGAATCACATATGTCCTAACAAATATATATGAACCCCTTTCAACAACATGTGGTGGTAGTAACCATGGATCACCGATCTTCATTAGATTCAGATACCCAGTGGTGAACTCACCAACCCATAGCCTAAAGTCACTAGATCATTTCCTGTTGATTGTAAAGGATAGACCATGCCTTGGGTTTTTCTAAGGTGTGATTGGTCACCTTAATCAATTTGATTTTATCATTGATCATAGGTTAAGAAAAAGGAAATTTTTCCTAATCTAATGTTGATGGGAAAAAAATCTTGATTCTTGAGTTCAGAAGTCTGGTTACGTGTGGGGAAGGTGTTAGGCACCCCACAATGCCTGTCTGATCATAGTCCTTTGTTTTGATAAAATCATAATTTTTAGACATTGGAAATTGATAACAAGCTATTGGTATTAGCTTTTGGGGCTTTGAGATTTGGTTTTGCAATGGATGTGATCCCGATCGATGCTTTCCAAGTGTATTTGAAATCATTGCCAAATTTTCGCAGCAAAAATTTGGTAGCATTTTGCCTTATTTTCGTGGTAGAAATCTGACAGTGGTTCGCCTTATTTTCATGGCAGAAATCCAACAGCGCTTCGCCTCAAATGCGTCATAGCACACTAAACGCTATTCTCACCAAGCTTTCGACGTGAGAACACAGCAATGGGGATGCCTCATTTTCACGGCAAAAATTCGATAGAGTTTCGCATTTGGTGTGTTGGGAAATTTAGACCCCGGTTGATAGAATTAACAAGTTTTAAATCTAAGTTGTTAATTAGATTTATTAGCAATAAAACTTATTAAATCAAACAAACATCAATATCATGTCAAAATCATGTAGCAAAAAAATAAATAAGACAAGATATGATAACCTAGGAAAACCTATGAAACCAACCAGTTTCACAGTAAAAAACCTGGGGGGAAACCTTCCCGAAAAGCAATCCACTATAGAAAAGAGAAGTTTCAGATCTAGTACAAAACCTTTGTCCCTAGACTCTACAATCCCCATAGACGAACTCATAGTAGAAACCTTCTACTGCTTCAGAACCTCTGAACTCTTCAATATATGAATGCCACCCTTTGATGCACGAATCTCAATACGTGACTAACTAATTGCGCGAATCCTAGTACGTGACTTAGTCACAAACTAGAAGAAGATTTTTGGCTGAAAAGTTCTTCACTTCATCAACAATGAAGATCAAGAAGCACTTGGTTATAAAACCCTAAGGCACAAAGATGCAATAGCTTCTTTCAGAGAGAATAAGACATCGATCACCTTTTGCATATGTTCTCCTTGCATTCTCTTATGTGACGGCCTCTAAAATAAGCCTTATATAGGTCTAAGGTTGTGAGAAAAGAAACCCTACACAAATACAAAAACTTGAGCTGAAAATCAAATCTGGAAATCTGAATTCCCGTAACCTCGATCGATTGGGAGGTGTAGAGGAGGTGTCAAGCTTTAACCTTCAACAGATATAGCTATCGAGAAGCTATCGAGGAGCTGTTGAGGAAACAGGAGCTTTCTCAATCAATCCACCAGCTATCGAGAGGTGTCAAGATTGTGATAAGAATCAACTGAAGAGCTTGATAGATAGCCTAGCTGTCGAGATGTGTCGAGTAAAGTGCGTTTTGTCAAAGGATTAGCCAATTACAAAAAATATATCCTTAACATGGTGCGCTATGGCATACTAACAGCGTTTTCGTGTCTCTATATACGATGCATATCGACATGCTCACACCGTGGCGAGCCGAAGCCCTCCAAAGTGTTAAGCATGTAGATGCATGTCACATACACGGGGAAACCAATGTCACTTGGTGACATGGATCAAGACAATCACATAGCGATGATCGTGCACAGAATATAGCATGAATATGCACCTACGGCAATTGCCTTGAGTGCATATCCATACTACAAGGTCAAGAGCTCTCATGACTAGAGAGGGTCACTCATGTAGCCACGAGAGTCCATCATACAAAGTGCATAATCACCCATATACAAGCAGATGTAGATATACATACATCTTACATAATGCAACCACACAAAGAGGGAAAGTAAATCAGACATTGCCAACGTCCCAAGGGTATGGCCTAGTAAGGTACAAGAAATGTAAAAAAGACATTGTCATGCAGTGTCTACAACACTACTTTATTGAAATGCCATTTCTAGTTCAAAGAGAGCTTCTCAATTGGGTTCTAGTTGAGTATTTGCAAAGAAATGGGTTCAAAGAAATTTTTTTTTTTTCCCCACCTGAAACTCATTTTGGCCAAATCCATAATTTTGCCCAGTATTTTCCAAAATCACTCAAAATGGCCAAAACACCCTAAAATGCCCCAAAATTTACTCCAAGGTGGAACAGGGGGTATACCATTCTAGTTTGCATGTTGGAATGGTATTCTCTAGCCATTTTGGTAAGAATAGAACAAAATTAATAACTTTGCAATGCAGTCCCTATTATCATCTCAAAAATTGATCAACTTGGTTGCTAATTACTGTGAGAGAGAAGAAAATGATTAATAGTTTAAGGATCAAGTTAGGTTTAGGCCCTTTAGGGACCAAATTTGTTATTTTTGAAATGTCTTGAACTTGGCTAACTTTAGCCCAATTCTCAGAAGTGTTAACTGTATTTTACCCTATAGAAATATTAAGCAAATCAAAACATGTAAGCATCTCAATAAAAATAAAAGTGTATCTAGAATAAATATAATATAAGACATTATAGTCATCAATTATAGTAAATGTGGCTTGTACTTAGCATAGATAAAATAGAAATACACATTTACCTTTCAAGTTTTTCGTGTTTTCTAGTATTTTGTAGGGGAAAAAACAACAACTTTTTTTGGTCAATAGAACAAGTATGGCTTATTTTTAGAGATTGTTTTCCATTAATTTTTTTTCTAAAACAATTCTATCTCACAACAAGCTAAATAAAAAAAGTTAGAAGATTGTTTTTAACTCATTTAAGATAATTACAAAATATAGAAAAATGAAATAGTTTTATAGAAAATACTTTTCAAAAAATGACTCATTTTCTAGAAAATATTTTTGTCAAAACAATCAAAGCGTCCATTTCCATCCAAGTTGGACGGAAATGAAAATGTGGCCCAAGTGTAGTGTAAGCCCCAAAGACAATCACCTTATTAGGGGTGTGTTGGTTCGATTTCGGTCGGTTTTCTAAGTGTTGGCCAACCGAAAACGAAATTTTCGGTTTGTGAAATTCTTAACCGAAACTAACCGAAGTAATTGGAATTCAATCGATTTCGGTTGGATTTCGGCTTTGGTCAGTTTCAGTGAGTTTTTTCGGTTTCCTTATCATTTATTTTTAAGAAAACAAACAAAAAAAATAAATAAACAAACCCAGAATATAAACAACCAAGCACATGGGTTTTTTCAAAACCCTAACTTTATTTGCACATAAAAATTTAAAAAATAGCATTGATTCAATATTAAACAAACCCAGAATATAAAAAAGAGACAGAGGAAATTATGGAGAAATTAAAGAGAGAGAGGGTCACCATGAGAATGAAAATATTTGGCCGGCGTAGGGAGGCCAAATGTGGAGGCCGGTGTAGGAAGGCCGATGTGTGGAGTGGCATCAAGGAGCGTGACGTGACCGATGTAAGGGTTAGGAATGGGACAGCCGATAAAGAAAGGCAGAATGTTATTAGGGCAAGTCACTCCACCAGAGCTGACTTTCCGGCGAGTTCTACTCCGATGAATGGGATTGATCGCCGGAAGCCGAGAGTTGAACCTTGCATGGCTAGGAACTAGCAAGGCTAGCCGGCGTGGCTCGTGGATGTCGTCGATGATGTCATCAAAGACTGGACTCCTCGCCAGGCCAACACATTTGAAAAGCCCTCTAAGGTTTTTAATTTGAAGAGTGGAGGCTGTGAGAAAGAAAGTGGGTTGTGGGTAAGGTTTTTACCTTTTTTTATAGTTAAATTAGATTAAGTTTAATTAGGTTAACTAGATATCTAATTAGTAATTAGTTTAATTATACTTACTTATTCTAAAAATAAAATGAATACATGGAAAAGGGGAGAAGGCCGGATCTAATAAAAGAAAAAAAAAAGAAAGGCCCAAATGGTTTTAAAAAAAAAAAATGAAAAGGCCAAACATGTATGGCATGCCCAAATATGTATAGAGGCCTGGTGCCTAAATATTGTATATTATATATTATATGTAAAATATATTATAATATGTTCGGTTCGGTTTTAGTCGGTTCGGTGTATTCAAACCAGAATCCGAAACCAAACTGAAATGTTCAATTTTTAGAAATTAAAAACCGAAACCGAATCGAAATTTTTGCAATGGTTCGGTTGGTTTCAACTAGTTTTTTCAGTTCGTTGGTGTTAAGGACATATTTTGTGTAATTGACTAATTTTTTGACAAAATGCACTTTACTTGTATTTGGGTAGATCTAGGATGTGTTTAATACTTCAAGAAACATGTTGTTCAAGTCTAGTATTAAAGCCACGAAAATTGGACCAAGAAACAAGTGAAGAAAAGTTGTTCATTAATGCTGGATAGATAACTCAACAGTTGCTCGACAAATAACTATCTATCAAGATTTAAAGAATGAAGCTCGACAGATTCTTGATCAATCAAGGTATCTATCAAGGTTACGAGAATTCAGATTTCCAGATCTGAATTTCGGCTCAAGCTTATGTATTTGGGTAGGGTTTCTTTTCTCACAACCCTAGACATATATAAAGCTTATTTTAGAGACCGTCACATAAGAGAATACAAGGAGAACATATGCAAAAGGTGACCGATGCCTTATTCTCTTTGAAAGAAGCTACTGTGTCTTTGCGCCTTAAGGTTTTGTAACCAAGTGCTTCTTGATCTTCATTGTTGATGAAGTGAAGAACTTTGCAACCAACAATCTTCTACAAGTTGGTGAGTGAGTCACGTACTGGGATTCGTGCAAAGGAGTTAGTCATATACTGGGATCCGTGCATCAAAGGGTGGTGTTCATATATTAAAGAGTTCAGAGGTTCTGAAGCAGTTGAAGGTTTCTGCTGTAAGTTCATCTACGACGATTGTAGAGTTTAGGGACAAAGGTTTTGTACTAGATCTGAAACTTCTCTTTACTATAGTGGATTGCTTTTCAAGAAGGTTTCCCCCAGGATTTTTACTGTGAAACTAGTTTGTTTCGTTGGTTTTCCTGGGTCATCATATCTTGTCTTATTTATTTGTCCGTTGTATGATTTTGACATGATATTGATGTTTGTTTGTTTTAACAAGTTTTATTCATAATAAATCTAATTAACAACTTGGGTTTAAAACTTGTTAATTCTATCAATCGGGGTCTAAATTTCCCATCAAGTGGTATCAGAGCGGGTATTCTCTGATTGGATTAATTTCCTGAGTGTGATCCTTGACCCCTGTTGTCATGGATCGTGGACAATCTCTTTGATTACACCTTTATTTGATGGAACTAATTATGCGTATTGGAAAGTTCAAATGAAAGTTTTTTTGCAGGCTCTAGGTGAACAGATATGGCAAGCTGTTGAAGTTGGCTAGATTAAGCCAAAGGAAGCACTGGTGGATTGGGATGATGCAACAATCATAGCGCCAAATTTCAACAGTAGGGCCTTGAATGCCTTGTTTTGTGGGGTGACCAATGAGGAATTCAAGAAAATATCATCCACGGAAGTTGCCAAGGAAGCATGGACTATTCTTAAGACCACCTATAAAGGTACCAAGGTAGTAAAGACTGTTAAGCTTCAAAGACTCACTAGTAGTTTTGAAGAAATAAGGATGAAGGAGGATGAGACCTTTGATGAGTTCTATGCTAAACTCAAGGATATTGTGAATTTTGCCTTCAATCTTGGAGAATCTATTGCAGAATCCAAAATTGTTAGGAAAATCCTTAGGTCCTTACTTGAAAGATTCCATGCCAAGATCACTGCCATTGAAGAAGTAAAGGATATTGATCAACTTCCTTTGACTGAGCTTGTAGGGAACCTTCAAACCTATGAGATGGCATTAGGCTCAATGGAAAAAGGTGGAAAGAATAAAAACTTGGCTCTTAAGTGTATAGAGAAAGAAATTGACTGTGATGGAAATCCTCTCATGTGAGATTTCCACCAATGTTTTTAAATAACAAAACACATGTTTTTAAGTCCATGTACCAAACACCTCCATAATCCTTTCGGACTCAGTAATTAACAGTGATGGAAATCTCACATGAGAGGATCCGTGATTACAGATGCAAAGGTTTTTGTTTTTGAATTATCCATGAGAAATTTTGTATTGGAGAAGGGGGTAGTTGAGTATCCATTGTTAATGCTATTATATTATGGTATCTATTTCTAGTACTGGGTTTTGTTGGATCTATGGTGGTTTAAAGGCTACAATTTTTGCTAGTTGGGTTTATGTTTTTGTTTCTTGTGTTCTTGCATAATATAACCACGATTTTATTATTATTTATTAATAGCAACAAATATTTATTAATAGTAACCAAAAAAAAAAACATTGTAGCAAAAAATTTCAGCACAATATAACTGATGAATCATCTAACATACATTGTAGATGCCTTAAAAAAATTAAAAAAAAATCTGCATAGTCAACAGCTTAATCCTCCACCCCGCCGTGATCTGCACCTTCACCTAATGATTTGCTCTACTCTATATGCACCCCAGGAATTCGAACAAAGCTATGGTGAAGCAGACGATTTCAAAAGCCGATACTAATGAAACCATGGCAGAAACCCTGCAAAAACTTTCAAATCTTGGCCAGTGTTGGACTAAAATTGCACAAAAGGCGGCCGTAAACGCAATGACTGTGGAAATTAGGAAGGTGTGATATGCCGTTGGCCGATCTTTGAAGACCACGGTTGGGACCGAACTTCCATCCACTTCCTCGTGATGTAGAAGCAAAAACAAGGTAATTGTGGAGGAAGAAGCATACAATATAAACTTTGAGGGGAAAGCATTCAAAAATTGTATAAGCCGAGAAACAATAAGGCTTACAAAACTATTAAGGATTCTCGCATGTAATAGCAACTTCTCCGTTCTTCTCAAAATCTAGCTGCCACTTTCTTTTCTTTTTTAGGCAGCCAAATGCCTAAATTTATACTAGCAAGATGGGTCGAATTATTTGGCAAACATTCATACACAGATTCATCAAAAAACCCAATTACTTGGCAAACATTCATACACGGGGCCATACAATTTGAAGATTATCCCATAAAATTCTTCTTTCAGCTAACCTATGACTAGCATAAATTGCAGAAATAAGCCAGGTTAGGTTAGAAGAACTCACCTTAATAGAAGCATGAATCTCCTGCTCGATGGTTGATACAGGAGACACTTCAACATCATCCATTTTCCAGAGTACCCATAGTCCCCCAACATAGCCAATGGTATCCATAGTAATGTACCCATCAAAAGGCAAGCCTTCTATAATTTTTTCTGCTATGTCTCCACCCACCCTCGTCTCTGTAACAACCAAAATAGAAGGGCGATGATTAATAGTCATTTCAAAATTACTTCTTTTGAAATTGGCATTCAAGGCTCCTCTACAATTCCATAGTAAAATATTCATTTTGACAAAATGACCTAGAGGTACCTTAATCTTAGGTGGGTTAGCACTCATTGTAACTGACTCCACCATACTCCATCCCATCCTCCTCAAAAGACTTTTGAATGCTGTCCACTCTGGCTTCCATATTGTTATGTGAAACACTATGAACGTTTAGACCCCCAATTAACAAATTACCAATTCAAGCTTAATATCAAACAATTAATGTGCGGAATATGAACATAAGGTTAATATAAAATTGATAAACAATCTAAACCAAATAAAATCACATCCACAGTAGAAATTAAATGGTAAAGTTTAAGGGAAGAGAGATGCAAACACAAGGACAACACACGATGTGTTATTGAAGAGGAAACTGAAGCTCTTAGCGTAAAACCTCTCCACCACCTTAACATAAGCTTAATACAGAATTGATAAACAATCTAAACCAAATAAAATCACATCCACAACAGAAATTAAATGGCAAAGATTAAAGGAAGAGAGATACAAACACAAGGACAACACATGATATGTTATCGAAGAGAAAACCGAAGCCCTTGGCGTAAAACCTCTCCATCGCCCTCCAAGCGGTAAATAATCCACTAAAGAATGTAGTTGGGATACATGAACAACAGAATACCCTCCAAGCCTAATCTACCCAGTGTACCTAGGCCCTCCAAGCTCCTTCTCCAACGAGGTTACGTCGAACCTATTTCTTCTTTAGCTTACCGGATTCCACTACTTGATCATAGCATTAACCAATATGAAATTGGTCCCTTCTTAACTGCTTCCCAAAGCACCAAATGGTCTTTTCACAAATATGGGTATGGTGAGAAAAGGTTTTGATAATGTACCTCTCAAGGATGTAACAATGGAGAGGAAGAAAGTAGAGGAATTAGAAGAGTCTCTATATAAAGATTGGGGATGAGTCAATCTGGTTTTTTTCTAGGGTTTTTTCTTTCAAAATTCTCTCTGAAAGCTTTCCATATTTCGTGGGTATAAAGGTCTAAATATAGTGGGATGAGAAAGGAATGCAAAGTCAGTTTTTCCCAAACAGGGTGGTCTAGCGACTTAGCCTTGCATCTGGACTGAGTCGCGAGTTCAAGTCGCCAGCTATTGGCTTGGCCAACTTAGGACTTTTGTCTTGTAGTACAATAGCTGGCATGACGCTTCAACTTCTGGCATGCTTAGCATGTGTGCAACTTTTGGTGGCTTGCAAACCGTGAGCCACCCGCGAGATCTAGTCATGAGTCCTTGCTTCTTTGCACAATATTGAGCATTTCTCCACACTCTCTCATATATTACCCTTACATGATTCCCACCTAAATACAGGGTTACTAATTGATAAAATACAAGAAAATTTGGCACGAAATAAAGCCAACAAGATGGTTGATAAAATTCAACCTTACAATCTCCCCCTTTGGCTATTCCGTGACAAAATCCTAAAACAAACTCTAGACTTAACATGTGAGTTGGGAATAGTTGAACAAAACTCACTCACACCTAACTCTAGAATCTGATATGCTCTTGAATCATATGAATAAGAATCTCCTGAAACACAATAACACAGCATGATCATTGTATGTAGAAACACTTGTAATGCATATGAGGCAAGCACAATGTGATCAAGCAAAATGGAATGAGAAATAAACCATGGCTTGACCAAACAAGCAATCACTACAAAATAGTGACCACAATGCTCATTCACACTTGGATTGAACATCCGGACATACAAGCCAATAAGTTCAATGCAAATCACTTGAATGCCCAACACTCAACCAATGCACAATACATAAAGTATATGCATCTAGGAACAAGATCCTACTAGGGCACAAGAGTGAGAATACTTAAAGGAAATGCATAACATTTAGCTAGAAGTACTAGGCAACAAAGCATAAAGACTACATAAGCATGGTACAAACCATAGAAGCCTACAAAGCATATGGAAACCAACCCTAAAAGCTTACAGAAGCAACATGGGTACAAAACACAAAATACTGAATATAAACTTAAACAATATAAACTAAAAGTGCTTAAAGTTTCTCCCCTTCAAAATGATGAGAAACTGTGATGCACTTGGAACATATATACTTGTAACCTGAAACACTTGCACAAAACACATTAGACCCTCAAGATAAAGCAAGTAATAAAAGGACAAGTATAATGCACCAAGTAAATTATGATCAAGTAAACATGATGTGAAACATATGAGCAACTTGATCATACACCAAAATAGTCATATAAAAATGACTACAATGATCACATTGCAAAGCAAATGCTCATCCAAACATGCATCCAATGAAGCACAATAGCATAGGAATATATGCATGTCCAAAACACAAATATGATGCGATGAGAACAGCAAAGCATAACTCAAAGCATCATAAAGCCAACAAGAAAACAAACAAAACAAAGTTTTCTAATTAACACAATGTCTTCTCCCCTATAGAATATCTCTCCCCCTACAAATGTGCACAAGAAATAGAATTTCCCCTCCTAAGGATATGCACAAGAGTCATATAGAAATGACAAAACTCTCTGGTATACTACTCTAGAGTATACTCTCCCCCTTTTTGACACAAATAGACAAAGGGTTTAAGGAGAAAAGAGGGCAAGTGATGAAGGTACGAATAATGATAATGATACATGAGGAGTGCGAGATGAATTAGAAAATGAAGCTCAGGTCTAAGACAAAACAAAGTGCTACAAAGCATAAGGTAAACATGATATGCTAGGATGAAGAAACAAGGTATAGACCAATGCATGACAAGGGTAGCAAAGGTGCGTGCAAGAGGTGGCTATGTGCAATGCATGACCAATGCATGAAAAATGCACATATGGAGCAAGGTATGTTAAATACACAACCAATGAACCAAACATGTTCCTAATGAGGAAACATGAGAAACCCCAAAGTTTGGTACTCATCGGAGTCCAAACAAGCGAGAAAATGCCTAAGAGGCATTTTATCAAACACCTAGCATGCACACTATGAGCAACAATGTGAAACAATGTATGAACATCATGAAATCCACCCTTAATACATGTTATTTATGCCAAAAGGGGCCAACATCGAATGCAAATCAACAAAAGAAACCAATCCCATGAAAAAATTTGACAAAAATTAAGTTTTCCCAACCCCTATGATGAAAATCCCAGCCAAGAGCACAAAACTCTCCAAAACATAATCTAAAGATCAAAATTAATGAAAAGAGTTTATAATTACCTTAGAGATATTAATGGAATGAAAAACCATTCAAATTGATTAGGGTTTGATGTAAAAATATTGCAAGAGGGGTTTAAAAGAGGATGTGAGAGGTTTAAAACACGATCCCACGAAAAACCCTTTAAAAGCTATTTTTGGGCGTTTCGCGATTGGGCGAGTCGTGAGGGTCAGTCCCGAAAATTTTCGCGAGTCACGAGTGAGTCGTCAAAGCTTCTAGATGAACTCGCAATTAGGGTTTCCCGACTGGCAAGTCGCCAGCTGAGTCGCGGAAAACTCTGACACCTATTTTTCAACACAGAACATGTTTAAACAATGAAAAACAAAGTAAGTACTAAACATGAACACAAAGAGTGATAAAAATCACTTCAAAAACATATAAAATGATCAAAAATCTTTTTAGATTGATCCATATATAGTTGAGCACACACACATCACATTTAAACAAGTACAATCGAACAAATGAATAAGGCATTCATTGAACATTAGGCATGTGTGTTGTGTGTGTGTATCAAATGTGGAATAGTCCTTAATCTAGAGTGAAACTTCAATGATCAATTCAATCAAGTCATATACAACTAGTACTAAGTCAAGTGGTCTATCTCAATTATAGAAATGAACATATATGACCTCCCACAAGAAAATGATTACATATCTTTGAAACTTTTCATTTGGCTTCTTTACAATTCATAACATTTGATCATTTTGAATCAATACATCTTATTTTGAGATTGATGCCTGAAATTTTTGATATTTCAATTTGATGAACAAACTTTTGGCTTTTGGGC
Organism: Quercus alba; assembly: GCA_036321655.1. Taxonomy (NCBI): domain Eukaryota; kingdom Viridiplantae; phylum Streptophyta; class Magnoliopsida; order Fagales; family Fagaceae; genus Quercus; species Quercus alba. The sequence continues at coordinate 56,812,540 of CM070307.1, read as the reverse complement.
ATCATACATTTTCAATACAAGTTGCTTTCCCTTTTTCCTAGTCAAATACTAGAATGTGCAATGGCTTTTGCAGCTCATTATCTCTTTTCATTTTGAGATTTACATTTGTTGAACTCTTTATGCAAAAACAATAAAAAGTGTGGGAAGATATATAGGCACAAGTTTATCCAAGTATCAAAACCATCAAGACTATTGACCAATCATTCATGACAAGCTTGAACATCAATTTACAACAATCACACATAGATTTCAAGATTTTTCCCACAAAAAGATAAGTGCATAAAGAAAAAGCTAAGCTCATAAATGCATAAAGCCATTTGTATGAAGGTACAAGGCAAAACTCACATGTGATATGTGCTCAAATATATATGATCAAACTTTTTGAATTTTTCACTTTTTATGTGGTTTTGGATTTTTACTCACACAAAACTAAAAAAAAAAAAAAAAAAATCAAATGCAAAAACAATCAAAACAATGCATATAAAGAGATGCATGATGCACAAATGCATGAAAATATGACATTTAATGCATGAAGAGTCCTACAAAGATCGAAAGAATTAGATCAAGGACCAAAAGGGCAAAAGGTCAACCATAGGTACCCTTCCTCGTCCAAACGGAACGATTGTTTGGAATGAGTGTCTCAAGTGAAGTGAGACGAGGGTTGGAAGAAAGAGAACTGGAGATGCACATAGCCAAGGAATTAAGAGCATTAAACATTTTCTTTAACAACATGCTATTTTCACTCAAAACCGGTTTACTCTTTTTAGCACAACTTTCAAAAAGCTCAAGTTTTTCTTTTCTTTTGATTCTTTTAAAAACATGAAACTTAGAGAATTGAGGTCTTAGATGACCAAAGGCATCACAGTGGTGACAAACAATGTGTTTAGGTCTACTAGGCTTTTTGGGAAGGGATCTATCAACATGGTTTTGTTCCCTATTCAATTGATGACATTGAGGTTTTATATGACCAATCACACCACAATGGTGACAAGTTGGAACAAATTTAGATCCATCCAAAACCTTAGGTTGAGACCTAATAGAGGTTTTTACTTAACAGCCTTTCTCTTCATCTTTTGATTTCTTTTATGTGGAGGAATGTACACCGATTTGTCCTTTGAGGTAGAACCCACAATAGGCACGAAATCGGGTACCACAACATGATTGCAACATATATTATCATCCTTTTTAGCAATAGGTTCAACAATCAAACACTTGGCATGCATCTTAAGAGATTCATTTTCACATTTTAGCTCATCAACAAGTTTGTTAGACAAAACAAGTTTAGCATCCAAGTCCATATTCAAACATTCAAACTCTTTCAGCAAGTTTCTTATATTTTTTTAACCAATTTGTTTGCTTCATTGAGCTTAGCAATCAAATCATCATTTTCACAAAATAACTTGCTCAAATCGTTATTAAACTTCTTAGCCTTTTTCTTCAAGAGTTTGTTGTTAGGAATATCAACAACATCCAAAGATTCATGTAACATAGCATCACAATTATGAGAATTATCACTCATAGAGGCATTTTCACAAACACATGGCATGTTACATTCATCACCAACCAAATCATACAAAGAAGCATACAAAGCACTATACATGGCAAGTAAACACAAGGGGTCAAGGATCACACTTAGGTATTTAAACCACAACAAGTGTACCCGCTCTGATACTAATTGAATGTTCAATTAGTGTATAAAATACTATGAATGTTTAGACCCCCAATTAACAAATTACTAATTCAAGCTTAATATCAAACAATTAATGTGGGGAATATGAACATAAGCTTAATACAGAATTGATAAACAATCTAAACCAAATAAAATCACATCCACAGTAGAAATTAAATGACAAAGATTAAGGGAAGAGAGATGCAAGCACAAGGACAACACACGATGTGCTATCGAAGAGGAAACCAAAGCCCTCGACGTAAAACCTCTTCGCCACCCTCCAAGTGGTAAATAATCCACTAAAGAATATAGTTGGGATACATGAACAGCAGAAGACCCTCCAAGCCTAATCTACCCAGTGTACCTAAACCCTCTAAACTCCTACTCCAACGAGGTTACGCCGAACCTATTTCTTCTTTAGCTTACCGAATTCTGCTACTTGACCATAGCATCAACCAATATGAAATTGGTCCCTTCTTAACTGCTTCCCAAAGCACCAAATGGCCTTCTCACAAATATGGGTATGGTGAGAAAAGGTTTTGGTAATGTACCTTTCAAGGATGTAACAATGGAGAGGAAGAGAGTAGAGGAATTTGAAGAGTCTCTATGTGAAGATTAGGGATGAGTCAATCTTGTTTTTCTCTAGAGTTTTTCTCTCAAAATTCTCTCTGGAAGCTCTCCATATTTCGTGGGTATAAAGGTCTATATATAGTGGGGTGAGAAAGGAATGCGAAGAGTCAGTTTTTCCCAAACAGGATGGCCTGGCGACTTGGCCTCGCATCTGGACTGAGTCATAAGTTTAAGTCGCCAGCTAATGGCCTGGCAAGCTTGGGACTTTTGTCCTGTAGTACAACAACTGGCATGACACTTCAACTTCTGGCATGCTTAGCACGTGTTCAACTTCTGGCGGCTTGCAAACCGTGAGCCACCCGCGAGATCCAGTCACGAGGCCTTGCTTCTTTGCACAATCTTGAACATTTCTTTACACTTTCTCACATACTACCCTTACATGATTCCCACCTAAATACAGGGTTACTAATTGCTAAAATACAAGCAAATTTAGCATGGAATAAAGCCAACAAGATGGTTGATAAACCCTATACTCCCCGGAACAAAAAATCAAACTATTTAAACCACCATAGAGGTGGATGATTGTAAATTCACAATGAGCCATTTCTCCTAGGAAGAAGTTGTAGCTTTTGCCTGCATTTGCACAAAGTATTTTTTATTTTTTACTTTTAAATCAAGTCAAAGATCACAGCCTATTATATAGAAACAAAATCACTGGTATTAATTTTTTTTTTTAATATAATTCATTAGTTACAATGGAGGAGGGAGGATTGAAACCTATTCTCTATTACAAACACGAGGAAGTGACAACTAATTGAGCTACAAGACTTTTAACGTTTCACTATTGTTGACTAATACTATAAATTTATTATTGTGTTCAATATTAATAATTATGGTAGGAAAGTTGATTTTTTGGATGACTAAAACGATTGAATAAAGCACTAAAAATCAGTGAATAATTAATGTATTTTCAATAAAAGATTTGTAACTATCATATTGATATTTAAATGGGCAATTTTAAATTTGGTTTGATGGAAGCAAGAATAAAGCACTAAAAATAATGAAAAAAAAAAAAATGTAGTTTTAACAAAAAGATCTGTATCTATCATAGTCATTTTAAATGATCAATTTCAGTTTTGGTTTGTTAATAACAAGAATTAATAAGTTAATTAAACAATTATATAACAATAATTAATCAGATAAATAATTTTTTAATAGGTAATAAAGATATATTATATATAAAAAAAAAAATGCTATCACCTGTGTATAAAAGAAGTCCATAAAACCATGAACTAAAAAAAAAAAAAAAAATCATGAACTGAAAAGAAAGAATGACAACCTAACACTGCAACCTAGTCCTAAAGTCTTGAAAAAGAAAGGTTTAAGATTTGAAACTATTTTCTCTAAAGGTGTGTTTGGATATCGCTTATTTTGTTGAAAACTGAAAACAATAAAAAAGTTATTGTTCACGCGTGGGCTACTGTTCATTTTCCTTTTTGCACTGTTCATGTCCCATGAACAGTGTAAGAGGTGCTGGTCTTAAAAAAAGAAAAAAGAAAAAAAAAGAAAACACAAACGTTGGACGCGCATCAGTGCTATCGAAATGCTGCTTAAATCCTCAAAATGCTGGTTATTCCATTCCTGCTAAATGCACCACATCAAACAATGAGATTCAACCATCCAAATAGAACTATTCCGATGTCGACCAAACTTTCTTCGCCAACAAGCCAAGAGCTCCACCACCGTTTCGGCATAACCTAGTGAATGCCAAACAAGGTAAACACAATAGACCACAATTTAGAAGCAAAAGGGCAATGGATAAGTAGATGGTCTACTAATTCTCCATTTCTTTTACACATACAACACCAATCCAAAATCAAAATCTTCTGTTTCTGAAAATTATTAGTAGTCATAATATTCCCCAAAGCTATAGTTCAGACAAAAAAAGAAACTCTAGAAGGGATCTTAGGCTTCCAAATAGTCTTCCACGGAAATGATTGATCTATACTTTTTGTTAGAACCTAGTAGTATGAATGAACTATAAAACCTCTTCCCATATCATGTTTCGAACAAATCTTATCATCACCAACTCCCCTTAAAGAAAAACCATAAATTTTATCCAGGAAATTGGATAAGGATTCCAATTACCTATCTTGAATGGCTCTTACAAAATTTAAATCCTAGAAAAGAACACCAATTGGAAACTTCATCAAGTGAGCCACATAGGTCTCCTTATTTCCACTTATAACAAACAGTTATGGATAGCTCAATCTCAAAGACATGTCCCCACACCAAATGTCCTACTAAAATCTAACAATAAACCAAGCCCTAACCTTAAACAGATGTGACGAATAAAAGAAGGTCAATCACGGTTAATTGACTTCGAGAAACTCACTCCATAAGGGCCAAATAATAGTTTAAGCGAAATTAAGCACAAAATATTCATTGACACACAAAGAAGAAGACAACATCAATTAAAGCAGCTCTCTAGCTATTTATTTCTAGCAGTCACATTACATGCACAAATATAATCTTAGGGTCACTTAATTGGAACAATTTAATGGTATATGGGGTCATTTATGTTGGTAAAGACTTGGTGGTACTGTAGGCTCCTGGTTAGGAGGATTATGTGGAATGGGATGACATTTTTGTGTGGCACACTGTAACATAATAGTATGACCACATGAAATCAACTAGAATCACTCCCCGGCAACAGCGCCAAAATTTGGTGTGCTGTCGCAAGCAACCAAAAATAAAC